>JAVMKO010000007.1:44773113-45228759 GCA_032164245.1 Sternotherus odoratus
CATGTATTTATCATGTAAATGTGCCTTATTTGCAAAAGAAAAGCTCAGGATTCAGTGAAATAAATAGTTATTTCATTAAAATGGATACAAAAAACCCTGTGATTAGGGTAATTAATTTGCACACTAAAAGCTATCTTCCTAGTTCAGATCATTAATATTGATGGTGTTCGATTTTGTTCTCAGTAATGTTCCTTGAAATACACTCAGAACTGGCAAGCAAGGATAAAGAAGCAGCCGCTCAAACAAGAAATGAGGCTTCAGAAAGCACTTGGCGACTTTCCCTTTGCTACCATTCAGAATTAATAACACAGTTCTGATGCTCATGTCCTGAAATGAACTGGATTACTTGGATCGTGTGGGATTATGTGGTTTGTCACAAGTGGTGCTTATTTATATATGCTGCTCTCACTTCCTTTTTCTTATTTTAGTTTTTTAAATTGCAAAATAACATTAAAGAAGATTATGCATAGGGACCCTGTGCTGCTATATACATCAATGCCAGATAACAAGGTAGTGTCTGCCAGCGTACTCTTTTCTCATTAGGTTTTAATTTGCATATTCTGCAAATTATGTCGAATAGTTTCCCAGTTGAATCCTTTCTACCTCAAATTTTAGTCAAGACACATTTTGTTTCCCCACTGTACAACAGATGTATTCCACCAGAGAACTTGCAGGAAAGGTGTCACATCACACTGTAGTACACTATTAGTTGCAGCTGTAGAATCCATCTGAAATTGTTCCAGGACTTGATTCTCATGGGAGTTTGCCTACAGCCACATATACTTTGTGTCAGGGAAAACAAATTAACAGTTCACTATAGTCGGTATGTGTATATATATACACACACACACACACACACAAATTGTACCTTACAGAAATTATACTATACAGACACATATACAAGGTGTGTGTATATCCAAATGAAATATGTATTTATCACTCATCTTGACTGTATCGCCTACCCTCTGCCCACTATTCCTCCCTGGAATTTATTTTAACATTTCATCCCCAGAGCAGCTTCATAAAGCTGCCATTTTTTGAAAACGAAGCAGCATGAGCCATTTTTCTCTCCCACCCTACTTGCGGAATTCCCCCCTGAATCAACCCTTCTCCAAAGCCTAGAGTGGGTAAAATTCGTCCCTGGGCTAGGGTAACTTTTCTATATTTAACGATGTCATTGATTTGAAATCCAACACTTACTACCTCTAAAGGGCAAAAAAGAAGAGTTTTATCCCATTGGAAGGGGGATTCTAAATTCACTTCTAGCCTTACATTCCCAAGAAATCAGACTTTTAAATCCTGATTTACACACACAGACTATGTATATATATATATATATATTTTGCACACACCAGCTATTTTAAGTCACTCTTGATTGGATGAATTTTACATGTATTAGTTTAATTTTTTTTCTCTCCTTCTCCGTCCTGCACATCTGGACTCATGGCAATATTGCACTGTGCCTTCCAGTGGAGAGAGTCAAAAAGTAGTCCCAATACATTACTTAGAACTCTCCAAGACATTCTGAAATATTTTTCCTGCAACATATGTGGCATATACAAAAATATGATGGTATATGAGTTTAAAGATTTTATGGCCATTCATTGTGCATGGCCTTTATAATATGCTCATGGCTTCACTAATAATGAGTAACAATGTGACCACGCTGATAAAACCTTTAGACTATTCTCACACCACATCATTTTATATTCTCACTTTGTATTATGAACAAGATTTTCAGAAGTTACTCGTGATTTTGGGTATCCAGCCATCTTTTAGGGACATGATTTTCACAGGGTGGTGGTGGTATTCAGCACTTTTGAAAAATCCAATTCTTTTAAGGTGCCTCAGGTTGAACACCCAAAAATTGAGCTTCCTGAAATAGTTAGCTACATTTGAAAATCTTGACCTACATCTACATGAACAGATATGTCATGTAAATATATGTGAGTTAATTATTTATATCAATATATGCTACACATCTATCTGTTAGAAAAGCTTAAGTCTCATATCAGCACTCAAACTGTAGGTACTATTTAATTACTGTTAGAAGTGCAATTGTGATACCAATTTGTATTTTCCCAACTGTTCATCCTATTCATCTAACACTTTGTGCACTTGACACCCCAAGTTCCCTCATGAAAGACATTTCAAGTTGCACAAACTACAATAAGTATTTTCTTACCTCTGCTACCGTGAAGCCTATTTTAACCCAGTAAATCACTTCAGAAAATAGGGATTCCAGATCCAAGAACTTTACTTTTTTTAACAAGCTTCTGTGTTGTTTTACAGTCAGAAGTATTTGTGTTAATATTTAACACCATTTTATAGAGTGCAGATCACATCCTGTGCAGAGTCATAATACGGACTCTGTTTTGTTCTTGCTGACTCTGGACAATATCCGGCAGTGCATTGGTATTTAAGCACTTCTGGCATCTTTTATGTGAATTTCTATCTGTTAGAGCATTTTCAAAAGTGCAAAATCACTAAAGCACAGATCTATTTCCAGCGTAACTTCAATGACCTCTTGCACCTGCAGACTCACATCCAAATGCCCCCTTCATCCAGGACTGCTGCAATGAAGGTGCAGAGCTGACAAGAATGCAGTCTGCACCTGCACAGGGGACCCGTCTGCAATGGGGGTATTCACTGAGCATGAAGTCTACTCTTAAGCTCCTTTGCACTAGCCTACCTGGCACAAAATGACCCTAGGACAACACTGAATCATGCACTATCAGTGTAAATCCAGTATAAGTGAGAGGAGAGTCAGGCCAAAAAGCTCAAAACAAAATTGTAACAATGAGAAAATGTTTATTTAGCTACAGAGGAAAATACAAGCGAAACTATTTTATTCTTATATTACTTTTCATGTATATTTTTAAATGGACAATTACAGTGCTGGATGAATCAGGACATATTTTTCCATGATTGCCCACACATGGCAGGCTTGAAACATGGATTACACTGCACAAGTTCTTTTGTCTCTTTCTGCCATCACTTACCATTGATGGCACTGTCTCCTGCTAGTCTCCACCTTCCATTTCATTCAATGCCTCTGCAGAACATTTTCTCATCCTTACCCAACTTCCAAATGCATGTTCAGGTGGAGACTCTGCAGGGATTTTGTAAAGAATTCAGACAATGAAACAGCTAAATGAATTAAAATGGCTTGTCTATCCTTTTATTCAATTAAAAACCTTTGAAAATGCAATAATATTTAAGACAAATAGAAAATGGCTTAGAACCCAGGGAAGTGATTCTAATAAATGCTTTATTCTTTATAAATAATTCATGTGAGGTTAGCTGTAAAACAGCTTCATTTACCCAACACTTAATTCAGTTCTGTAATATTTTCTCCTCCTGATTTTTCAAATGTAAACTAGTTTTAGGTATTCAAATACCTAAAATTGCAATTCTTTCCAATGTTGATGGCCAATGTGTTGCAGGAAAAAAAGGGAGCAAAACCTACAAGTATTTCAAATAGATCCCAAGAATGCTACAAGTCTTCCTCATCTTATTCATTTAAGAATACTCTGTTTCTCTGTCCCTCCTACCTTAACTTTTTTTCATGACCCTGCTCCAAGTGGCATCCTCTGGATGCATTGTAATAAGGCAGCACTCATCCATATAGCAGCAACAGCAGTCAAGTTATAGCAATGTGCTAATTAAAAAGAGGAACATGCCACAAATCTACTCGTTACTATTCATGGCAAGTGGATAGCAATTCACTTAGCTGTTTGCTTTTAAAATAAAAGCTTTTGTCTGTCTTGTTTAGAAAGACATGCACGGTCTAAAAAGACTCTTACAAAAGCATGACATTGAAAAGACATTGCCCTAAGGTTTGCTAGAGCAACAGCCTGGATCATTTATATTGTTTAATGTTATACTTTATTTTTCCCCCAGCTATTCACCTTTCACAATATGTTTCCTTTAATTCACTCCAGATCAACAGCTAGGTGAACTGGTGGGGGGTCTTCTAGGGTATTCTTCAATACCAAGGTAAATTATAAGAAAAGCTCTTTACTGATGAAAACAGAGATTTTTGATGCCTGGCTGTTAAATAAAGTCCACCTTCATTGAGGCTCTAGGACCACAGGCATTCCGGACTATTTGCAATGCCATTAAATAAACAGTTCATTGAAGGTGTTCCAGTATGCAAACACCAGGTGATCTTTGCCCTGAGTGAGGCACAGTGCACATGCTACACATAAAAAAAAAGAAAAAAAAATTCATGGGAAAATATTTTGCAATGGCACATTTACAAGTAAGGCCAGTTTGCTGTGAGAAAAGAGCAGGAAAAGCCACGACTGTCATAAGACAAAAATGCAGAAGTCATAATTTTAGTTTTTAAAATAAAAAAAGTAATGAGAATTAAAATATATTTGTTCCATCAGTTCATTTTCCTTTAGGAAAATGATGAAAAGCTGATATTGTTATTTTAAAAGCACCGAAAAAGAGCAAAATGCCAAAATAGAACCAGGGGTGAAATTTTCACAAACATTCAACATTAGCTCGATTCTGCTTCCATTGAAATCAATGCCAATTTTACTATTTACTTCAATAGGGGCACAGTTAGGACGCTCCCAAGTGAATTTGAAAATTCATGGGGAAAAAAGTCTTGCTCAATGGCAGGCAGAATATTGAATGCTGAATATTTTCACTCAGAGAAATTATAGCCATGACAAACATACAGATGTAAATATACAGCAATACACCTATTTTCAGCTTTTAAAAGTAAGAGCCAATCATCATGCAGAATGTAAATACTTTAATCAAGGATACACCAGTTACAATTCATGAAAAAAAGCATAATGGCCCTGCTAAAATATGGAAATGCTATGGAAAGTATTGTCCATATGTATATGGAAATGGACATGTGCAATGATCTTGAAATAACCATAGAAAACATGAAGTTCAGCTGCCAATGTTGAGGTGAAACATCACCTTTTTAAAACCCCCTCCCCCCAATATTGGATCTGTTGTACTTTTTTTCTCTTGCTAATGGTAGGAGAGGTGATTAAGTGGTGGACTTTGAGAATCTGAAGAGCAAAGAACATTGTTCATTATGTAGCTTGGTTCCTTAAATGTAGTTAAGGCAGAAGGTGCAACAGTGTTAGCACAGAAAACATAGGACAGTGAGTCTTGGCATATATTATAATCCAAGTATCTCTCCTCTTTGTTTTATCATCATCATGCAATATAAGACACAGAAGTAAACAAATGTTCTTTAAACAAAAGACAGATCAATGACAGGGAAAAATATAACGGATTGCTTGATACAGTGATGGTACTGCCATGGGGAATAACAGTTAAAGGGGTAGAAAGGTAGACTACAAGCACATGGCAGTGCCTTAAGCAATTTCCCTCAACCATTTTCATTAAAGAAGGCTTAGATTGGTGGGGGGAAGAAGTAGGGTCAGGGGACAAGACGTTCTATCATCCACAGAACCTTTAAATAAAAGCCATGACTGATATGTCCTCCTGACATATTAATGCAAAAACTGCCGTTGCACAAAATGCCGGGAGGTGCTGAAATCAAGAAAGCTATGGCATTCAATAAATATGAACAGAACTAAGCTGGTCCCCTGCCTACCATCTGTGTGTAGCCATGAATAAAACTGTGTGCTCCCAATTAATATTTTAAATCTCTTTTAAGAATCTATATAAAGAGGTCTCTATACCCAACACTTACATGTAGCAATTTCTGGGATGGAACTGACCACTATCTGCTCAACAAAAGCGAACAACGTTTTTTAGAAGAGGAAGGGAACATATCTTCTCCATTTAAAACTGCAGGGAGAGTTAATGTAAACAAGATTTGGCCAGGACACCCAAGCTACTACCACCACTCTTTTCAAAAGTTTCATGAATTCTTTAATGATCAGAAGTGATCAGAAATGAAGTTTTAGCGACTAGTTTTAGTTATTATTGGCATTACATTAGTGCCCAAAGACCCCCAACTAGATCAGAGCCCCACTGTGGTGGGCACTGTGCAAACTCATAATAAAAAAGCCTTTCCTGCTTCCCAAAACTTCCCATTTTAAATATATAAGACAGAGAGAGTGTGAGGGGAAACAGAGGAGAATTACTTACCCAAAGTCATACAGCATATCAATGGCAGTGAGAATAGAAGTCAGATCTCCCGATTCCCAGTGCTCCCTCTTTTAATAAGAGAAGAACGCTCATGAAAAAAAACTAGCAACTAGTTTTTAGCATGTGGTGAGCAACTTATGGGGACCAAAGAAAAAATGTATTTGTTTACTTATGTACATAAAATAATCAATTCATGGTTTATGGATCAAAAAAATAAACTAAACGTATTCAAGAAATAAAATTAGTAATGGGCTAGTCATTAATAATATTCTATCTCCACTGACCAAAGCAACGTAGGTTGGTAAAAATTTCATTTTCTGGTAAATAGGGCTTGTGAAATTGGATTTAAAATAATGGAAAGGCTATCGGGTGTGAAAGTATTGACTTACATCTGGTAAGATGTCAAGGCTACTTTTAAATGATGGCAAGGCAATGCCATGTAAATTATATTTTTCCAATTTGGTATTCTGACATAAGGGCCTTATCTTGCAACACTTATGTCAGTGGGAGTAGAATCAAGTCATATTTGTTTTTTCACTACAGTGCAAAATCAGAATGAAACCGAATAAAGATACATGGATGAGATTTTTTAAAAGTAAATGTTTAAATTTTGGATTTTATGTCCATATTTAGGCATCCAATTAAGTGGCCTAATTTTCACAAGCGCTTAGCCTCCAACAAAGGAAGCGTTTAATGGCAACTATGGCAATTATAACAGAGTCCTGTGGCACCTTAAAGTCTAACTAAAGTATTGAAGCATAAGCTTTCGTGGGCTAATACCCACTTTGTCAGATGCAATTATGATTTATGGCAATTATGAAAATCTGGCCACTTAATTAAGTGGTCAAAATATGGAGTGATATGAAAATCTTAACTTCAGACACCTATTCTGAGACTCTTGCATGAATATCTTTAGCTGGGGATAGTTTAGCTAGATCAGGAAAAATTGAGTAAATGCATTCCTTTCAGTAAATTTTTATTTCTCTGCCAATTATTTGATACTCTTATTCTCCTCAAAGCTAATTTTGCTAGCTCAGTAAGGATCATTTGCTACCCCATTCATGCAGGCCATTTCAAATTCCACATAAAAGAAGAATTTATACCTACTCTACAGCATCTCCACAACTGAGAATTTGGAGAGTGAATGATGTAAAGGCTACAAGCCCTATTATCACTCCCCACAGACACTTTTCACCAGCATTTTTCTTTAAATGGAACACATGGTTCCAGGTAACAGTACATCAGTCATTTCATAACATTAAATTGTAAAAACTGCATAAAACGAAAGAAATCAAATTGATTTGGTGTCTTCAGTCTTACTCAGACCACATGATCCAATGACACCCACAGGAATACAGATCAAGAGTTAATCTGGACTATAACAGAACAGACACAGGTTGTCATTGCGGACTCATTTCCCACCTACATTTGAGACTTAGCTTCAGAAACAGGATAGGCTACATGGCAGAGCATTTTGAATAGTAAGAAACAGACAGATGTATACTGAGGCAAATGGGACATTTTATTCATTCTCCAATTTAGCACCCTGCTGCAGACAGAGAGAGGTGTAGTAGTGATGCTTCTCTGGACATCTAGCTCTTCAAAAAGGTGAGCAACTTTCTTCACTTATCCCTTCACTTTGGCAATTATTTTTCTGTTGTAAGCGGCTTGTGGTCCCCCCATGCACACACCCAACACACAGAATATTGAGACGTAAGACCTACATAATATAAAAGTAACCACACATAAGTCTGACCTGTATATTGATACCAAAACCAACTAAAGCATAACACCAGACAGACCCAGCCAACGAGGGGGAAAAGACTACACTATTTTCCTTCAGGAAGCTGACTTCCCCTTTCCTCTTATTTTGTAATTTAAATGGATAGATAACTTTGCAAGATTTGCCAAGTTACCACACATTGCACAGGAGAGAAATTACTCTCTCTTGTTAAATATAAACTCCACTGTTTCACACTGACTACTGGGAAGCCTATTGTGGATTACTGAATTCTGAGAATTAGTGAGCCACAATGTCTTCATTGGGAATACTTATGTGCTTAAAATTAAACCCATGTGTAAATACCTTGCTGAATAGGGGCCTAAGTGAACAAACATAATGTATCTAGGGATTAGAGATCATAAAATGTACCTATTTCATAAAATGTTTTCTAGTATACTTTGAGGAAAATAAAGAAATCTTCATAAAATGATATTTAAAGAAAGCAATCCACTACTAAATCTGTGCTGAGGAGTATGCAGAACCCATCAATTGGTATCTGTCAAAACTGTAGAGGTGGAGGAGTGTGAATAAACAAAGTTATTGTTTTCTTCCAATAGCGTACATGTATGTGGGGGGGGGGGTGTGTGTGGCAAGATTAGAAATAAAAAGATGGATAAATAGGTCTATGAAAAATTTCAAAATTGCTTCTCTTTTTCAGGGTTTCAAACAGAACAATTTTCTTCATTTTCAAAAAAAATTCTGAAAAGAATTTTGAAAAAGGTTGACTTTTCTAAATTGTGAGCATTCTGTTTTCCCCCTTTCTTCCTACCCCATGAGTTTACCATCTATATCAGGGATGAATGAGCAAGCAAGATTTACTAGTTCTGAGAAAGCAAATGAAGACGACACTGTCTTCTGATAATACTAAGTGGGTATATACCCTCTGTCTTCCTTCTCGGAACCTCAGTGACGATTAAGGCTGCGATTTAATCATGAGTATTTTTAGAAAAAGTCATGGACAGGTCACAGGCAAAAAACAAAATAATCATAGCCCCTGACTTGTCCATGATTTATACGAAAAATACTCATGATTGAATGGGGGGGGGGGGGAGAAATCGCTGTGGGAGAGGCCTGCTTCTACTCTAGCTGCTGCCGGGGGGGGGGGGGGCAGGGTGGGAGAAGAAGGGAGCCCCGGGGGACCCACTGCTGCTCTGGCCGCTCCTGGGAGGGGGAGCTCCGGGTAGCCAGCAGCTGCTCCGGCCACACCAGGATCACTGAGTCCCTGAGTCCAGCTGCATCGGCTGTTGCTCAGGCGGTCCCTGGGGCCAGTTGCCTGGGGCCACCAGAGCAGTGGCTGGTGTGACTGGCTGCGGGACTGCCTAAGTGACTGGCTACAGAGCCACTCCAGCAGCGGATGGTGTGGCTGTCCCCAGGGCTGCCTGAGCAGCTGGCCCCATGCAGAATCCATGACATCAGTGACCTCCATGACAGACATGGAGCCCTAGTCATGATCTGCTTCAATTCTAGACTGCTCCTCTTGAGAGCTATTCACACAACACACCACCTGATCCCCTTGCTGGGGAGGTTTGAATGTTTGTCAGTTCATCACTATTTTATTTTTTTTAGATCATAACAAAGGAAATAGATACAGTGTCTGAGGAGCTAACCATTGCAAAATGGCAAAGTAACCATAGTTTAAGAACCTGTCAGGCAATATTGTTATTAATAAAAAATACAGGATTAAGTTGTGCATAATAAGCATGCAACAGAAATAAGTTGACCAGCGTTGTGATTACACAATTTTTAGGTAAGTCATCAAGAGAGGAGCCTATCCAGGTTTTTCTGGGCAAAAGAAGAGGCAGGAAACCATATTTTTTATTGGCTATAAGAGGACACACCAGTCTTACCGCCCAACTAGAATGGTATTATCAGTGAAGTTGCATGTTGTTTCCATTTCATCAAGCTACACCAGCATGAGGTTCACTGGTCTAATTGAAAGCCAAGATCAGCCTCTGCCAGACAATGGAGAAAGAATATTAGGTTGCTCACAAACTTGTGTTTCCCTAGTGATATACTGTATTGCTTTTCCCATATTTTGCACATTCTGAAGATCCCCAAAACATATCTGAGTCCTGAAGTGGTGTGTTATGCTGGGCATCATAAGAGAGCATTTAAGAAGATAGGAACTATCATCTATGTGAAAAAATCATGTCATTGTGTCTTTACTAATCTAATTCCTGACACAAGCTTTTCTATTGATGGGTCTATTATCATTTACAAATAAAAACTTTATTTCACCAGTGAATCATCTGTTGTCTTGTTTGGCCTCACTTTCAAAAATGATATGAATTATGGATACATCCATATGCACATCATTTAACAGACTTAATTTTTACAGGAATGTGATGCAAATAATATAAGTCACATGATCAGTCTGTTTTTCTGTGTTCATTTCTCTCTGTGGAAGTGTGGACTTTGCTTTCCTGTGTCTCACCCAGTCTCTCATTATTCTCTAATTAAATTGCTCCCATTATTGAAATTGTGTTTTTACAGAGAAAGAAATGTTGCTGAATGTCTATGTATATCTGTGTTTAACTTGATGAGCACCCAAAAGGATCTTCTTGCTTTTGACCTTCACGATGTAACTAAATTAATACGACTAAGATTAATGAGCCAATTATTTTTGACACAACAGCAGGTACGTACAACTATTTGCTCTACTTTAACATTTTACATGGCTAACAACTGAGTAGCATCCCTGACATGAGCAGTGATGGGTGCTTACATCTGTAATCTATTTCCAAGGAATTAACAACAATTTGAGGTTTTGCTCTTGAATTCTAATATTTGGAGGAAGAAAAGGGCCCACAGAATGGGTGGATCTACCTACCTAAAACTCCATATGGGGTAGTGGAGAAGAATGCATCAGATCTGAGCTCCTATTACAACCTATGAAATATAATAGCAAGCGCTGACTCCATGGCTGCAACACTATCTCTAACTGTCTCTAACTATCTCTAACTGTTAAGGGGATAGTGCTTGAGGTGCGATTGATATAGTTCCCCTGTACAAAACCCATGTATTCAAGCTTTGCATGGGAATGGGAATTTAAGCCATCTGTGATTAAGAAACCAAAAGAAAATATTTTCTGCTCATCCTACCTTTCTCTTAAGAAGTTAAAATATATTTTGCCATTACAAAATAATATCATTGTACCTACCTTTGTAAATCTGTCCCTTAAATTTATTAGCCTGCACACCAAAAATCCTGCTAAGAGAGATATAGAATGGTTGTGTGGTGAAAACACAAGACTAAGACTGAAGTGATATCTATTCCTGCTGGCTCTGAAACATGTGTCATCTATGACCATGAGCATGTTATTTAATTTATCAGTGCCTCAAATTTTCCCCATCTGTAAGACAGGGATAATCATAATAATAATAGTTTTCTATTTTACATCATTTGGTATTGTGAAGCTTTATTCTTCAATGTTTGTTAAATATGCTGACGTTCTTACACGGAAGGTGCCATGGAAGTGTATATTAATGACAAACAATAGTCTCCTATGAAAGTACAATTTAGGTTGGGAATGGTTTAATGAAATTACAGCAAATGATGATCATGACATTTTCATACACTAAAAGTGTCCATTCTCCCCTATTTCTCCCCCCCCCCAACCTCAAGTCTACAAAAATTCCAAACTTCTAAAGGAAGAAAGATTGGAAGTTCTGACCTGAGCTACAAGCAACACCTGTGCATTTACTATGCTCTATGAATAGTGTATGATATAAGAAGCTCATAAATTATTAATAGCCAGTTTCAAAATCTCTACATGGCAGGAATGTGTCATTTGTTAGACAGTTTTTGTATGGGTTGCACATTTCCACATTATTTTACTCAAATGGGAGTATAGGCAACCAAGTGAACCTGTCAGCAAAATTTCCTAGCAGCTAACAACTTCAGGCAAAACTTCTTATCCTTGAATTACGTTCAGTTTTTCTGTCTCTTTCAGTTAACGGTTAAAAATAAACGCTCAGTTGCTCTGTGCACAACATATCCAGTGATTCTATCAATTTTAGGGGATGATCAGACAAACTACAAAATCATGCAACACATTGAGCATCCTGATAAATAGGATTTGTTACTCAGAATATGATCTCTGGTAAAAGAACCAAATATAAGATGGAGAAAAATATTTTGTTAGATTATTTTAAATACATTCTAAAAAAATGTAACTGACACCGATTTTTCTTTGCAAAGACACTGCTTTCAAACATTTTATCAGGAAAGCCTAAGAAATATATTTAATTCCAGAAAAAAGCCATTCAGTGCCCTGAGAAATCCTTTTTGTTCAAAATTAATCAATTTTTGCTTTGTGCACAAAAGTAAAATACTTTGTCAAATTCTCTGCAGAAATCCTTTTAGCTATCTTAAAAAATACATTTGGTGCAGACCTACTTGATTTCTCTCATATGAGCAAAAATTTACTTTGTCAAATTATGTTCTTCAAAAAGCCTTTCAGCGGTCTTAAAAATCCATTTTGTGCAAAACAATGACCATGCATCAGCTCGGAGTGATTGCACAGTAGTTACTTAGCCTGGCAAATGGCAGCAAAATGTCAGCTGAAATGAAAGACACACAGCCCTGGGCTTATCAGGGAAAGAGCAGATGATTCATGTAACATCATAAATAAATAACGCACACTTTGTGTTAAGGAAGGTTTAACAGTAGAGGTTCTCTTACGACCACCAGTTCATTTCAAAGAAGCCGCAACAAAAGCTTTATTTGGTGGCAGTGACATGCAGCAAGATAAGGCATTCTGTCTTTAACACTCATATTTCAAGGTCGCCAAGTGTTACATTTCTAAGGGAACAAGAAGAAAACTTAATCGGATACAGTGCACATTAATGGATCATCAAAATATTGATAGTTAAAAATAGAATGGAATTAAAAAGTCTGTGTGACATATGGGAAGACTTAAGTGAATGTGCAATGCTGGTCAGTGATCATGCAGAGAAGGAAGAAGAGAAGCATAATGTTATAAATTAATCTAAATAGGCAAACTAGAATTAATGTGCAGCCTCTGGATGAGCTGTCAGAGTTGGGGATTGATTCCAGTATTTAGGGATCTAAAAGCACAATCCTCTGTTTCCTAAGCTAAAAGACCAGGTCTGTGAGTTCAATAGGTGTTGCAGACTCAAACCTTTCTGTGATAGCCACATCACATAAACATGGTTATCTTATCAAAGGCATTAAGGACATTTAATGGTACCAAGGGTTGTTGTCCAACAGATGTTTGTAGCTTCTTGTATTCTGTACTTCCATGTAAAAGATTCAGATTTGGTAGCAAGCTGGAGTCCCAATGTCTGAGCTTTCAAGGATGAAGCTTATGGTTGGTTGGCAGGGGGAACTGACTATTAGATTATTATTCACTCAGACAATGGTCTTTGGAAGAAATATTACAGAAATACTTGAATAAACAAAGGTGTACCCTTGCTAGCAATGCTGATAAGAAATACTGAAAGATAGATAATTTGAGAGCCAATGGACAGTGTGGATTTCCCTAAAGCAACATGGTTTAGGGCAGTGGGTCTCAACCTTTTTGTAGTGGTGACCCCTTTCCCACGCCGGGCATCTAAGTGTGACCTCCCCTTAGGGGTCAGGCTGGGAGGGGGGCATGCCTGCAGCCCACTGCAACAGGGGCCGGGCTGGGGGGGGTGGGGGTCCAACAGCCTCCTGGGGCAGGGACCGGGGTCGAGAGGGGGTGCCTGTAAGCTGCTGGGGCAGGGGCTGGGAGAGGGGGGTTCCAGCAGCCCCCGAGGGCAGGGCCAGTGGGAGGGGGTTCCAGCAGCCCCATGGAGGCGCCAGCAGCCCACCGCGTCAGGGGCCGGGCTCACAGGAGCGCCGGAAGTCCGCTGCTGCAGGGGCCGGGCCGGGTCGGGTACGCAGCAGTGCCGGCAGCCCACCGCAACAGGAGCCAGGGCCCGGACTGGGCTCGCAGGGGCGCCGGCAGCCCGCTGCAGTATGGGCTGGGCTCATAGGGGTCCCGGCAGCCCGCTGCGGCGGGGGCACAGGCCGCCTGCAGCAGCAGGGGCCAGATGCCAGCAGCCTGTGGCAGTGGCATTGTTCGGGGCCAGCTGCTGGCAGCAGGGGCTCGCGACCCCACAGAACTGGCTCGCGACCCCCCAGAGAGGTCCCAACCCCCACTTTGAGAACCTATGGTTTAGGGAAACACATGCTAAACAATTCTCTACCAATGTTCAGATTGCTCAATATAATGTAGCACTCAGTATTTGTTGTTTCTTAACCATGGTGTGGTCAGGGGTGAAAGTAACTTAAAGGACTTACCGGTACTCCAGAGTCCTGAGCAGGGGCCTCAACTGGAAGATGTGGGGCCTCTACTGGAAGAGCTGGGGCCTTTAAATCCCTGGGCCGTTTAAATCAGGGCTGTTGTAGCAGCAGCTGGGAGCCCTGGACCCTTTAAATCACCCCCAGAGCTCTAGGATCCCTGTGGTTTGGAGGTGATTTAAAGGACCCGGGGTTCCAGCTGCCACTACCTCAGTGGAGTCCCAGGCCCTTTAAATTGCCATCCGAGCCCTGTCGCCGCTACCCCAGGGCTCCAGCAGTGGGGCTCTGGGAGCAATTTAAAGGGCCAGAGTTCCAGCTGCTGCTGGGAGTCGCAGGCCCTTTAAATTGCTGCCTGAGGAAGCCAGTCCCTGGTATGGCTCACTGGCTCTTGCCAGTACACCATACCAGGGCGTACCGGCTTACAATATGCTAATGATATACATAACAATTAGTGGCATTAAAAATAAACATTTACTAGTAATTAATGCACAGTGGCATCTGAAATAAATCAGATATTTCCTCTTGTAAGTATGGGGAAACTATGAAGTATCTCAGAGGCCACCGATTAACAGTTCATAAATATTGACCCTAATAGTGATCACTCTTTGTAAAAGATGAATGTGAGCAAAAGCAAAGAAAAGTGGGGAATTTTAAGGTAGTAACTGGGGTTCATTAAAGGTTAAGAAATCAGTTCCTGTGTCTTTCTAATACTCCCAAATGCAGCTATTTCTCTGTTGACCGACTGCACACTCCAAAAGGTGGAAATCATTAAATTAAGAGGAAGAGCTCAATTGTCAAGTGTTTGTTTTTTTTCCAAATTTTCAGTTAGTAAGAACCTGTATCCACTAAACAGCTAGTATGGAGATCTGGATTCTGGTATCATGAAGGTTTCTAAACAGGCAAACAACCAAATGATCTTGAGGCAGTAATTTCCTTTCATACTTCCAAAAGTCATCCCAAAATATCTAAGATATGTAAGACCAAGATATTGTAGAAGCCTTAGGTTCTTATACAGTAGAGTCAGCCTTTGTTCCTTGTTCCAAAGACTTCAGAAGGCTTGAATCCTCTTTTAAATTTAAAACAGCAAAATAGATTTAACCATAAAAAGCATCTCAAATACCGTATAAAATCCCCAGATAATTTTCTTCAAGGTTTTCACTGTCTTGAGTGAAACTTTTATTCTGTAATTCAGAAAGATCTTAAACTCTACTGTATGCAATGTTGTTGTAGCCATGTTAGACAGTGTGACAGGGTTTGACTCACCACTGCTGGTGCCTCCTGCTGGTGCCTCCACTCCAGGAATTAGCTCTCGACCGCTGCAGAATGCCCTCAATGCGTGGTGTCAGGCCCCTCATTTGCTCTGCTGCCCTGGGACCCACGTTGCTCCCTGCTTGGCAGTGTCCTCTTCAGGGTAGTCCTTGTCTGCTTCAGGGCACTGCCCTCTGGCAGTGCCCACTCCTCTGGTCTCACACCCTTCCGGAGAGGTGGGGAGGGGAAAGGAGTGTTAACAACAGTCCTTCTGCTTGCACCTGCCTTGGTGGCCAACCCTTGTCTCAGGGGAAAGTTGCAGTCTGTCTCAGCCCCTCTCTTCGATGACCAGGTGCAGTGCTAAGAGGGAAAAGGGGTGGACCCAGGCTCACCCGCTACTCTGGGTCCCGACCCAGGAACCCTCTACCGGCAGCCTCTCTCTGCCCTTCTTCCTTCCCCTCTTGCCTGCTCAGTTTCCCTGGGCCACTTCCCCTTTGGCCTTATGCACCTTCCTGACCCGTTTTTAGCATGGGCCACAGCCTGGCAGGTAATGGACTGGAGTTCCACTCTGCTCGCACCAAGCCTGGCCAGCACTGCTCTGTCCAAGATGTTGCTCCTTTCATCAGGAGCCAGTCCTTCTCCCTTGCTGGCCAGGAAGTGACTGCCTTCTCCCTAGCTGGGCAGCCTTCATATAGGACCTAGCCCTGTCCTGATTGGCTTCCCCTTCCCCCCACTCTGATTGGCTCTCCCCAGGCCCCCCTGATTGGCTGCTGGTCTCCGCAGCCTCCCTGGTCTGGTTCAGCCCTTTTTCTCAGGGGGTGGGGCTCTGCCCCACCACACACAGAATATTAGAGAGACAATATCTCAGTGGGTGAGATATCTTTTATTGGACCAATTTCCATTGGTAAAAGAGATAAGCTTTTGAGCAGTTTATGGCACATTGCGGGAGCTTAGCTTGAGTCTTCAAAAATAAATTTGGTTTAAGGTAAAAATGAGGAAAAGACAGTGCCCAGGGAAGCATACAGGGAAAATTGCACAACGAGATTCCACATGTATCATGAATTCTCCTCCACTCGCGGGTGGGAATACATAGCCTCCCAGAGCTCCCCGACTTCAAAATACTCCCTTGAATTTATTTTGCAGCCTGAAACCTTTGTTGCAATCATTCTGGCATTGTGTTACCTTCATGTTCTTTCTATTGGATCATTAAATATACAAATACTTATTGAAGAGTGACAACTAGTTTGGGTGCATAATTACCCATTTGCAGCTAAGAACATATATTATGTTCATAGCTTGGGCACTACTGTTGAAAATTGAAAGGGGTTTGCAGAGGGGTTCTTTCATATATTATGGATCTAATTCTCCTCACAATCCATGCAAAAAACCCCACTGATATAAATCTGTGCCCCTATATCTGCACAAACTTTAAATTTGGATATGGTTCTCCCCCCCCCCCCCCATGTTCTGACAGTCTGCCTTTTTTGGCAGTACTCTTTGTGTTCACATCTTTTAAAGGAGATTTATACAGTCCTCACTCAATTATTATTAAATTCTTCAAACACATTTCAAGGAAAAGACCTTCAAAGCCAAAAAGGAATCAGTGTCCTAGTTCTGCAATCTACCACAGCTCAGCATCCACTGCTCTACATATAAATACTCTAGTGCTAAAATCAAACCAGACCCTCATTTAATCTCACTGCTTTATGTTTATGCTTCAGTGCTTTAAGCTTCCTTCTCAAACCCATTCGCATGATATCCTTATAGCCTACAAGGAAAGGAACACAAAAAGGTGAATACATAAATACACGAATAAAAAGCCAATTGTTTGCAGTGTTATCCAAGCTAATATATTATTTTCCAACCCTGCTACTTTATATGGGGAGGGGGCTTTGAGGACTGGTTTTGTGTATCTGATGGTGAAGTAAAAGGACTTCAAGAGGCAGGGAGGGCAGGGGAGGTGGGAAGCGGGGAGTAGAAACCAAACCAACAAAGTGAACATTTCATTTTCAACAAAATGAAAAGTAGCCAGAAGCTAAGATTTCATGTGAATGGCCACTTTACAAATAAACCAAATGAATAAAATCTTCACAAATACCAAAGCAAGGAAATAAACAAACAGAAAAATCTTCTCTTATAGCCAAGTGCTCCCAAAACTCATTCCAAACACTTAGCTATTGCAGTCAGCATTTCTGAAAGCCTTACACAATTTCCGTCTGCTTTCCACTAGAGAAATAAGTGCAGGGGTTTGTACAAACAAAAGGATTTCAAGAATATTGATCTGAGGGATGATATGGTAATAAAAAGGAATACACCAAAGTAAAATGTAATGGTCTTTTTCTTGACTACAAACTCTTCTGGTTCCCATTTCTATTATAATGCTGTTACATTATGTTTTCTCTAGCTGAAATATTACACAGAGTGGGAAGGAAAAGACCTTGGGACTTGGACAATTTGCCTACATTTAGTTCTATTAATATCATTAGACAGGAGAATCGGTGACACTGCGGCTAAAAGCTAGAGATGAACTAACCAGCGCTTTATCTTCTGTTGCCAAGGACTACATGATGAACTCTGCAGTGACCTAAATTTATTACAGAATAGTGCTCGTTGCCGCTGTACCAAGCACTCTGTTGCAATTACAGCACATTAGGCAGAGGAGTGAATCTCAAGGGGAAATGTCTAGTCTTTTAATCAAGCAGTAGAAAAGTCAGATTGGACTAAAATTACCCTGTTGTATATATCCACAGTTAATCTGTACATGCACCTCCAATAGCAGTCCTAATTTTGACCAGAAAATGCTTTTATTATATACAGGAGGTCATGATTGTATAGTTCACGCACTTAATCTTTTCTGTACTTCAGTCCATTTTTTCCTGCATTATGTTCTCAGCCTTCCTGAACCTTGTTGGGAGCACAGGGAAGTTAGAATAATCAGACATAGTATTTCACCTCTAGACTGCTGCTGTCTCTCAAATTAGGATAATTTTTTAATTTATTTTTTACATTTTGTTGGAGGAAATCACACAGATTTGAGGATCTGAAAAACATAACTGTGTTCTGAAAGCTTGAAGAGAGACAAAATTATCCCATTCCTGTGAACAGGTTTTAACATTTAATGGAATCTGCAAAGCTTGCTTTACAAGTGTACCGACATCTGATAAGTCATTGATTTGTTTTAATGATAAGAGGAAACTGAGTGTTCCAAAAATGCTATTAATGAATCTTCAAAGAAGAAACACACTAATTTTTGTAGCAATTGCTTAAAGTTTTTATGTTTTATTTAAAAATGCTTATTTGAATTGCAGATGAATCAAATCAAGTAACTGGGAATATATCCTGCCCATTTCTTGCAGATTGGGTGAAAGAGAGTCAGATAACAGGAAAATGGGCCTTTTCCTGCTCCCATTTAAGTTAATAGAAAACTTCCCAATGGTGTCAGAGGCGGCACAAAAGAGAATAAAAAGAATTCTCAAACTACTTTAATGTCAACATTAGTGCCCAATACTGATTAGTGCCAATGTTGGTGAACAATTCTTAATCACATGGACAGCTCATTGAATCACATGAGTAAGAGTTATTCACCCGAGTAAGGGTTTGCAGAACTGAGTTCCTAGTTACCGCAGAGCCTCTTATTGATTTTTCTCTTTCTCTGCTTTTGACATGTTTAAATAACAGATAAAATATTATCAAATGTCAGCAATCACATACTTGTAACATGCACCATTGGTAGGAATGTATTAATGATTCAGAACTTTCATCTGTTGTCACCAGATCACATAGTGTATGACTGGGATTCTTTGGCAAATCATTGAGTTTCAGCCTGGAGAAACCCATTTCATGTGGACTCTGTTTCTCTAGGTGAGATTCTTTGACTCTTTGAAGCTCGCTAATTTGTACTGATTAGCAGGTCTGTTTGCCAAATAGTGAATTGTGGAAATTACCAAATAAGTGAACAAAATAAAATTAAGGATAATGCATTTTCTTTGTCCATTTATGAGAGCAATTGATGCTTTAATGTATTGTGATAATATTTCAAAGTAAAAGAGAGAGTAGGGGCTATGATAATACAAATAATAAAATATATTTTGTGAAATATAGCACTCATTAAAACATCTTCTGAATGGTGGGAAGAAATATGACAAGTGCATTATAGTGAAATGTGGATCGGTAGATCTGTGTTTTATTTTATAAATATACACACAAACACAAACATCTTTCACATATTTTTCTTCCCAATAAATGTGCTAAACACAAAAGCAGAATCATGCACTAAAGAAGCAGTACAGTACCTGGAGGCAATGTCAAAAAAGATCCTTTTAAAAGGGATGGGGAATTGTCTTTTATTATTTTTGCACCCTGGCCTCACCATAGAGAAGAATTAACATATTTGAGAGTTACTGTAACCACTGAACTCTGGGCATTTTCACAATCCATCAGGATACATATTACTTACCACAGGTGTTAAACAGTAGTGGACACAATAGGCAATGACTCCCCTTTAGCCAACTCATACTTCCCTTCTGAATGCAGCAAAGAGAATACAGAATGGGGAGGACTGAAAGAAAGCAGCCAGAGGACAGTTTAGAACAGTGGTGTCAGAAGGAGAGAGGGAAATTTTTAGAGCTGGAATAGCCTTAAAGACAAAAGGGTTTCTGAAGTGTGAAAAGGACTGAAGAGAGATAAAGCCCAGGAGCTCAAACAGATAGAGCTTGGAAGTGTGGCTGATAAGGGACAGCCAGCAGAGATGTGAAGAGAAAGACACAGAAAGGAGGCTTTAAGGATCATAGTAAAGTGGGAGGCAGAAACAGGGTTTTCTTACAGTAGAAGAAAGAAAAATAAAGCCTAGGAAAGAGACAGACAGACACAGAGCAGTCCCTGAAAACAGAATTCCATGAAGAGAGATGCCAGTCAAAAAGCTTTCCCACAATTAATCCAACACTGGGAAATCCATCCAATAGAATATTAGCACTTATAAAAAAACACTTCTAATTTTGAAAGGGCTTTTCAATTGTTATCTAATTCACACCACATAGCATTAACCTCTTCCTTACAGATGTGTAAGTCTTACAGAGGGGCACTGAGATAGGGCGACCCTTACCTGGGGCACCGTCCAGCGTCAGGTTGCAGCATGACAGCTGTGCCCTAATTTCCACTTTCTTCCACCCATGAATGGACCATTAACTCTCAGTGTCCAATACAAATCCCATCTTTGGGCACAATTTATTGATTTTCACCAGTCCAGAAATTCCCGCAAAAACTTGTAATAACCATTTTCCAATTGCACAATAAAAGCATATAGATACAACAGTTTTATCCATTCCTCTCTCCAGCGACCTCATCTCCAAGTCACCCACTCAACAGTCAATAGCAGCACACTATTTCCTGTTCCTTTGGCCCCAGTCTAGGGCCCACTCTCCAGGCCTACTTGCCCGAGTGCAACCACCCTTCCCACAGCCCCTCACTCAGGTCTTTACCCCAAGAGCTCCCCATCCTGCAGTCCTCCAGTCCTCCATGTTTCCCTGCCTGGAAGTCCTACCTCTACTCATGGACCCTCCACAACCCTCTTGCTTCTGGCTTAGTGTCTCCTGCCCAAGATGGATCTTCCACCTTTCCAAGGGGCCAGTGTCTGAGCCTTCTGCTTCTGAGCGTTCCCCAGATTTGATCAGTTCTCACCAACAACTTTCCCCCATGCTCCTCACTGGGAGCTCACAACTAATTTTCTCCTTCAGCTCTTCCCCTCAGGCAACTCTAATCTGCTCTTTCCTGACTCACCCAGTCTCCTTTCCTCTAAGGGCCTGTAGTGGTGCAACAACTCACCCCTGCAGCACCTCCTACTAATCATCCAGGAAATTAGCATTCCAGCCTCCGGAGTGCCTTCTGCAGGCCGATGTCCCGCTTCCCACTGGCCCCATGTCCCTCTCGGACCCAGGTGCCCTCTTACCCGGGGTGCTGCACCTCTGCAGTACCCACACAGTCTCACTGGGTCTCCCCTCCCCAGAGAACCCCCACCCACTATCCCCACCTTGCCTCAGCCTATGGGCTACTGCCGGTCACCATCTAGCCTCCTTTCACTGGGGCTCACTGCAGTCTGTATAAGCCAGTCATCATAGGCAAGGAGGGTTTAGCCTGATGCCTCTGCCTACCTGTGGGCTGCCCCTGCAGCCCCAGTGCCCCTTTCTGGCCATCTCCTAGGCCAGCAGCCTGGGGGGGTTTCCAGGCCTGAGCTCCCAAGCTCCTCTGGCCTTCCCCCAGTCCTGCTCAACTCCAGATACCCTATCAAGCTCCCCAGAAGCCAGGCCCGTCTGCCTCTACAGCTATTGGAGACATTGACTGAGCACCAAACTCTCAGCAGGGCCAGCTGGGCCCTAATTGACCCAGCCACAGCTGTGGCTGTTCTGCCCCAGCTGCTTTCACTTTTGTAGCCCTCTGCTGGGCTGCTTTTCCCCTTTTCTTTTAGGAGTCGGGTAGCCACCCTGCTACAGGTCCAGAGACCCTCTCTTGAGCCTAACTGCAGGTCAATTGACCAGTCACAGGTACACTGGCTTCTTCCCTCTTTGAAGGCCAGAGTCATAGAGAAAGTTGTATAGAGAACATAAATAAGGACGTGTTATTTACTCCTCATAATACAAGAACAAGAGGCCACCAAATGAAATTAATAGGTAACAGGTTTAAAAACAAACACAATAAAGTATTTTTTCATGCAACACACAGTCAACCTCTGGAACTCCTTGTCAGACGGCCAATACTATATGGGGTTCAACATGGAGCTAGAAAGATTTGTGAAAAATAGGTCCATCAATGGCTATTAAAGCAGGATGGGCAGGAACGGTGTCCCTAGTCTCTGTTTGCCAGAAGTTGGGATTGGAGACAGGGCATGGATCACTTATGATAAAATGTCTGTTCATTTCCTTTGGGGAATGTGTCATTAGCCACTGTCAGAGGACAGGATACTGGGCTTGATGGACCTTTGGTTTGATCCAGTATGGCCATTCTTATGTCCACCCTCGGACAGGTACAGTGAGGCACAGAGCAGAAAAGTGATTTGTTACACTGAGTCAATAAGTTACAAACAGAGCTAGGAATTCAGATTCCCATTCTCCTGAACTATGCAACATTGATTCTACATGAAGTTGTGCTGGTGGTAGAAGTAGTGGGTAAATTAAGGGAAAAAAATAGGGCAGTCACCCTCTTCTTCACTAGAAATTTGGCATTTCTATCTTCTGGCACATGCAGAAACTGGAAGTGAAAACACATATCCAAATGTTTCAGAAGTGTAAACAAGTTCATTCCATGATTGTAGAAAGAGGTGCGCATTCCATGTGTGCAATCAGAGAGAGGGGATTTTTTTTTTCTGGTCGGTTTCACCTGGCCCTATTTATATTGGGATCTTCATTGATTTCTAGAGAGAAGGCTTCAGCTTTCTCAGAAGAGCTGAGCTTGCTGGTCTGACTACATTCTGAATCTCAAAATGATTATAATGAGACTCCATTCTAACTGCTTGAGGGGAACCTTTTGGCAGCACAGTAATTCTCCTGCTGTTATTATTTCATGTGCTTTTGTGATTGTGTGAAGGCAAAGCACTATAAAAAGGTTAGGCATAAGTAAGCATCTACATCAGCCTACACAGAAAAAGAAAATCAAATATGTTAGTAAAAGGAGGAACATGTAAACGTTTATTTAGTCTCTCAGTCTGATCTGGTAATTTTCTGTTTTTATTTAGACACTGTAAAACAGCAGTTTGAGGTTGAGGTAGAGGCCATTGCATTGCTAATACATAGAAATCAATGTGTTTACCTGGAACTTCAAGTATCACTTAATATTCTGAAAGCACTTGCCATGTACAAGGACATTTCAGAGCTACATCACAAGTAGTGTTGTGCTGCTAGGTATCAATAGCAGTAACAAAGGCCAAGTTCAATATAATGTCAATGAAATAACTAAAACACAGAGTCCTCACGTAGAGTCCTTTTAACTCTTCTGGTGTTACAAAATGAAAATCTAAACACCCTGGTCACCTCTAATGGTACTTTTTTTCTCCTCTCACAAGTGCACACAGGAGTCTTGGTAAATGGGAACACAATTTTATTTTGGACAAATCAGACAAACTGATTTGCCAGCTGACTGGAAGCCCCCAAACCTCTGGCTCCCACTCACACCTCACCCACGAGTCCAATAAAATGCCTTCTCAGTAATGTGAGTGCAGGCCAGGACTCTCCTCAACTGGTTCCCCCAGCTGTCGACTTAATACAGTTTCCAGACATTACCTCTGTACAATCTACCACTCTGTAATGAGGTTGTCATTGATCCTTGGCTGTTAGCTCCCATCTGGTTTGTTGCCACCACACCAGCTAGTCAGCTCAGATACTATCAGTTCTAATCTGGTTCACCAATGGAGTCCAAGCTATCATTTACCCACCTCTAGACATCTGCACAACCCACCCCAACTCTCCCCTCCACGCCACTAGTCCCCATCCAACCTCTGGACAGTATTATAAACCCATCTGTCCCCAAATTCCCTACTGCAGATTTCTATCTTCAGCTTCTCCAAACCACTGACCATCCATGCCCCAAAATAACTCAATTGTCCTGGATTCTTTCTGTCCCCCTCTTTCACCTACTCACCAGACATGCTTTAGCAACCACATAGCTGCCATAGCTACCACACTTTGTGCAGCTTACCCCTTGACTACTAATAGAAGGACAGATGGTCTTTAAAACTAAGTGTATGGACATACAAAAATTTATAAATAAGGAAAATATTTAATTAGGAGAATTTGTATATTTGTAAATAATTTGCATTCAATAGCACCTACAGAACAGCATAAAATTTGGTAGTTAAGACTTAGATTTTCTCATTAAAGCAAAAACAAACCTCAAAAAGGAATCATTGCTTTTTCAATCTGTCTTCATCCTGACTACCCTACCAGGGCTTACTGACATCCAGATTGAGGCCCTAACATGCACCGACCATGAGAAACAATGACCCCAAATGAGGAGCACATTTTTGTGGCAAGCATCTTAAAATGAGGTGGGATTCATTTATTTAGCAGAAATAATATTTTCTATATAATCATGATTCTTAACTGTGATATAATAGAACTAAGAACAACTGGGGAGAAACTGGAGTATAATTAGGTTTAAAATGAGGGCTGCAGGAATGGCTGAGAGTTATTGTTGTAGCTGTTGATGGAATGAATGAATGCCTTCAATGATGTTATTGTTGTACTCAGATCTCTCTAGCATTTGTAATTTGTGATGTGCCTCATGATTTCTGCAATGTGCAAGCTCCCTTCAAGGTCAATATTGCAAAGGAAAAAGCAGCAACTTACTTCCTCCTTTTTATGTTTCCAACATTATTTTCAGATAATCACATATTTTGTAGCCAGTTTGCAATGATATAGATTTACTCCATGAGAGAGGTCACTCAGACCAATCAGTGCTGGAGTCTTTCAAAGTATGTTCAGGATGTGGACTGTTGGAAAGATTTATTGTTGTTTTTCCATTATTTGGTCACCTCTGCGTGGTTTTGTTTGTTAGTTTTTTCAGTTCCCTTCCCCACCTCTCCAAAGCCTTGGTATCTTTAAGGAGAGGCCAGAAAGCTGTCTCCTCTCCAATACAGTTGGGTGCCTGGCGGCAGCTGGGCAACCAGCCCCATCCCTTCAGTGCAGAAGGACTCAGTACCTCAACTACTTGGGCCTATTGAGCTAATGATTTCAAAATCTCATAGCCCTCTGGGATTTTTCCACAGCTTCACATCTCAAAATGGAATCATGCATGCCCCCTCATGCTATACTACCATGACCCACTGATTGTGGAGTCTGTGCTATGGGCAAGTCTATTAATTATACTAAACTTTAAAACAACAGGAATAGTTGGCCCAATAGGAGTACTGGTTTCTTACTATACCAGAGAAGCAGGCCACCAAGAAACCATTAAAGACAGAATTTTGAACGGGAAGAGTGAGGGGTGAGGACACGCAAGCCCCTCCATCCCTGCCACACACAGACAGCATTGGTCCCTTCAGGTAAGGTTAGAACTGCAAATTCTAAAACTTCCAGAAAGGTTAGATTCAGGTTCATTATAGATTAACAATTTGGAGGGTTCTTGTTTTAAGTTGCTCATACTTGTAATTTAGATTCCCAACATGCTTTAACCCTATCCTGAGAAGATCGCTTCTGGAGTGAAAGTGTCTTAATGCCCATTCAGTTCTATGTCTTTCTGATGAGGCTGACACTAAGGATATTGATTAGTATCAGTTACAATGGACCACCCCCACCAACTTTATAGTCTTGATCTAAATTTTAAAACTTTCATCTCTAGAAGAGAAGTGCCAGATTTGATGACTGCTGAACTAATGCATCCTATTAAATATATTTACTTGTCCAATTTTTTAAAAAAAAGCTGGGATGTATTTTCCTCATTTTCAAAGTATTTGTCAGAGAAATAATTTTCCTAGCATCTAGCGCAGTTCTTCAGACACAATCATTACTGATATAATATTGCTTGGCAAAGTGGCTATGCATCAACAGTTCCCTTGGAAATAAGCTGTCATCAGCACATTTCTTTATAATATTCATTAAAAATTGGATAACTTCTTAGTTAAAATGACAACTCTTCACCTTGCCATTTTTATATAATAATATACAACTTACAATATGGTGCTAACAAGACATAAGGTAGCAAACCAGTCATCTCCTCTGGTGTCCAAGTGGGACTAGATACACCTGTACACAAAGAAAATAAGGGCTTGTCTACACTACAGGTGCGGAGTGATTTAAACTATGTAATTTGAATTACGTTAATAGTGTAACTGAGGTTGACACAGCTTAGATCAACTTACCACGGGATCCACACTATGCTATGTCAATGGGAATATTATGCCACCAACATTGCTTCCAGCTTTCAATGAAGTGGAATATAGAAATTGATGGGAGAGTGCTCTCCCATCAATTGAGTATGTCTTCACTAGACCCCCTAAATCAACACTGCTGCGTTGATTATAGCAGCGCTGATTTAGCTCTGTAGTGAAGACCAGCCCTAATTCAATTAAATGAACACTGGCTTCAGTTAGAGTTGTACTGCCATGCCATGCCAGAAAATGGTTAACTTAGAAACAACCAACAAAATTCACATTTTAAATTCTCCCTTCTATCAATTATGATGTTGAGAAAGTTGCTTTTTATGAATACAGTAGGGACAGACAAATATGCTGAAAACTGTATCCAGATGTATGTACCAGATCCTCTGCTGGTATAAACAGGCATAACTCCATTGACTTCACCTGAGCAATGCTGGGTTACACTAGCTGAACTTCTGACCACATATATTTGTATACTCAGAGGCCTATTATCCAGCTGGAAGTAGAAATTGATGGAGTCAGGTATTTCTCTGATGCAATCTTGTTTATTTACAAGTTCTGCTTCTCCAAATGCAGGAAGAATCAAATAGAAAAGGAGCAGTTTTTTACTTTATAGCCCGAGCCACATTAGCGAACAGATTTTTCCAGGGTCACATTGTGCTCATCAGTTGCTGCTTGCCTTCCTTGCTTTTTGCCTTTGCATCTCTCTGTGTTCTGTCTGATCTCAGTTTCTGTGTGTTCTGCTTTCACACTAATACATGCACACACACACACATAATACACAAACAATAGTTAGCAAAGGACCTTGCCTACTCAGTCCAAAAATCTTGTCCGGGTTAACACAAATTGTTTGTCTTAGTTAAGGGCCTGTGCTTAATTTATCTTTACAGTTATGTTAATTGAAGGGTGAGTTCACACCCATCAATCTCAGAAATATTTTCACTCAACCCCTAAAAAGATTTCACCCCACTCATAACAATATTGTAGGATGATCAGCTTAGTGAGGGTAGTAGCAGTATGACTAGAGCAGGCAGAGAATAGCAAAATAAATTTGTTTGTTTTCTGTTGTGGGTATGCATGAGATGGTAGTGGCAGAGTAAGATCTGAAGTTTTGGATGGACATGCCCTGGCAATAGTAATAGTAAATGGGAAGGGATACAAGGTGTGAAGCAGGTCTTCTAACCAGGAGTTCAGTTTGCCTTGATCATACTACAGCCTTCAACATTACCCAAACTGTAGTTTGAAAACTATCAGTTTGGGGTAATATCCCCCTCTTTGCACATCAGAACTATTCACTCATTAATCAACAACCAAATTCCTAATCATATTTCCCTGTGAAGTTGTTCTAATATACCAGAGTACAGTGCAGAAGACCATAAAAGTAGCAGTTGGATTATGTGTATGTTTACATTTAATTCATTTTTGTATTTAAAAGTGTTGAGTGACTAATGGCTGTTCACCTGGCAAACACTGTGACAAATACTATCACCATATTTTCTCTTCCTAGTAGGCAACACTACTGAAAAGTATCATTCCCTCAAGTTACGCTCTAACACTTGTATTCCTGAAAATGTTACCACTAAGCAACTGGATATTCTAATATATAGGAAGATATTACAGCTGTGTTCTGTTTTCACTGCAAGTACAGACGTATCTGGTATATCAAGGCTTTGAAAAAAGTTCCTATAAGAGGTCAAATCTGCAATGGGGAAGTAATTAAGAAAGGTGCTCCTTTGGAATGAGTTGCTCTTGTACATTGCATGCAGCCAAAATCTCACATTACGGCACAGTAATATACAAGTTTAAACATACTTTTGTGCTGAGTTTTATATTAGGATGATGTATAACAGCAGTTACAATTTACTTTAAGAAACCACATTAGATTTACAAGTTGAAAATCTTTTTAGGGTGTGAGCTTTTTTTAAAAAAAACAAACAAAACAGAAAGTAAATTCCTTGACTCAAGTGACTCAAACTTATTTTTTGTTAGTACAGCACTCAGTATATTGTGGGCCTTCCTGGAAATATAATGAACAATAATAATAATGGTATTCTGGACCTCTGGCTTCCTAAAAGCTGTTTTATACTCATTATTACAGAATGAATACAACAGGAAGAGAGATTACTTGGCTTTCTAATGAATATTTCTGGCACAAGTGAGGATTTACCAATTTATTCAAGAGTGCCAAAGGACAGAATAAATTATACAGCCAAACTTGTATCCATGCTAGGATGAAGCACAATTGGTTTCTTACTGTAAGTATTTTAGTCCCTTTTCAGAATCACACAGTTAAGATGGTTTTCCTATGTAATTGTCAATGTATATGATTGGTTCTAGGATTATAACATACTTCTGGGCCTCATCCTGCATTCCTTGCAAGCACCAAACAGCAGTGGGAATTTGGGGTCTGCACAAAAATGCAGGCTCAGGACTTTAAACATATTATAAACCTAGAACCAAATGTATAAAGGTTGCAAATTCACAGGAAAAATCATCTTGTGCATTTAATTCTAGGATTCTACCATGTCTGAGGGCTCAATCTTACATTCCTTACAGATCCCAAATTCCCACGGATGTCAGCTGATGTTTGGTGAGTGCAAGAAAGCTGAGATCAGACCTTAACCATGATTTCAATGCCAAATAATACATTTTATTGAATCTTTCTCTGAATTTTACAATGTAAGATTGGCATGGTCTGTAAATTACATTTGTAGCATCACATTGAAACAACAAACCTGGTTCATCATAATTAAAAAATAAATCCTTAAAAAATACAATACACACATCAGACAAAACATTTCATACATAAAACTTACAGTACTAGGAAATATGTGTGGGAGGTTTATAAAGAGCAGAAGAAAAGAGAATAGCATTTAAGGGCTCTATTGTGAGCAATCATATGCACTTGAGCAGGGGAGTAAGGGCATGTAAAGTAATCTCTTATTCCCTTGTATTATTCTACCTGCTGCTCTACATACAGGGGAGAAAGCAGCTACCAGTACAGAATCACTGCTGCTTCTTCTACACAGATGGGTAGCACCTGGGTGCTATCTTTCTAACCCACTGGCCAGCACAACTGTGCTGGAAATGAGACGCAATTAAGCCTATACCCGGCACAGCTTGCTTTCTTCTGAACAAGGGAGAAGCAGGGGCTAAATTATACCTCTGAATCACAATTTCAATCTGATCTATTCCTGGGGCAGTTCAACACCATGATATCCCTTACAAGGGACACATGGTGACTGAAAATTAACCATGAGATTTTAACACAAGGGAAAAAAAGGGATTAAAAGTCAAATATATGTAATCAAATTGGCAAGTACTAAATATTTGATTATTCATTGAACAAATGTTAATACTATGGCCAAACATTGAAAAGTGGCCACACAGGTCTTTGAGACAGCAGCAGTGTAACAGAACAAAAGGATGAGTGTGTGTGTGTATAATATTACTATCTAAAAGCTTCTCCTCTGCAGAAAATGGCTTGTCAGACAGCAAACAGTGTGTGTATACATACACACAAATTCACACACTTCATTTTAGGTTAATGTAGTCCAAACATTAATAGCCTGCTCTCCTGTCCCCAAAACCCAGCTAAAAATATAAATGCTGCAGCCAGAGAAATAAAAACTAGATACATTATTACACCACAGCATTTCCCCCTCCCCAACCGTCTCAGTGGTGTCATTTGAAGCCTGCTTTTTAAAACAGAAGTTGAACAAATGAATCCTTCTGTCCTCACTCTCAGTTGTCAGCAGTGCTTCAGTGTGAGATGAAATAAATTGCCAGGCTCTTTCATCTTCTATAATCAGCTCGGCACAGCTGAGTACACCTACAGTGCTGTGAGCTGCTTCTGCCAGCACTAATTCTATGTGGAATGGGAAGTCTTTGTTAGTGCCTCGTTTCTAATGTTCTACACAGGGATGGGTTTTATTATTTTTATTTCTCCCTTTTTTTCCTCACACACTCTTTTCCGCCTGATAAGATATTGCACAATCCATTTTCTGCAGGAGAGAAGCTTTTAGGTGGGAACATTATTTTCAAAATGTGCTTGATGTACGGTATTTCTTTTCCTACGAGCACCACAATCACTGACGGTATCAGTGCTTTAGCAACATAATACTTATAAATTGAAGTTTGTTTGGAGATGCATTGAACCAATACCACAGCAGGTCAAAATGTTTCATTTTTAAAGGATTGAAAGCTACAAATTCATAGCTATTGTATCAATGCAGGGCATCACAGAGATTTACTTACTGCAATATTGGTTTTGTCTTTCCAGCACATGTTCTATGTTGGAGTCTATTAGAGAACAGTGCAGAGGATAACAGGAAAAGAAAGAGCTGAATTTCAAAAGACGCACAGGCAGCTTAGAACCCCCAGGGGCAAAACTCTTTTCCAAATTAATCCTTTGGGAAATGAGAGGCAATCAACTACAATTCTGGCATGTTTCAGAAGGGGATCTGAAGACAAGCTTTTTCAATGACTGGCTCAGTGATTGGTAATGGGCTGTGGAGCTTTTAATCTCTAGGTCACCAGTTCAGCTCTAGTGCAGGTTAGTAGCATGAAACATGTTGTAGGTATCAGCAGACATCACCAGAAATACTACTACAAGTGAGATCCTTGCTGGCAGCCTCAGCAGAGAGACTAAGGATTGATTTGCCATAGAAATTGAACAGCGGTACTCACGCATCCCTATCTGTTGTCCCCCGGGTTAGAATGTAGCGTAGGGGTGGAACTTGCGCTGCTACTTCCTGTTCTGTAGCCATTCGATGGACAGAAGATTTCAGTCCACAATGCTGTCATTCCACCACTTCTCATAGGCATTAAATACAATTTTAAACCATTAAAAATATTCTTCAGCTCAGTTCAGCACTCAGTTATTAGAAATTCCTAGCTTCAAGGTGAAAGAAAGTTTGGAAGATCAACTGTCTTCAGACTGACACAGAGCAAAACCATTTTATTGCAACACTAGATGTAATGATGCTGGCTTTGGTGGAACCCAACTGAGAGTACCAATTAGGGTGACCAATAGCAAGCGTAAAAGAAATGGGGCTAGGAGTGTGTGTGTGTGTGTGGGTGGGTGGGTAATAGATGTCTATATAAGAAAAAGGCCCCAAAATTGGGACTGTCCCTATAAAATCGGGACATCTGGTCACTCTAGTGACAATTCAGGACAAATTGCTTAAAGCAAGATGATTACAGCCCATTTCCCCCCCACTGGCTAACCATAAGTCATACAAGCAGTTCCCTTGTTTCCAGTTTCCCAGTATCACCACCAGTGCCACTTGTTATGGGGATGAATGGTTATGAAAATCAATACCCCAATAAATAAAAAGGTTCTTTCGACCCCAAAGTACCAAGCCTCAGACCCAGGTCAATATACAAGTTAGAGCTTACCCACAAATCATGCTGTTCTCAATCCTTTAGAATCTAAAATCTAAAGGTTATTCATAAAAAGAAAGATATTAGATATTAATGTTGTCCATAGTATAGGAATCTTGGCATTTAGTCATGAAAGCAATATGTTAGTTTGCCTCAGTTTTCCTTTTTATACAGCACGTTAGGTTTGGAATTTCTTTTCCCCTATGAAAAGTTCCAATACTGTTTACAGGCATTAACTGTGAAACATCAGTATAATAAGGCCTTTTAACATAAAGTGTGTTCTTATGTACCACTTTTAACATGTTCAACGTTTTTTTCAAAAGATTAGGCATATTGTTCATTTTTACAGTTCTTGTTAATAGCAACACATTAGTTACAAAAATCACCATTAGCAATAACAACAAATTCATTGCAAGTGTCCATCTACAATCATTTTTGTCATCCCACTCCTTTGGCTCTATACCACTGGGGTTTGGGCATTTTAGAGTTACCTTGTGAATTCACTTTGCAAAACAAAGTTCTCTTTTTCCTCCTCGTCCCAAACAATTATACCTTGATTTCTCTTGCTTAACAGAATTTACTGGCTGCAAAACCATTTTATTGCAACACTAGAAAACTACCACTTTTTTTACACATTAAGAGATACTGGCATTTTAAACCTAATATTTAGCTACTATCTGGTTTCTCATTGGCTGGTATTTAATATTTGAAACAGTGCATTAATTAAGCAATCTGATTTAGCAGGAGGTGCAGTTTTATCATGAAATAATCAAAATCCCAGGCAATTATGAAGCACAAGCAAAATACCTCTTTACCCCTGAGAGTTTGATTACTCCAAGGCAACTGAAGCCAAAAGAGTTGCTTTATTAAAGCTCTTATAATTAAGAGGTGTTAGTCTTGAGAAAATAAATGTTATAGGGAAAGTGACCATTAATAGCACCAGATAGCAGGGCAAGCTTTATATGTTATTCTACTCTTTAATAATATATGAATAGTTAATGCAATTTTTCCCTGTGACATGCAGTTTTCAGATATTGAAGTTATAGCTGAAAGAGCTCTTAATCATTATTAAATTACTGTGCATTCACTATTGACCTCAAAATTGTCCGGATGACCTTTATGCAGAAAAAAAAATTATATATAGGTAATATAGGCATATATCCAACCTTTGAGTCCAGTGGAATGGAATTGGCAATCCTTGTGCTCTCAAAGGGTGCTGTGCCTGCTGCGGGCAGCTCTCCCTTCCCTAGAAGAAGAGGAGGATAGCTTCTTGGGACTCAGCCCCACCAGCGGAGGCTTCTGGGGTGATGTATTGAATCAATTAGTCTCCTAGGTGTCTTCGCTCTGTCCTGCCTTCTCTCTGGTTGTCCCACTCAGTGAAGGCTGTGCTGGCCAGCTCTCAATCCATGAAGCTGTTACACCCTCACTCCAGGAAGATTTTCCATTTGTAGAACCATGAGCCCGAGTTCCATAGGTTGAATGTGGCCCACTGTGTATAAATATTGTTAGTGTGCAGTAGTAATATCTGTATTAAGGCTGCCTAACACTTCCTATTATATATATATATATATATATATATATATATATATATATATATATATATATATATATATTTATATAAGTATATACACGGTGGGCTTTATTCTTCACTGCCTTGGAACCTTGGGCAATCATTTGCAGAAAAGAATGAGAGCACCTTGTACCCATTTTGCACAGCTATAAATGACTACACAACGTGCAAGGCAGTGGAAAATTGGTCCCCCCCCCAGTATGTGTGTTAAAATAGAAATGAGTCTGAGCCAAATGCAATATTCAGACACTGCACACACTGGATGCATCTAAACCTAGATCCAAGTCTGAATTTTGCAAATGGGCACATCCCTCTTTATAATGGAGAAAATGAAATTCCCAGATGTGAACTCCCTTGACTTTTGGGGTCTTTGAAATCTGGATGCAAATGTGGTGACATGAACCCATTTCTAATGAAATAAACAAAAGTGAGGAAATTCAAAGTTAGGATTGGTAAAGAAAGCGAGGAATACTTGTAGCACCTTAGAGACTAACCAGTAAAAGTTAGGATTGATTGTCCATTCCTACCTCAGGCCACCGAGAGCAGCATGGATTGGGGGAGGGAAGACTGTACAGTTTTCTGACACATTTTTTCTTGCCATTTCCTGTAATTCATTCAGATTTCCTCTAGAGCAGTCTATCATAGGTATGAATAACCAATAAAATAACACTAAAAATAAACCATTGCTTGGCATTCCTCAGAAAAATAAATATTTTTTTTTATAAAGATTCACCTGGAAACTCCAATGAGAACTCCTAATTTTCCAGGTAACCATGTACTTTACCTGGGTCCGGTGAAGTCAAAGTCTGGGAATATTCAAACACAAAGGAAAGGGCAAATTTTAAACAAAACAGGGCTGAGATTTCCAAAGCCAAATAAAGGCTCTGGCTGCCCATTTCCTACTAAAGTTAATGGAAACAGAACATCCAAACCTGTAGCCAGCTTTGAAAATCTGACTATTAATGTTATGACTACTGATCCTTCTCTCATAGGTCATTAACCCAAGTTCCACCATTTCCTCTGTTTCTGCTATTAGGCCCATCTACTATTACAGGGAATCAGTGCAACAAAATAACATCTCCCGAGGAACAGCCAGGTCTCCTCAATTGTGGAGCTGAAGGAAGAATTGCTACTACTACACAACACCAGAATAGAACTTTTCCGTTCATCTCCATCATTGTTAAAAGAATAACATAGAACGCAGAGATCATAAAACCCTAAGAACTTGCATTATGTTACTCATGTAAGAATAGGGCCTTAAAATATCACTTCTCCCCCCATTTAATTTCAGCTAAAACAATATCCTGCTCAGTTAGGGAAAAGGGCAAGGGAACCTAATAATGACTTAAAATTGGGTACAGGAGAGTGAAATCAATGTTTCTGTCTCAAAATGGCAATTTAATTTATTTATTTTAAAGATCTTAGTGCTAGTGGATTACTTTCCCTCTCTGTGCAACATTTGTGGGTGATGATAACTCTTGTTTCCCCAAAAGTCTAGATGCCGCAGGCTAGCTACTGAAATAAATATAAAAATCAGTCCCATGTGCATCAAACAGATGACATGCAGGCATGCGTGTAGTAGCTATATGATTGTTACTGTTGAAATATTTAAGGAATCTGCCACATTCGAGCAGTTTTCCTTAGGTGTTGGCTTGATCACAAATCTACTTGAGAAGTCTAGAACAAATTTAAGCAGCAGCATTATTATTTTTCTCACTCTGTGGGCCAGATACCCAGCTGGTGTAAATTGGAGCTGCACCAATCTATACTAGTTAGGACCTTGCCCACTGTCTTCTTTTATGTCCTTTTCTATTTTCAGTTTTCTTTTTACAACCCTATTTTTTCATTCATTTTTATAGCTCCTTCTCTGGCTCTAATTAAGCTCTCTCAGGACTCCCAGGATGATGGTATGTGCCAGGTAGCTTTTCCAGGTATTGGTACATCTAATTCCAACAGACTGTTTTCTACACAAAGCTCTGTGAAGAAATATGTCATCCAAATTTAGCATTTACCAGTGTGCTTTACCTACCAGTAGATACAATTTGTACAACCATACAATCCAAGTGCAATATACAGTACCTTCAGTTTGGGTACAAGTATTTTTAATGAGAAAAATGAGCAAAAAGCTGAACACTATTAGATGTCAATAAACCTAGTATTTGCTTTTTAATCTTTTCTTGCTGTGTTGGTGTTTCTTGAAAGACATGTTTTATTTTATTAGCCAATAGATTGAATGATAGAAACTTGTTTGTTACCTTCCTTCTGCATAATTAAGTGCTAGATACTATTCTGTATTGTATATTTTTTGACATGGTCCTGTTGAAGTCAAAGGAAGTTTAGTCATTAACTTCAATGGGAGAAAGACTGGGAGCACTGACAAATTTTCTTCACAAATGCTTTAGCATTACATATGTGTGTGGGGGGGGGGGGGTATGGCTAGACTACAGATTATAGCGTGTGTGTGTATAGTGCTTCCAAATTTAGCGCAATAGGTATCGCGCTACAGCCTGTGCAGATTAAGACCCTTCAGCGCTACAGCATGGACACATTTCAGGCGATTCTGGCGGCACAGGGAGTGGGGAATTATGGGCAGGTAACCCAGCATTCAGCTGGGTGCAACGTGCTTTGCAAAGGAGGGGGGTAAGGGGGAGCAGGGAAGGTGTAGGCAGTGAGACAAGTTGAGGCTGTCAGTGACTAGGAAACTGACCAGGCTCTGCAGTGCACTCACACAGCTCGATCGGTCAGCATTTCCGGTGCTTATCGGCTGTGAGTTTTAAGAGAGAAACTGATAAGCTACTTCCTGATTCTTCCGCCCTTTTTCAAAACAACATTGACGTCATTTGCCTTAAATGGCTTGTTGATTCCCTTACAGTGTAATGAGTTATTCCTGGGTGGTCACATTTGCACCCTTGCACTACAGCGCTCGCGCTAAAAGCCTTCTGCCTTTCGAAAAGGAGGTTTAATACTAGCGCTTTAAACGGTGAGTAAATGCGCTAAATGACACTTTGAAGTGTGTATGGTATGATAATTATAGCGCTAATGGAGGGTTTTAGTGCTGCAAAGCGCCAGTCTAACCATGCCCTGTGTGTGTGGGCCCGTGCAAAGATATTTTGGCCCTAGGCAAAACTTCCACCTTGCGCACCCCCCCTACCCCCTGACAATCTCCAAAAATTAGTAAACTTAGCATTATAAACAGCCTGTTAGAATGGGTAATGGCTGTTGTAATGTTTCTTTTTTACCTTTAAGGCATTTCAATTGTTTGCCATTGCCTCCCATTCAAAGTCTTACTATTGTGCAAAGCTAAACAACTGAGCCTTGCATTGCATCACCAGCCAGGTTAGGCAGGGTGACAAATCCCCCTTACCCCAAAGGACCATTATCCCTGGTGACTAATTTCTACTCCAAGTCTATAAAGCAGACTTTTAAGGTAAATACATTATTCCTTCAATATTACCCATGCACACATCTCACAAAGATTCTCACTCTTGACAAGTTACCAGTCTTGTGTAGATCCCTTCCATGTTCCTCTTTCTGGGTAAATGACCTGTAAGACACGTGTGGGGTGCAGTGTTTGTCAGGCCTGTGGTGACAGCTGTTTGTGAAGATCAGGGGGCCCTTTGTCAAGGGGTGCTGGTGTCACAGTGAGCTTGGGCTGACCGTATGGGGAGCAGGGCACTGAGGCTGGTGTGGCAGGTAACACTCACTGGGCTGGGTGGTAGATGTGAAGTTCTGGTGCCACTCATTATAGAAATAGGGACCAGGTGTGATATTTGGATCAGATTTAGATCTAAATCCAAACTTTCCCCATCTGGGATTTGATCCAGCTTCCACTGAATTCAATGGAAGATTTTCCACTGATTTCATTGGAGTTGGATCAGGCAGTTAGTGGGAGCAGGGCGGCTCTGGCTTTTTTGTTGCCCCAAGAAAAAAACAGGGTGGCCAGAGCGGTGAAGAAAACAAGACAAACAAACAAAAACAACCCAGTGCACAAGGTGGCCAGAGCAGAGAAACAAACAAACAAACAAGAAAGGGCAGCCGTTAAGCACTAGGATTGGACAGAATGCCGCCCCTTAGAATCTGACACCCAAAGTACGAGCTTGCTCGTCTGGTGCCTGGAGCCAGTCCTGGGTGTGGGTAGAGGGGAGGGATATTTAGAATCAATATTTTAGATTAATTCTAATTTCAATAACCTTTGATTGAAAAAACATTTCACTAAGATGTGTTAGTAAACTAAAATGCCTTCCCAATATGAATCCTATTTTTCCAGATAGTTTATTGCAATGTTTTCTCTAACCGTACCAATGAATTGCTATTATGAAATGTATACATTCAGTTTTGTACATACCATCTTGAGATTCAAAAAAGCCAAAATGTGTGTGGTTATAAAAAATATTTAGCAAATTGGCTGTTCTTTTTTGAGCCAAAATGTTCACTGAAAAACTATTGCCAAAAAAATAAAAGTGTAGGCCCCGTACTGAATGAGGGAGGCAATCTAGTGACAGAGGATATGGAAAAAGCAAATGTACTCAATGCTTTTTTTGCCTCTGTCTTCACAAACAAGGTCAACTCCCACACTACTGCACTGGGCAGCACAGCATGGGGAGGAGGTGACCAGCCGTCTGTGGAAAAAGAAGTGGTTCAGGACTATTTAGAAAAGCTGGATGAGCACAAGTCCATGGGTCCAGATGCACTGCATCCAAGGGTGCTAAAGGAGTTGGCTGATGTGATTGCAGAGCCATTGGCCATTATCTTTGAAAATTCGTGGCGATCGGGGGAGGTCCCGGATGACTGGAAAAAGGCTAATGTAGTGCCCATCTTTAAAAAAAGGAAGAAGGAGGATCCAGGGAACTACAGGCCAGTCAGCCTCACCTCAGTGCCTGGAAAAATCATGGAGCAGGTCCTCAAGGAATCAATCCTGAAGCACTTAGAGGAGAGGAAAGTGATCAGGAACAGTCAGCATGGATTCACCAAGGGCAAATCGTGCCTGACTAACCTAATTGCCTTCTACGGTGAGATACCTGGCTCTATGAGTGAGGGGAAAGCAGTGGATGTGTTGTTCCTTGACTTTAGCAAAGCTTTTGATACAGTCTCCCACAATATTCTTGCCAGCAAGTTAAAGAAGTATGGACTGGATGAATGGACCATAAAGTAGATAGAAAGCTGGTTGGATCGTTGGGCTCAACAGGTAGTGATCAATGGCTCCATGTCTAGTTGGCAACCGGTATCAAGCGGAGTGCCCCAAGGGTCAGGCCTGGGGCTGGTTTTATTCAATATCTTTATCAATGATCTGGAGGATGGTGTGGACTGCACCCTCAGCAAGTTTCAGATGATACTAAATTGGGAGAAGTGGTAGATACACTAGAGGGTAGGGATAGGACACAGAGGGACCTAGACAAATTAGAGGACTGGGCCAAAAGAAATTTGATGAGGTTCAACAAGGAGAAATGCTTAGAGTCCTACAGTTAGGACGGAAGAATCCCATGCACTGCTACAGACTAAGGACCGAATGGCTAGGCAGCAGTTCTGCAGAAAAGGACCTAGGGATTACAGTGGATGAGAAGCTGGATATGAATCAAAAGTGTGCCGTTGTTGCCAAGAAGGCTAATGGCATTTTGGGCTGTATAAGTAGGGGCATTGCCAGCAGATTGAGGGACGTGATTGTTCCCCTCTATTCAACATTGGTGAGGTCTCATCTGGAGCACTGTGTCCAGTTTTGGGGCACACACTACAAGAAGGATGTGGAAAAATTGGAAAAAGTCCAGAGAAGGGCAACAAAACTTATTAGGGGCCTGGAGCGCATGACTTATGAGGAGAGGGTGAGAGAACTGGGATTGTTTAGTCTACAGAAGAGAAGACTGATGGGAGATTTGATAGCTGCTTTCAACTACCTGAAAGGGGGTTCTAAAGAGGATGGATCTAGACTGTTCTCAGTGGTAACGGATGACCGAACAAGGAGTAATGGTCTCAAGTTGCAGTTGGGAAGGTTTACATTGGATATTAGGAAAAACCTTTTCACTAGGAGGGTGGTCAAGCATTGGAATGGGTTACCTAGGGAGGTGGTAGAATCACCTTCCTTAGAGGTTTTTAAGGTCAGGCTTGATAAAGCCCTGGCTGGAATGATTTAGTTGGGGATTGGTCCTGCTTTAAGCAGGGGGTTGGACTAGATGACCTCCAGAGGTCCCTTCCAACCCTAATATTCTATGATTCTATGCCATCATATGGCATAAGGGAAAAAAAATACGTTCATAAACTCCAAGTCAGGCCACATTCACTTGAATTTAAGAAGATTACAGCTTCATACAGCTGTCAACAAAGTGCAAAAGCAATGACAGTTCTTTTCTTTGTTTGTCCTTCAGTGAAAAGTGCAGTCTAAAGAGTCAGTGATTTGTGAATGCACCAGTATTGAAGCGAGCTGTTAGGTCATATGACTCAATGGTAATTTCCATACCACCATAAAATAGAGTTTTTCAAGAAAAATAAAACAGTACTATGAAAACAGCCTATCCACAAATGCTGTTCCTCAAAAGCTAACAAGTTCCAATGAATGTTAATTTTGTCTAGTTTCTTGCTGGAATGTTTACATTGCAAACATGTTCTTAGTTATGTTGTTATCCATCTGAAAGGTGGCACAATATCAACACTCCAGCATTTCAGGCCAAATGTGTGTGTGAACAAATGTAAGAGCGAGTGGACGGGAGGCATTAAAAAACAGATTTGAGTTGTTTGTACAGTTGAAAGAACACTCCCTTACACAGAGGTGTGGGTAAGCCCCCTCCCCTCACCCTGTTTTGGTAAGAAAAATGGACATGAGAGTGTGTCTATTTGGGTCCTGCCAGATGGAAAGGTTTACTCATTAGAGGCAGCTGCTTTAGCAAATTACCTCACTATGGTATAATGACAGAGTTATAACAGATTATTGAAGAAAATCCTTTAGTTTCCCAGTGAGATCATAATAACTAAAAACAATTTCAATGAGATTTTTGATTTACTTTGGAAGTGATTCAGTTGGACACATGTCTGATACAGTGATGTATTTCTTTTGTTCACATTTCTTTTTTATACATATAACATTTGGGTTTGCTTTGAACTAATGTGTTTATTATTTTCTCATGGGTGATGTATTTAGTTATTATAAAATATAACTGAAATTCCACTGCGGGAGGAAGCTACCCTATATACAAAGCCCTATACTGAAAAACTTATTTTAAGAACACCAAAATATATGCATTCTTCTACCTTTTATGCACCTATCCTTTGGCTTTAGATACTTTATAATACTATTAGGCAGAACATGTAGAAACACTGATAGTTAAGATGCATAAGTGTTTCAAGTCTGAGGGAAAATTTTCAGTTGCTTGTAACTTTTTTTCAACCTTTTACCTTTTGAGATGAATTTTAAATCTTGGTTTGGGGAGTATGGGAGAAGAAGCTTTTCAAAGCTTGAACCAACAAAAAAAGGCTCAATTTTCCCATTTAAACATCATTGTGTCTTTTTCTGAAGCAACTTTACCACGCTGAAAATTAAAGTACACTAGACCCTCATTTGGCAGGGAGCAAGTCCCTAGGTCACAGATGTATGTGCCTTTTGGAAGTCTAGTGAAAACTGGTTGTACATGGCTCAGACAGAAGCTGCTCTTCCTGTGGTTTCCCCAACTGCAGCTGCCCACACAGCAAGTAGAGTGTTACGTTCGTACTGGCTATTCTTTAATGTGCTTTTAATATTGGGGTTTTACTGGAATTAAAGTGCACACAGCATATATCCACAAAATGAATATTGAATTGCATATACAAGAGCCCATCACAGTAATAGGCCTAAATCCCCCACATCTGACCACATTTCACAACCCCACACACCAATCAAAGGAGGATAAGATGAGTTTTTCAGCATGCCAACTCTCGGTCACTAGAGCGGTGTAGTTAGCAAAGCTCCTGCTCCCATGGAGATGGTGAGAAACCTAAATCTTTGGTCTTGTGGTTAGTTCCCCAGTCAAGTGGGTTTGTTCTTCTCTCCTTTGATTGTTACAGCAGATGATTAATCTTCAGTGGTCCTCCCTTCTCATTGCCTGAGACACGTAAAACTGCTCCGCTAAGGACACACGTAGACTTTGGGCCTGTCATAGGTAAGGCTGACCCTCAAGTCTCTTAAAGTGCCAGTTCACCCTGCGACAGAGTCACATGAGACCTATAAAAGTTATTTTTTTGGGTGTTTTGTGATCAAGTTGGAAAATCTTAGGTTGTTATAGGATGCACTAAGTAGTAAACCAGTGAATATCAGTTCTATGAATTTGATTGCAATTAGACTTGACACAAATGACTCTGGCCACAGGAAAGGGCTAGACTTAGGCATTATTTGGAAACTTCTGAAAGAGACATACCAACTGAGTTTAGTTAGCAAGCTCTATGATGACCTAGTTCATTGGGCTTGGAGAACCTCTGTGACCCAGTAGACATGGTAGCAATGTGATCTAGATAGAGCTCTTTTTATGACCATCACTGTGCATTGAACAGACATCTTTACTAAGTTGTTCATTAGATTTGTCTCCTCAGAGGTTATGGCTAACTCAAAACCTAGCAGTGTGAACAAGTAGTTTAAAATGCTCCTTCCAGTGTGCATTACCTTGTATTTGTCCCTGTTAAATTTCAAGAGCCGCTTTGTTGCCCAGTTTTGTTAAGTCCTCATGGAGTTCTTTACAATCCTCCTTACTCGTGAATAATCTTAATACTTGTGCCATCTGTAGTTTTTCCCACTGCACTATTTTGCTATCTCTTTCAGTGTATTCATAATTAATAAATTTACTAAACACCATGAGTTCTAATGTGATCCCTGGCCACCTTAATAGTCACCTTTTTTCAAGTGGAGAATGAGCTATTTAAAAAAAAAAATTCCTAACTTTTGCTTCCTATTTCAGAACCAATATTTAATATTTGTCAAGAATTTACTGTCAGATCCTATATTTACAATATAGAACAGGGATTGGCAACGTTTGCACGCGAGACCGCAGCGTAAGTACCCTTAGCGGGCCCCGACGCATTGTTTACCTGCCGTTTCGCCGATTGCGGCTCCCACTGGCCCCAGTTCTCCACTCCGGTCCAATGGGGGCTGCGGGAAGTGGAGGCCAGCACCGCCCTACACTTCCCAAAAACTTCCTGGCTCGTCTGTGCACCGCTGTATTGTTCTCCCAGCAGATATCAGGGTGATTGAAGTCTCCCAGGCGAACCACGGTTTGTGATCTAGTAACTTCTCTTAGTTGCTGGGAGAAAGCCTCATCCATCTCATCCCCCTGGTCTGGTGGTCTATAGCAGACTCCCACCATGACATCAGCCTTGTTGCTCACAAGATCATTGTTGCTCACAAGATGTGGATGATGCCTAGCAAAAATCAGGTCGTAGGAGTCTCATATTGGATATCCAAAATTAGTAGATCTTTTGCAAAGAAAATCTTAATTCTGGCATTCCCTTTCTTTTGACTGAGTGACTTTGAAACCTTAATGTTCTTTTAACATTTATAAAAATATAATATCCTAGGTTTTTAAAGAAAAAATAAAACAAAACAGAAATCCCACCAAGTGGTATCATATTGACACCCACACTGAGGTCGGATCTCTGTCACTTGGACCCCAACACAAACCTCTATCACTTGAGCTAATGAAATAACAGATAGGTCTATGTTTACTAGCCCTAAAGGGAGAAGGGACCTTTGCCAATAGATTTAACAGATATTTGGCGACAACAGATAAATGATGAAATCTGGGAATTTTGGGTTCCACTCAAGCTCTGGAGGGGAGTGTGCTCTAATGGGCATAGACTCTTCCGCCCATTCCCCCCAAATGTGATCCTTTCAACCCCTTTCCATCCAATTTATCTTTTTGGTTCCTCAGTCCTGTCCCTTCCCTAACCCTGGTTCATCCTCCCACTCCCATTCTCCTTATTTAACTAGTCCCAGTTTCTACACCTCAGGCTTCTTACCCCAGTACCAATCTCCTTTTCCAGCAAGTCCTAGCCTCACCCATCTAGATTCCCCATCCAGTCTCCTCCCCCATTCCCTAGTCTCCTTGGCCAGCCAGCCAGAGTTTCCTCACTCCCAGTTCCTCATCCAGTTGGACTCTCCCCGCCAGGATGGCCTTCACTTGCTCCACTCAACTTCGTTTCTTTTGCACACTTACTCCCAATTTTCCTCCCCAGGCTCCAAGTCCAGTCTCAGTGTCCCCCTCATCCCACCTCCAGCTCCTTGTCCCAGTATCTTTGCCCAACCACTCCCTTTATTATATGTTAGCAGATGCTATATATTACTACCCTACATATATTTTAAATGAATGAAGTATGTATTAGCATGCCACATACTATATAACAAAATATGAGACATACTTTTTCCACGTGAAATTTAGCAGTTGCAGTTTATCATTTTGTGGTCTTTGCAAGATAACACAATAATTTTCTTGCCATGATGCTCTTCCTTCTTGGCTTCTGCTTAGTGAGACTTGACATGATAGAAGATATAAATTGCATGTCCCTTCACACTGGCACTACTGTACATGAAGAGATTGCATAAACATTGGCAAATTGTGACTGACATCTACTTCTTCCATTATTGTATTTCAGTCTATTGCTTGGGGGAAATTCTCTCCCTTCTTCCCACCCAAAAGCTCCATCTCTTCCATTTTAAGATTAAAAACTGTCAGGGCCTGCAGCAGAGCTAATTTCCAGGCAGCCTCTTCAATACAGCTGACCTGCAGCAGACAGTCTGATTGGAAACACCATCTGATTGGCTAGAGGGGCCAGTAGGCCTGCTCTTAAGCCAGCAGCAGCTCCAGGTTACTGGCTGCTTAGGGCTTATTGCTCACTACTGTGCCTGCTTCTGCCTTGCACCTCGCCTTGAACTCCTCCTTGCCTGCTACCCTGCTCACTCCAGTTCCTGACATCTGATTTGACATATGACTTTGGCTTCTGATTCTGGCTTGACGCTTGACTCTAGTGTCCAATATCTGCCCTCTGATTTGACCCTTAGCTCCAGCTTCTGACTACTGATTCCAGCTTGACTCTAGTCCTTGGTTCCTGACACCTGCTCTGACCACTAGGCTAGACCAACCTCATCCTGGTTGGCTGACAAGGCAAGATCCATCTATGCTGTTCTTTAACGAATTCATTGATGAATAACCTGCTTGGTGCAGACTGCAAATGTGTTAGGTCTATTGTTTTAAATGGATAGTCCATACGAAATTGCTGCAAAAGAAACATGCATATTCCAGTAGTGACTAGATTACACAAACACCTGTCCATTATGGACAACGTGATGGCCGTTTGCGATGTATTTTAATCATTATCCCCAAGTGAAGTATGTCCATAGTTTGGTCTCCAGGCCTCTCCACTCCCACAAGCACATCTTTCCCCATGATTAGTTTCCTTTGCACTGTCATTACAACTAGTTCACCTGGAGCAGCACCCTGCTAATTCTTGTTACTGACCCAGCTGATCAGTACAGTGCAATAACACAGTTATTTTTCCCTCTGCTCTTCCTTTTCCAGAAGAATAGTTAACTGTAGGAAAAAGCCCTTTGCAGCATCACTGCCATGGACTAAATCACAGAGGTATTTCCTAGAGTCTCTCCTCCCACAGCTTGCTGAACCATTGCACCAGCTAAATTCATCAGGTGAGAGGACCATGCCGACGATGAGCCCCAGGCTTCTAGAAGCACAGTTCAACGCATTAAGCAACTAACCACGCAGCCTCTATTTTCTATATTGTGGCTACAGCAACAGTATGACCATCTCATGGGGCTCATTGTAAATGAAATGCTACTCCTTAACTGAACTGCCATGGTACAATATAATAATGAATCCATAACAATAGCTTTGTACAGTACATTACTATGCTAATCATATATTTTATTGGTAGCAGTATACTTCGTAAAGCCAGTATTTCATTTGCCTTGGAGAAACCCTGCTGCTGTGACAATGGATAGCTGTAAAACTAATGGTCTTTCTCAAACTCCCCTTTCTGAGAGAGACAGAGAGAAAGAGAGACAGAGAATCACGCAGTCATTTCCAGCCATTTGTGCTAAATACAAAGGAAACAAGAATCATTTTAAAATGATATGCTGGGCAACCTCCCATTAATATTTATTTTGGCATTAATATTGATAAGCAAGCAAAGTCTGCTTTGTTGTCTACCCCCAGCATCCTGAAGTTCCCTGTTAGTCAAGCTAGTTGCCATTAGTTTCTATCTTCCTCTACACCAAAGCTTCAGAAAGCTTTGGCAGGGCTCCAGCTCACTTATGCTTAAATGGACACTCAAGCTTCAACGGACACACAGCTAAATAGAGGCCAATAATTCAATACAGTATGACTGTACTGGGGCTGCTAGTAAATCCATCAAGCAGTAAATATCATCTGAAGCCAATGCAAGCTTTTATCTTTCCAATTTTGTGTATGTCTGTGTGAAGCCCAGGCATTCAGCGAATCATGTAATTTATTCTGCCGTGCAGAGCCTGGGCTGTCTCAGACATCATATTGACTTTTTTTCCATCTGTCAGGGGCAGTCACCGCTTTGCTTTTGTTCGTCGGCACTACATTTCATTTATTTATTTATTTAGTTCTGCTCTGTAGTGCGATCGGGCAAGGACACATTTTCTCAGATCAACAAATACTAAGAAAAGCATCTGAGCATCATTACAACAGCATGTTAAACATTTGCCCTAACCATTTTGTTAAATCAGCAAATGCACTTCCAGCAACTGCTTGTAATGGTTCAGAAAGGGCTCCCTACTGCAATGTTTTATTAAGCTGCAAATATGCCCCGTTATTTTCTTTTGCTCTTTAGGTCAATGGAGATGACAACGTAATGTAAATAATACTGAACAGCTGGGGTTATTACTTGTGATGACTGTCCAGTGAATATACAGATGCCATAGATGATACAGAAATAAAAATAGATGACATTATCTCTATATAGAGATCAGAGTAGAGTTCTCTCCCATAGTCCATGGGCCTGATTCACCCCCAGAGGCACAAATAGAAGTAGTTGACACCCTGCGGGAATAGCTGGGCTATCCAAGGTATTCTCCTAAGGGACAGCAGGTGGCAGTGCCATTGACCTCATTCCCAGGAATTTCCCACCAAGGCTACACAGGAGTCCTCTTGGCAGAGGCTTCACAGGAGATGCACTGAATCAGCACGTTTCCCAACTGGCCAGGACCTGCCCACATTGTGGGATGATGTAGCTGGCACTAGGTCCACCATCAGAATGGGAGGCTTGTGTCACTGTGCCCTTCCTCCTGGAAGATTTACCAGCTATCCTAGATTTACCAGGCTTAGTTGCAACAATGGAGTGAGTCAGTCCCCCTCTACATACCAATTTTAATGAACCAATATAAGAGACTTGCAATTTACTTTACAAATGTGATTTTGTTACATTTTTTTTAAAAAGAGGGGACTTATTTTTTATAAAAAGGGCACACACTTTACATGTCCCAAAATTGTACGTATGTAATCCACAAGCTTTATATGGCAGCATTTGACTTTGTTCAGTAAGAAAAAAAAAGAAAAAAAAGAAGAGGAGGAGTATGGAGCTGATATGGATTTTTGTTTGAATACTCTGCATAATCTGCAAAGAGCAGGGCAGGATAACTCAGCTAGAAGGATCCAGAAACATCCAGACATAGTGTGTGGCAGTTACTAGACATACTCAGCAGCTGTTTTTGAAGCTTTATAGGAAGTTTTCATTGTGGGCAATTTACCTGGCAGGTCATAGACAGTTATTCTCCAATGGCAGAGTCAATCCCGGTGTGTGGAGGGGGAAAATGTTATAAATACTGCTATCAGAGAGGTAGCCGTGTTAGTCTGAAATAGCAGAGGTAACAAAGAGTCCTGTGTTAGTCTGGAATAGCAGAGGTAACAAAGAGTCCTGTGGCACCTTAAAGACTAACTAAAGTATTGAAGAATAAGCTTTCGTGGGCTAATACCCACTTCGTCGGATGCAAGCAGTGGAAGTGTCCAGGGGCAGGTATAGATAAGTAGGCAAGAACCAGGTAGGAAGTTCACTGGGAATTAATAATAATTATTTGTCAGGGTTTTACAGGCCCTGAAGTTTAATTCTGTGCAATGATTTCTCAAAAATCCTGAAGAGACAGAACTCTGACCGGTGCTTCTACAAAGAGTTGATCTGAGGCACCGGAAGATAGGGAGTATAATAGACTTACACATAACATTATCTCTGCATCCCTGTAGCCTTGAAATACATACTCAGCATCCACATACACACTCTAGCCGGGATTTTGTACATGCACACACCTTTGTGTCCATTCAACTGGTGTGCCTCTGCACAGAACACAAATGCTTTTTAAAAAATTGGATCATAAATTTGCTGAGGTCTGTATTTAATCTATCTTCTCTTCATTCAGTATATTTTTGTATTTAGACTCCAGGTTCACTGTAAACTATACGAACACTGTTTTCCTCTATATTTGAACAGTTCAGAGCACACCGATTGCTAAGCATATAATTAATAATAGTTTATAAGTCTGATAGTGATAAAACAATCTCACTTAGATTTGAGAAACTGGGTTGGGAAGGATTCGCTCTTGTTATTCCCATTGCATAGCCAGTTAAATTAGAATATGGATCTCACACTACCATTTCAGAAAATCAAAACAATGTTGCATTCGGTGAGTCCAATCTTGCTAGATATTGAGCAACATCAACTCACACTGAAATCAATAGCAGTTGAAGGAACTCAGCACCTTGGTGATCAGGTGCTTAATGTGGAATCTTGAAGTGCCAATTGAACATAAATTATACTTTAAAAAAATCATTACTTAAGCTTCTAAGACACTTCATTTCCTTCTGGTGCCTCATTCTCTTTCTCTCAAATGTCCCCGCCCCCCAATACATGTATAGTTCACCTATATTAACCTCCAGTTAGAAAGTACTGCACAACACACATTACTTTTAGTATTCCGCAAAGCAACATGCTGCTTTTCTAAAGAAACAAATTAAAAGGCAACTCACTGAGCAATTTCCCAACACCTGAGAGCAATTAATGTAAGCAGAGACAGGAAACATAATCAATTATTTAAAATAAAATGAATATGTAACACTGACCTTCTCCAACACTCATCACTTTTATATTTACACCTTAACAATCTCAGGGGAAACACAATCACAAGACAAATTCACACACAGACTATAAAAAGGCAGCAAAATACGCTCAGAAAGAGCATTGTCTGTCTCTACAGCTGTTCTTAGCATTTGCAGTCAGTCATTTTGGATGCTTGGTGCAGGGTGTTGATCTTTCAGTTTCGTTACATGCATTCTAGCCCCCTATATTTTGAACTCCTATCTTTTGTATGTGTTGTCCTTTCATACTTCCCGTGTCAAGTGAAGCAGGCCTGACTTTTCATAATGTGAAAACATGATAAAAAGGCAGTAGACATTTTCTGGGGGTGTCACTCCCTGATTTTAATAAATACAAACTATAAATTCATAAACTGTGTTCGTTTAGGCAATGAGAAGATGTTTACATAAGTGCTCTGAAATAACTGGTTTCCAGAATCCAATGCATTTTTTAAAAGTTAGAAATGAGAATCTTATGGTAAATGTTATATCCCAGATATTCTTTAACTCATTGTCACTGACGTGGGGAGTGGGGGAGAGTTCAGTACAAAAGACAAAAACATCAGTGTGAGGGCTGACAGTGACCAAGCCATAGTTAACCTCCTGAAGATGACAGAGGGAGAAGAAGTGCTTCAATCTGTCTCCAAGATCCGAGATGCTGCCAGTCTGGAGCTGCTGAATGGGAGCTGCAGGAGATCTCTGAAGAAGTTTGCCAGCCAGGCTGATTCCGCTGAACAGATCGATGACACTATATTGACGTGATATTTAAGATCCTGAAGAAAAGAAAACACTGAACCAACAGCTGCACCAGCATTTCAACTCAAAAACCAATGTTAAATGTTTTCATTTTTGAAAATATGTTAATTATGATGGAGGCTAATGAAAAGGGCTCCCACAGAGTATTTTAATATCAAAAATATACCAAGGGAACATGAAGTTTATTACCTAATGCATTTTCTGTACATGACACACTGTATAAGCCTAGGGTGACCAGACGTCCCGATTTTATCGGGACAGTCCCGATTTTTGCCCATTCGTCCCGGGTCCCGACCACACTTTGGTCGGGACGCAATTTGTCCCGATTTCAGAACTTTACAGATGAGTCCTGCCTGCGCAGGGGTCATGCAGGCAGCACGGCCCCGCCCACTGCCCCAGGGCTCATCTGTAAAGTCCCGAAATCCGGACAAAGAATGCTAGTAGCTAGCTGCCGGCAGAGAGCCCAGCCTAGAGTCCCCTCTCCCCCCCCCCCCCCCACCTCCGGCCGGCAGAGACAGGCAGGGCCCGGGGAACATGCAGGGCGGGCAGAGTGGATCCTACCTGGATGCAACCAGTGCCCGCAGGGGGGGAGCCCCCCCCCCTCGGCACCTCCCATGGCAGAGACAGCACAGCATTCAGGGGTAGGTGGGCGGGCCACTGCAACGGCCAGGAGAGCTCTCTCTGCCCTGGCTCCCGGAGAAGCATGCTGCAGGGGAGGGGGGGGGCAGAGAGCCCACTGCCCCCTCCACCCCCAGGCCCCGCAGAGAGAGAGCAGCCTCCAGCCACTGCGGCCCGCTCCTGCCCCCCCCCCCCGCGCTTGGGCCCCACCCCCTCTCCCCCCTCGAGCCCCGCCCCTACTCCGCCCTTACTCCCCCCTCCCCCCCCCCCCGTGGAGTGTGTCCTGATATTTCACCCTTCCCATTCTGGTCACCCTATTAAGCCAGGGTTGTTGTTTTTTTCCACAGCAATGGCCAAAGATTTTCAGAACAAAGCCTATTAGACACAAAGTACAAAACGTTCCGTGTGACTATTCAACCTAAGCAAGGCTTGAACTGTTGGTATCTATTTTCTCTCTGACTTCTGTTACTGATTTCAAGGAAACTAGAGTGCCTCATGGAGAATGATACAAGCTTCCACTAGGGCATCCACTTCAAAATCCTCCTACGAATATTCAGAGTCTTTGACTAATTGTCTCTGTTGCAGGTCTTTTGTCATTACCATGAAAAAAAGTTAGATGACTGGTTTGCAAGGCCAGATTCATTTTATTGCTGCTATTTGGGTGCTATTAAGGAGTTTTTAGACTTTCCATTAGTAACTTTAAAAAAAAGGTTATTTGTAAAAAGTGTCCTGGAGCCAAAGCATGGCATGCTGAGTAACCACCTTGAAGCTATTAAAGAATGAAGAAGCCATGTGTTAATAGCTGAGTTTTAAAGTACAAACAAATAAATTATACTCTATACCAGGGGTTGGCAACCTTTCAGAAGTGGTGTGCCGAGTCTTCATTTATTCACTCTAATTGAAGGTTTTGTGTGCCAGTAATACATTTTAATGTTTTTAGAAGGTCTCTTTCTATAAGTCTTTAATATATAACTAAACTATTGTTGTTTGTAAAGTAAATAAGATTTTTAAAATGTGTAAGGAGCTTCATTTAAAATTAAATTAAAATGCAGAGCCTCCCCGACTGGTGGCCAGACCCAGGCAGGGTGAGTGCCACTGATAGTCAGCTTGTGTGCCGCTTTTGGCACCCGTGCCATAGGTTGCCTACCCCTGCTCTATACTTTTGAGGAGGTTTTGATAGTTCCATAGCTCATGGGGGCTTTGTAAATAAGAAATTTTGTGTGTGAAATGTTTTCAGTGTGGGCTAACTGCCTTTTAGAGGAGGGGAAATTCAGAATTAAATTTTATCTAGAAAAAATTATTAAACATAAAAAATTCAAAACTGATTTTTTTACATAATCTTTCTCTCTTAGGTATTTACAATATATTAAATATATTATGGCCCCAATATATTATCTGAACATACCAGAATCTTTAATGCATTTATTCTCACAACACTTCTGTGAGCAGGAATTCCTATTATTTTATTTTATTATATTTCAGATGGGGAATTGAGACACCCAGTGGCTAATGGCACATTTACAAAGGTATTTAGGCACCTAAAAATTCAGATAAGTAGCAAGTGGGATTTACAGAAGTGCCAAACAGGTTGGATGCCTACTGCTCATGGAAAGTAAATGGGAGTTAGGCACTAGCTCACTTAGGTGCCTAGTAGGATTTTCAGATCTATCTGAATCTTTAGGTGACTTTACTTTTTAAATCTGGCCTTAAGTGACTTGCCAAAGAAATCCATGACAAAGTGGAGAATCAAACTCATGTCTTCTCCAACTCCCACACCAATTCGCTACCAATTCCTCTGTTGGTCAAAATCAAGTCTAAATGGCTGTCCCCTTGCTTACTTCCTCTGCTTTGTGAAACAAATAGCTATCACCAAAACATTTAAAAAACTTATTGGAAATTTTGTGATTTTCCTTAAGCAACAGAGCGTCTTGTAACACCTTATAGACTAATAGATTTTAGGGATCATGAGCTTTTGTGGGTTAAGACCCACTTCATCAGATGAATGTTGTGGAAATCTCCAGAGGCAAGTATAAATATGCAGGCAAGAAAGCAAGGTAAATTCAATCGGGGTGGTGGTGAAGCCCGCTTCCAGCAGGAGATCTGGAGGTGTGAATGCCCAGAGAGGAGAAACTGCTTTTTTCCTTATTACTTTTCCAACAGATGTCCGAATAGTTAAAGTCCCCTATTATTACTAAGTCTTGTGCTTCAGATATTTTTGTTATTTGTTCTAGAAATGCTCATCCACCTTCTCCTGATTTGGTGGTCAACAGTAGACATCTATCATGATGTCACTCTTATTGTCTGCACCTTTTGTACCCAGAGACTCAAATGGTCTGCCTCCTACATAAAGCCATACTACTTCTTTTTAGGTTGTGGGGTACCTTTGGGGAGATTGTACTGGGGTTTCAATTAAATGCTTTGGGCTATATTTGCTACCCTGCTGCTGGGGTTTCACTGTGTAAGTCTGTAAATCTTCCTAAGCATTAATTAGACTGGCATGGTGGAAAATGCTGGTACTCTCCGGATGAACTCTGTATTTTTTATTTGCTTCTTTGACTAAAGTTGTTTCAATATTTGTTAGCTGCAGGGTATTTTTGGTAGTTTTATTTGTGGTAATCTATTTGACACTAAGAAAAAAGATAAAGGATGTTTAATAAAAATAGTATTCTAAGATGATTTCAACTCAGTGTAGTTTAAATATAAATCTGTCACTTAATCCAGTGGGATAAACAGATTTTGATTAACATACAAAGGAATCTAATTTTGTTTTTTCTGACCACATATTTTTTTCCATGAATGCATCAGAAAAATTATTGAGAATTACAAGTAAAATGGAATTAAAAATTGATTTCAGTTAGAGTATTTCTATTGGCGATAATTGTAGTTGGCTCAGTCCTTTAAATTCTATACTCATAGGTTTTTATTGATCTGTGGAATGACACACACATTTATAGTACTGTATACATGAATAACAAAGTTTAATGGTATCAATTTAATTCATCTACTGAATAAATATCACCGACTTTCTTACCATAGTATAGTAATTCTGTCCCTCTGAACCCATCAGTGTAAAAAAGTTCTAAATCAATGACAAGTGGACCAATCAGTGTATTACAGCATGGTATCAATTCCTATATATAACAACTAGCATAAGTGCCCGGCGCTGCTCGGGTCAGTCGGAGGTGGGGAGGTGGCAGACAGCTGACACCCCCTGACCAACCCCAACACCCACCCCTCACCCCTCACCCACCCCGACACCTTCCCACCCCCCGAAGCAAACCCGAAACCCCCACCTCACCCCCCCGACCGAATCCGACACCCCCACCTCACTTACCGTCCCACCAAACCCAACTCAGATCCGTCGCAGGTGGGGAGGGGGCCCAGAGCCGAGGGATTCCGGGGACCTTCGCAGGTGGGGGGGGCACAGAGCTGATGTAGTCTGGGGTTCCGTTGGGGAGGTGGGAGGGGCAGAGAACTGAAGGATCTCCGGGGTTCCGTTGGGGAGGTGGGAGGGGCAGAGAACTGAGGGATCTCCGGGGTTCCATTGGAGGAGGGAGGGGTGAGCTGAGCGAGTGAGGTGTCTGTTGGAGGGGGGTATTATGACATCATCACCACCTAACTGCCAAGCTGATGTGATTGGCCCTGAAAGACTTTCACCCCTGGGGGGCGTCAGAGGTGAGATCTGAAAATTTTTCGACCCTTACCAGCATCTAGACCCCAAGACCCCTCACTGTACCAAAATTCAAGTCTCTGGCTCAAACGGTGCGGGAGGACTTTGCAGTCATACGTACATACATACACTCATACATACACCACTTGACTTTTATATATATAGATGATGCATATATACCTGTGTAATTCTTATTCTATGTGTAGATACATTTAGATCAGGTCTAAATTAAGATGCAACATTATTATGGATGGTAAAATTCCCATTGATATTAAAGAGTACAGAACAAGGTCCATACACTCTGAGGGAAAGATAGGAATTACAGCAATAGGTTCATGCAGTTGCTTTTGTTACTTATTGCATGTCATCAGCATTTTATTTATTTATTTTATTTATTTGCAGTACTTTACAGGCCTCAGGAAATAAGTGTCTTTGAAGGAGACACAGGGTGAAATCATACTTGCCAAATACTTTTTCGGGCAAACATTTCAATGCCATTTAATGAAATATAGTAAAATAGGTGATATATAGAACGAGTTGAGGGGGGAAAGAGATTTTTTTATAATTAAAAATTTCCCTTTTTTAAAAGTTCGAAATGTTGCACACTTTTTGTAATTTCAAAACATAGCAACCAGTTCTATGGTTGGCTGAAAAATTGAGGGAAATATTTGGAAAAAATGTCATTTAAAAATTTCCTAAAAAAAATTCAGAAGTTCACATTTTGACCTGCTCAAGTGTAAAACAGGTATCAAGTCTAAGGCCAAGTGCTTTATTACAGACATTACCAATATTTAAAAAGAATAAGGATGAAATTTTTCTTGCATTTTATACCAAATGACATTTAATCTGGATTATGATATTCAGTTCTTCCCCAACTGCGTTAGACTTCCAGTTACGTCAATAGATGGCCTTGTGCACATAGAAATAGCAGAAAATAAATCAATTCTGCAGTTCCGTGCAGATCTTGAGAGGGGAATTTTGCTTTAAACTTTTTCAGATTTGTTAGTAATGGTCTCCTGTCTTAATTGGGATGATAGACTGTTCACCAGATGGTTCCAATTAAGAGATTTCTACTCTATTTGGAACCTAAACCTATTATTTCGTAACAAAGTTGGTAGCTTAGAAAATGATTATATGCTAAAGCTGCAGAATCAAACTTTATCATGGGTATTAAATTATTTTCTGCAAAAGCTTTCGATATAGATTAAATGTCTGACTGTCTGGTTAGACAGGTAGTATGTTTTTGGCTTTTTGGTTTTGGTTTTCCTAATAATTTGAAACATGCCCTTTGCCCTGCATCCTTGAAATTAAACAAGGATTGCAATTGTTAGCAAGCTTTATAACTCTGTTCCCTCTCATTCCTTGACCTGTCATTTAAAAAGTTACATTTAACTTGTGAAAAGGTCATTTTGTTATTAAGAAGCAAAATCAATATTTTAGCTGATTTGTGTCTTGATCCAAATTCTACCTGACCCACTGTGGAAATAGCTATCATAACCCAATTCTTCTATGCATATGAATGTGTTTACAATATAGACACTTGTAGAAAATGAGAGTAAACCTTAGGATCAGAGCCAGTTCAAACACATTTTGGACCCCCTCCAAAAGCCACTGCACTGAGGGCTCTGACAATAAAGGCCAGAAGAGTCATTACACAATTTCTTTGTCTTGCCTGTACCTAACTACTTGACCATGCCATTAGTATGGTGGAAAGTGAGGAGGGGACAACTGGTAATGTGTCCAGCTAGAGTATGGTATTGTGGACAGTGGACAAGTAAGTCATATCAGATTTACAGAGTCTATAAAATACAAATGGATATAATTGCACATGCAATAGCATCAATGTAGTCATCATGAGTCATCAGGTAAATAATACCTATTTGTCCAATGTTTGTTATTATGCATTCACCAGACATTCATGACAATTACAAACTGTTAAAGAAATGGAAGGTGAATTTTTAAAACTTTCTAATATGTGGCCAGAATTCTACAGACAGATCTGAGTTGTGGCTCTCTAATGTGGATTTATTTGTGTGTTTGTAAGGCTGACAACAATCTCGGCACCTTTTTGAAGATATGTTGGTATTTTCCTGCCCCTCATTTTCTTCCACAAAGAGAAAAACCTAGGGGTCCTGGAGCTCTAAAAGGCCTCTTGTTTTCTGCGTCTATATTAGGAGAGCTCAAAAAAGGAGAATGGTTTCACTAAAGTAGATTAATTTAGCAGCAAAAAACACTACTTCACACAGCACCCTGAAACAGGTGGGTCTGGAGTCAATTTGGTGAGTTTAAGTTAATGATGGCCAAAAGTGGAATAAAGTTCAACGAAGTGCACTGATCCAACTCAGATGTGAAGTCAACAGAGAGCTGTCTAGCAACATGTAATTTTACACGTCAGTTATATCGGAAACCTAAATGCAAAATGTAGCACTCCTCTACATAATGTGACTTTGACATTCCCTGCAGGAGTTCATTCTTTAAACCAATTGGTGTAACACAATGAGGAATAAATACAGTATTTTAATTTGTGTCCAAAATAGTGTCTTAAATGTTGTTCAGGTTGTTTTAAAGGAAAAATGTATGTATTTTCATCAGACGAGTAGTTGTTAATTGCAAGAGAAACGGCACATTTCAGAGTGAATAAACTGAGAAATATGGGATAATTTTTTTTGGCATCACCGTTTAAAAGTTTAGATGTATAGGAAGATCAAATTGGGTATGTTTTCTGTTAATTCTTGTGCAATATCATGAAATGTGTACACAATAGAATGAAAGTTATTTATACCTGTTCTCAATTTTTCTCATATTTGGATCACTTCTCAAGTGAAGTGAAGATTCTTGCCTGCTGTAAATTGAGATAGAGCCATTAGCCTCAGTTTACATCTTCCTCACTCTGAACTCTAGGGTAAAGATGTGGGGACCCCGCATGAAAGAAGAAATAACCCCCCAAGCTTATTTTACCAGCTTAGGTTAAAACTTTTCCCCAGAACCCAAACTTCTCCAGTTTGGACTTGGAATAACGCTGCCACCACCAATTTAAGCCCCCAAAACCATGGGTTAGGGTAAATTGGAACCCCCTTGTAACACCTCTCAAATCTCCTCCCTTCACCTGGGAGAGGTTTGAGAACAAAGACCAAAATCCTCACTTGCTGTGAGACGTGCCCAATCCAAACCAGGATCTATCCAATAGAAACAAGCAGGCAGAATATTAAAAGGAAGATTTTAATAAAAGGAAAAGAAGGAGCATAAACCCCTTGTACAGAAATCAATAGAAAAACACCTCACTTACATCACATAGCATAACTGACACTTCCCCTGGGAATTCTTCCTCTGCCAAAGCTTAACAGTAAAGAAACACCATGGATCAATTATCAAGTGATACAGTTCAAGTATATAATTCACTTACTACTGGACTTGACTTGGTTAGAAGATTACAGTGAGATATGAAAGGACAGATCTGTGGTTCTTCCCATAGCCAGGCAAACTGAACAGAAAGACAGCCAAGGGAGACGAGCGGGGGGAAATTAAACTAAAAACTCTCCCTTTGTTCCTGAGGTTGATTACATCATTCCCTCTCTCAGGTTACTTCAGGCTAACCCTTCACAGGTAAAACAGTAATTCTAAGCTACTTTATACTTATGACATACCCGTTCTCAATTTTTCTCATATTTGGATCACTTCTCAAGTCAAGATTCTTGCCTGCTGTAAACTGACATAGAGCCATTAGCCTCAGTTTACATCTTTGGAGAATGCGACTCAGATATTGTACAGAAGACAACCTCCCTTCCAAACTATATACTTAATCAACATCTTCACTTTGGCAAACATACAGCATTTCGTTACATGAAAAAAAGGTATGAGTGGAGTATTAAGGAGACAGGGTTGAAAATAAATTTATTTTAATATTAGAGGTGCAGTTGCTACAATATGTCCTACCATTTTTAACTGAATTGTTTATTTCCTTTCCTTGGATATTGAACATTAAAATGTATTATTGCTAAATCTCCCCTACAAACATTCCTCTCATCTCTAACAATACAGATTAATTCTCTCCTTTCAGGTGTGTTTACTACATCTCCAATTTCAGCGTCATCTACAAATCCAATTGAGTTCCAAATTAACACCGAAGAAACACTCAACATTAAAAAGCCGTTGGGTTGGTTTTGATTAGTTGTTCAAAATAGCCTCTTAAACCTATTAAGAAAAGTTTGGACTAGACTATATAAAGCAGGAACACCTGGACTGGCCCACAACATTTTGGCACCTAAGGCAGGGAGCTCAAATAATGCCCCCATGCCGCCTCGCTAGGGCCAAAATTTTAAAGGTCTCAGTTGTGCCTTCTTCCTGTTCTACTCCTCTCATGGTACTGCCCTGCTACCTACCCCAATAAAGGAGAACTAACAACTTAAAATGCCTCATTCAAAAAATTTAAGTAACACTTAACTTTCAAATGCCTGAACAGCAAATGTAACTTTTCTTGTCTGCATAGTAAACACTAGCATTTTTATGTGTCTGAATAATCAAAGTGGTGCTTTCTATGCCTTCTTGGTTGCAAAGATTTGAACTGCTTCCTGAAGGTCCACACTCTGGGCCAGCTCCTGCTCTATTGAGATGGTTGCAAGGCCAACCAGCCTCTCCTGTGTCATTGTGGAGCGCAGATGTGTTTTTATTAACTTCATCTTGGAGAAGCTGCGTTCTCCACTGGCAACTGTTATAGGAAATGTTAGAAGTATGCGCAGAGCAACAAAAGCATTTGGAAAGAGCGTGGTCATCTTATTTGTGCACATATATTCTATAACAGCCTTTTGAGTTGATCCCGCTGAAATGTATCTTGAAAGGGCTTTCAGTTCATCACCTAAATTACTTGCATCAATATCACGCATGTCATCATGTGCCAACACTGTCTCTAATATCTGGCATTGCTGGTGTAGGTGTTCTTCAGGCATAGTAAGGAGTTTTGCAATATCATACAACATCCCAAATATACTGTTGTATTCCTTGAACTGCATGGAACGTTTGTCAACTGACTGTATTGCACAATCTAGCACCAGGTTAAAGAATTCAGTATTGGCCTGCTAACCCCAGGGTTGTGAGTTCAATCCATGTGGGGGCCATTTAAGGATCTGGGGCAGAAATCTGTGGGTGAGATTGTGGCCTACACTGTGCAGGAGGTCAAAGTAGATGATCATAATGGTCCCTCCTGACCTTAAAGTCTATGAGAATTCAACTTTGAATTGTTGTTTGGGGTCTCTTATGGGATTATCCCATGCCTCATTATCAAAATGTCGTCTTCTTCGGTTGCTCTTGTATTCTTGAATGGGTGGGAAAATAGCTTCAGTGTGAAGTCCCTCTGCCAACTTCGGTGCACTCTTCAGAACATTTTGAAATCCCTCATCCAACTGGTAAGACAGTAGGTATGACTTTGCTTTGTCCAGTTTTTCCATTACTTCAGATATATCAAGGTCAACACCTTGGAGTTTCTTGCTTATAACATTAATTTCAAACAGTATGTCCTGCCACAACACTAAGACACACAGAAATTTGAAGTTATTTATGTTTCTGGTGATTCCGTTTGCTCTGCCACTGTTCTCCCATGAATAGTTCCTGTCATAGCATTATCCTTCAGGGCAAACATAGCATCATCTATCTTCCCAATTTGGTGTTTGATAGGCTTTATCGTCTCCACTCAACTTTCCCATCATGTGGCACTTAGTGGTTTCAGGGTCAGAGAGGATGTTCCCAGATGTTGCTTCAAAATTTGCCATTGATGAGTTGATGCAGAGAAAAATACATAGATGCTTTGAATTACATTAAAAAATTCAGCAGCCTTATTAGAAGCTGATGCTGCATCAAAAATCACCAAGTTCAATGAATGAGAACTGCATGGGACAAAAAAAATCAAGGGTTTAACTCTCGGATCCTTGTCTGCACTCCTCCTCTGTTCTTTCCTCTCATGTTGACACCATTATTGTAGACCTGATCTCTCATATCAGCTATCGCAATTCCTATATCTTCCAGCTTTTTAAGAAGTACATTTGTCATACCAGCTCCTATAGTATCATCAATGTCAATACATTCTAGAAAATGCTCTCTGACAGTAACCATTGCAGGGACATTTTCACTAGGTTCTGTTGTTCTTAGAAAACACACCATTACAGTAATCTGTTCCGTATGGCTGATGTCAGGTGTGCAGTCCAGAATAACAGAGTAATTTCTTGCTGACTTCAGATCTGCCATAATCTTCTGTTTGACTTTTGTTGCCAATAACTGTATGATCTCATATTAAATTGTTTTTCCAAGATAGTGGTGTGTACATTTCTTGGGTGGTGACTCTTCATCGATGCTCCTGGAGTACAGCATCAAACTCAGCCATCAGCTCCACAATTTTAAGGAATTTTCCATAGTTTGGCATATACAGCTGATCTGAAGTGCCACACAGTGCTAGGTTTTGGGTAGCAAGCATTCTCAGAATGGCAATTAGCCTTTTCAGAACATTTTGCCAGTAAAGAGACGCTGATGCTATCTTCTCGTGATGCTGATCATCTATGGTGGCCTTAGTCTCACCTCAAGCTCTTTCCACCTATGGAATGTTCTCTGGTGATTTGCTGCCTTCTCATGGCATGCCAGATTTCTACCCAGATTTTTCCAGTCCTTTGTTCCCATAGAACCCAATGTGGCTGGAACATTAGACTGGAAGAGTTTGCAACAAAAACAGTATGCAGCATTCTGAGTTTTTGAGTATATAAGCCATGGCCTCTCCACTTTGTCACCATTGGGGATTTCATGCCAGTAATATGTTGGATGGAAACTTCTATTTTTATTGTCTTTGGGGAACATAAAGATTTTCATTTGCTGTGGCCAATGCAGTACAAGGAAATCCTTCAGGCTACTGCTCAGTGGGTCCACAGTCCTGGATCATCTAGACTTAAGGAACTAAGCAGCTGTTTCTTGTGTCTCCACCACACTCTTTTCTGATCTACACTTTTCTTCAGGAATGTGCATGGTTACATCCATTTGAGATGGAGATATGGATGCTGCAGTAGCTGCCAGTTCACCAGAACTCTGACTACTGGAAGATCGGGCATCTCCTCACCACTCACATCCTCAGTGGGACCGGAAGGCAGACAGTGAACATTTGTGTCTATTGTGATAGAGGAAGGTCAGAGAGCTGTGGCAGAGTGTTTGAGGGGAGATATATCAGCTCCAGGTTCATTAGGGCATGGCTCCCTGTAGACTAGGGAAGCAGGCAGCAGGTTAATTAGGAGCACCTGCTGTCAATTAAGGCCTTAATAAAAATCCCTGCCTCAGGCAGACAGGTGTGGTGTTTGGAAGGAGTTTGGAGGCGTTGGAGCAGAGAACAGTTTGGAGGCATTGGAGCAGAGAGCAGTTTGGAGAAGTTGGAGCAGAGAGAGTTTGGAGACGTTGGAGCAGAGAGAGTTTGAAGAAGTGCTGTGGTGAGCTAAGAAAGACCCAGACCTTAAGTAAAGGAACACCTGGCTTGTGTAGAGAGAGGGCAGGAAGCCCCCCACAAGCTGAAGAGTAGGAAAGGGAAATAGTCCAGGGGAAGGAGTAGCTAATCCCAGTGGTTTACCGCTATTCTCAGGGCCCCTGGGCTGGGACCCGAAGTAGAGGGCGGGCCTGGGTCCCTCCCTCTCCCCTTCTCCCCTCTAGGATACTTGTGGGACAGTTAATACCCTGTTCAGAGGCAAGAAAAAGGCTCCCTGAATTCCCCCACAAGAAGAGAAAGCGCAGGACCCATCAATATCGTGGGAGTAATTTGCCACACTATGTATCTCAGGAGAGCTCCTTCCTGCTTAGATTGAGAAGCTTCCTTTGCTTGCTTGCCTTTTCTGAATGCTGCCCGAGAGGGGAGTTTTCTTCTTTCACTTATGGCTGCTGTTCTGTGCCAGCTATAATGGTTCTCAACACTCAGTTGAAGGAGACAAATAAGCAAGCTGGCAGCAGGGCCTGAGTGAGGGAAGATATCAGCATCTTAAGGGCCTAACTGGCTCCTACTACTTCAGTTGACTGCCTGTTCTCCTCAAGTGGGTTCAAGGAAGCAGCAGAAACAGGAAGCTCCCTGAGATGCTAGTGTTAATCAATCCTGGCTCCTTGGGGTTCTAGAGAGATACATAAGAGGTTCCTCCTCATTTCTCTTCCTGCAGCTCCTGCTGCTTTCTGTTATTCCCTCTCACCTTTTCTCCTGCCTGCCAGTTATGTCTCTTGTGCCCTCCTTTCTCCAGCACAGCACTCCACCATCTCTATGCCTTAGAGCAGAGAGAAGACATATGCACCAGCAGCAGACAAAAATTTCTACACTCTGGGTTCTAGTGGCACCCCCCCACACACACACAGTCTGGCACCTGAGGCAGCCACCTCAGTTCACCTCATGGTAAGGCCAGCCCTGAGGAACGGAGACAGACAGATGATCCACCAACAATGATAGCCACAGCTCCAGAGACGACCTGAAAGTGCTGACCAAAAATGTGAAAGGGGAGCTTAAAGATTTTTGGGGCATGCAAGTCAGTCCCACACCTGGATTACAGCTTTGTACAATGTGAAAAATTACCCATAAATAACCAAAGTAAAACACAAATCAAGTTCTAATTATATCACCATGGCTGAAGAAGGAAGCATGAAATCAGAACCCTTATAAGTGTAGGTATTTTCCCTATCTGTTGCTATCTTTTTATACTTAATGGTTATTACATTGCTTTAATTAGAAAGGCATGTTTTCCCTAAAGTCATAGTAACACAGAGAACTTGATGAGCTCCCCTGGCAGGAAAGCATGCAACATGCTGGTCAAATATGGCAGACTATTTTCCTCTTATGGAGACTTACTACTGTTACCTCCTAGAGCAGGGATGGGCATACTATAGCCTGCGGGCTGGATGTGGCCTGAGGGCTAATTCTGTCCGGCACCCCAAGCTTCCAGCTCGGGAGGCTAGCTCCGCCCCCTTCCCTGCTGTTCCCCTCCCCCCCCAGTGCCATGTGAGCAGAGCTCCGGGGGGGGGGGGGCGAGGGGGCTGCACAACATCTGGCCCCATGTCTGGCCTGGAGCCAGACGTTGCACAGTCCTGCCGCCCCACAGAGCGCTGCTCGCGCAGCACACTGAGGTGGGGTGGGGGAGGAACAGCAGGGGAGGGGGAGGAGCTAGCCTCCCCAGCCGGGAGCTTGTGGGGCCAGGCCTGTTGCACGTTCCTTCAGATCAGCGTGGCAGTTAACAGTGTGGTAAGGGATCCAGGGCTGGGGGCGGGGGGTTGGATAAGGGCCAGGGAGCCTGTGGGGCAGTCGGGGGATGGAGAACAGAGGATTGTATAGGGCAGGAAGTGGGAGGGGGTCGGTTAGGGAGTGGGCCAGGCTGTTTGGGGAGGCACAGCCTTCCCTACCCAGCCCTCCATACAATTTTGGACCCCGATATGGCCCTCGGGCCAAAACATTTCCCCACTCCAGTCTTAGAATACACTTAGTGCCAGGGCACAGGGCTAACATACATCCTAGTCTGCCCCTGTCAGTCCATCTAAACAAATATCATACATTGGTCCTTCCCTTGGTCCACCTAGGCTGATCTGCAAGTGACCTTCCACATTGGCACTGCATAGATAGAGACTAGTTCCATAATACACATGCACTCTTGTGTGATGATGCTGTCAGCCAACACTGGGTGTAACCCCTAGGCAGGCATAAGTGGTGCAGAGAGCCTTGCTCCGGTGTACTTCACCTGTACTCCTTACTCACCTGAGTAGAGGTTTGCAAGATCAGGCCCACTAATAGCACAGGTCCACAGATACCAATTCAAAAATCAATGAGACTAATTCTGTGAGTAAGGGCTATCCAACACATTTCATTCCAAAAATTGTCAAATATTCTACTGGAGCAAGACTATGTATGTAACAACTGCCTGAATGTAGCGCTGTAAAAATGTTTGTGGTCCATGAGGTGAAAAACTCTTTCTAGTTCAATGGAGACTTTTAAACAAGTATCTGATATGGGATTTTCTCTCTTTCTTTCCCTTTTAAAAAAATCATGTAGAAATATAAAAGACATGGCAATAGGTTTTCCTCTTTGCTGATAATATATGATGTTTCTGACAAGAAGGAAATTCAGACTGACACATTCCTGGCTCGGTTCAACTACTTTGATTGATATAATCTGGTTATCATTTCCCCCTCTTTTCCTTTTAAAATATATTATCATTGGTATATCTGCACCTCAGAATGAACTATATATTTCACCTAGAAAGGTCAGTACATTATATAAAGTTACATATATGCCAAGTACAAATCAATTCTATTTGGCTCACGTGTACCCAAAGAGGCCCATAGCATATCCAATCCAAATTGCATCTCATTCTCTTAAATCAAATGAATGAGAATTACATTATCTGAAGCCCAAGACAAAATATAAAGTTAAAAAACATTTCTGTAAGATTATCAGCGCTATCTGCAGAGGTGATCAGACAAAAACAAATATCCAGGATGAGCCAGTAATTTTAAACTATCTGCAACAGTTACTCAGAGCAAAGCCTCAAAGTAGCCTCCAAGCACTTAAGCACATGCTTAACTTAATTTCAATTAAATTAATAGGGTCCACTCATATGTCTGAAATTAACCACATACTTATGTGCTTTGATGAATAGCCGCCTTTATTGTCTCCACTTTTCTCTCTTATATCCATGTGAAGCACTTTAACAATTAAATGTATATGATAAAATTTCTTGATGATTTAATTTTTCTGATAGATCAAGAAAGCTTCATCTTTGCTTTTGCAAATGAATATTCAACTGGAAAAAGAACTAGTATTAGAATATAGTCTTCTAGGTACAAGTCCCTTTGGTAGAATAAAATTAACAAGAATAATGGACTTTTTTGTCGTTGCTTTGGCAAGAACCTGGCTACACTTAGTGAAACAGAATAAACAATCATGAACAAACACTCAGACAGCAAAATATATAAATTATTCAAGAATGAAATGTTCAAGTAATATTCACCTAAAGGTATAGTCATCAATTTTGTTCCGATGGATGATATTGGGTAGTTAGTATTCAAGTGTTACTACATAAATAAAATTGATTTATGCTAACTGAGAAGACTATGAGAAAATTTTTATCAGGATGCCCAAATTCTGCTCCTCCTTGCTTGATCAATCACCTCGCTGTTGAACTGTGTAGCATTTCCCTACAAAAGTCTTCACAGAGAAATTGGGCTACGGCAAAATGAATAATACATTTGCTGCAGTGCTAGACTAATGACCCTTAAGTGCTTTAGAAAAATGAGCTCTGTGGACTGTTTCCCTTTACAAAGAGACTAGCTCATATATCGGGAAGTAACTAGTAGTAAAGATTAGTAGTAGTGAGCTGGGGCAAACAGAGTGTGTCCTGCCTAATTTTATGATTATGGCTAGAGATGGCACATTAAATTCTTTCATCCATTCATTTTTGCTGTTTATATTTGTTCTTGTCTCCTCACCTCTTTCCCCAATCCCACTTTAGACTGCACTGTTTTTATGTATGTGTTAATCATCTTCATCTTTTCTCTTGCTGTTTTCTTGAAGCTTATTGTGTCACCATAAACACATTGATCAAATGGTGACAGAAAGGACAGAAAGCTATTTACTTTGAAACAGTAGGAGGGATCCAGGGCAAGGAAGCATAGTTAAAATCTGCATTGGCTGGCATTTACAATACCTGAACAATTCATAACTCTCCCTGAGCAGATCCCTACAGAGAAAGAATAGTGGCTTCGGTTTCCTTACAGAAATGTCATTTTTATCTGCGGTATAAAGCAATAAAGGAAAGACAAATGCACACATTAAACATGTTTAAAAAGAGGCTTATTTAAATAGAAGCAAAGAGAAACTTAAAACCAGTGTCTGAATGGTGCAGGATTTTCACTATCATTTCAAATTAACTTGCATTCAATCAATCTAAAGCGTAATTGAAGTTGAAATGAAGCCTTTCTTCTAAATTCTGTTTCAAATGTAGAAAGGGAGCAATAGAGACCACTGGTGTTTTTTTAAAATTATTATTATTAGATAATATAATTGGCAGACAGCTGTTGAAAATGAAATGTTCCTTTAAGAAAGCAGTCATTTACAAACTAATGTGGGGTCATGTAACCTGGTTATTCTCTTTACAGCTCCCATTATGTCAAAATGCCAATACCTACCCCACCAACTTTCATCTCAAATCGCATTTGCCAATACTTGCCTTTCAACTCTGGCTTTTTTATTCTTTGGAAGGATTAGAATCTACAACACCGCTGTTTCATTTTCATTATGTTGCTGTTCTATCTTTTAGGGGAAATCAGCTTCACATTGTGTTATTCTTATGCTCCTTACCAAGGGTTAGAAAGAAAAAGAAAAGAAGAAGAATCCTTTTAAATTAAGAGGGCCCAGTTTGATAGCACTTACAAAATATATAAAAAAGAAAAGCTTTATTGTATGAATATTTTGCTTGAAAAAGACATGCACACTGGAACATTCAAATCCTAACCTGAAATCATTGATGTGCACAGGCTGCTATTGTTAATAAGGAAGCTTAGTTTAAAGGACATTTCTTAAAGCTTGGAGAATTCTTCTTGGACGCCCTCTCTATCCCTTGGCTGAGGAAAAAAAATCCTCTTGTGTATGTAGATCTATAAAAAAATTCTTTCCTCATTGCTGGACTTTCACACTGTCTTTTGAGAATTTCATTGCCTGACTTCTGGTCTCACTCTCTAAGCATGACTGAGGCAAACCTACTATTGAACAGTGAAATGGAGGAATAATAAAGCCCTCTAGCTGACTAATAGCATGGCGACTGCCACAAAGCCTTCTACAAAAGTCATGTAAGTCCTTAAACACCTGTTTCCTCCTTCTATTTCCCTGTTTCATCTGTCTTTAATCATCAAATTATGCTATTATAAGGATGCCTTTCAGTGGAGGTTAAGTGCATTCTATTTACATATGGTGATTTCAAGGGGTCTAATGATTAACAAATATTATTGCTGTTTTATTTCATATCATATCATTGTCTTTCTTTTCTCCAACCATTTTATTTACTTTATTCACCATGGCTTGAGAAATGGGAGCTCACTCTGAATAATAAAATATCAATCTGCACTTAACCTTTGTTCTCTCATGCATATGTTTCTAGTTACTGAGAAGATAAATGTTTGCCTTAATGCAGTGAGCATGCCTGATATGCACAAACAACAAAATAAATAATAATCAAGAGGACTTTTGAAAACAAAGAAATGGTTTATGCGAAGTTTAGCTTTTGTTTAGACCCATCTAGTTATTCTTGGACAAAAGCATGAACCTTAACCTTTGTTCATAATAAGCTAACAAACTCGGACTGAAGTCTGCCAAAGGAAGTGAGTTCTATGTTTGGGAACCCTCCATCAAGATTACCTTGACTACAGTTCTCAAGAATACACATCTAGGGAGCTTGTCAGCAAACTGCCACAGGTGATTTTCCATTGAACTGTACGTGGAAGCAGATGGGAAGTCAGGGCTGTGAATGATATACAGGAATAGTATGCCCTGACCAAATCATATCGCAGAGTAGGCAGAATGCTGAATTGTTCACTAGCTGTTGTTTCAAAGGTAAGCCAGAGTAGAACACATTGCAATAGTCCAACTTGCAGTTGGTTCTCTTAAAGGCAAAAAATAGCTCCTAAAATACAATCCTTGGGTCCAGCCAAGCTGTTGTTGGTGCAGGACACTAGCACAGTTCCCTTCCCTGATACCCACCACTGCCAAGGACTGGAGCAAGTTAGAATAGACCTTAAGCTTCTCTAATTCATAAGAGTAATTCATTCAAGTAATAACAGATTGCTAGGGGCCAATACTCTGGCATGCTGCCAGCATGCTCCTTATGCTGGGAAGGGGTGATGAAAAGGTGTTATAGAGCAACTACACTGGCTGTACAGCACCCAGGGATTCCTCTATGATGCTTTACAATCCCTTTGGGATATTGCGGCAGCAAAAAAAACAAAAAAACAATTTAAAGAACCTATATCTGTGCTAAGAAATTGATCCATAAAGATGATTTTAGAATACCGAAAAATGTTAAATAAGCATTTAAAAGAAGACCCCTATATGGCCACTTGATCAATTTTGGGATGGCTCATCTATTCTGTTATCACTGAAATAGATGCATAAGTGTCTTAATGAAGAATTTTACTGATCTCCACCAGCAAAACCTTTGATTTTAATTAGCTCTACAACAATGTCAAACAAGTTAAGGACTCCCTTAGGGCTGGTCCCCACTACCGGGGGGGATCGACAGCAGATTCGCAACTTCAGCTATGTGAATCACATAGCTGAAATTTGCGTATCTGAAGCCGACTTACCTGCCGTCCTCACGGCGGCAGCAGTCGGCAGCGCGCTCCCCCGTCGACTCCAGCTTGCGTCTCCCGGCAAGCTGGAGTTCCAGAGTCGATGGGGGAGCCGTGGGCAATCAATTTCTCGCGTCTTCACAAGATGCGAGAAATCGATCGCCAAAAGATTGATCGCTACCCGCCGATGCGGCGGGTAGTGAAGACCAGCCCCTAGTCTCACAAGTCAATAGTCTTACCTGAGATACCAAAGATTTCACTACATGCACTACGAAAGTTTGCTCATGATAAATTCATTTAAAAATTCTGCAGTGCTTCCAGTCAAGAAAACACAGACTCAAAACCAGGAATCAGACTCTCCGCTGTGCAAATAAGAATCTTATTTTATACATACTTTTTGTATTACTGAAATTTCAAAATAGCCACATATATTTTTTGTTTTCAACATATGATTGAAAATGCACATTGAGTCTCAGTCCTGGAGTTAATTTATTTTCAAACCACAGTGAACTCTTACAGATTAGTTACAAGTCTCTGGGGGGGTGGGGAGTGGGAAAGGAATGTTATATAATGGAAACAACAGATACTTCAGTAAATTATTTCATTAAGGGATACAGAACCTTAAATGGCGAGCACTTATATGTGACAAAGCAACTAGAAAATAGACTGTAGGGAACAATCCTGCCTTCCAGGAATGGACCTAAGAGGTCTTTCCCACCTCAAATTCCTATAACCTTATTAACCATGGATAAGGCGAAAGTGGCACAGCCTGTAAAACATTTAATTGCTTCCTCACTACCTAAAGCTGGTGCAGATTACAGATTGAATGGATGAACTGGTTGGAATACAAGGACAGATTACCCAAAATTGAAGTCAACACTTTTCAAAATTAAGCAAAGTCTTCTTAACTTTATCTTTGATTGCTTTTAATTTCTTCATGTCTTAACACTTCCTAGTTCCAACCAGAAGTGGAAGTGCTGAAATATCTCGAGAAAGACCATTCTTGTAGTAGCCCTAGCCTGAACAGACACTCAAAATTTCATGATTCATGACAAAACCACTTTTCCTGACTAATTTTACAAATTCAAGAGGTTAAATAGTTGGGGTATGATTCAGATGAACATCTGGAGGGAAATTCTGGCTCCACAGAAGTCAATGTCACCAGCATTTCCCCCCTGGATTTTTTAAGTACAATGAATGGAATCTTCTGAAGTTTACCAGTGACTAATGGACTTTATGCACGCAGCACAGGCCAGTTTCTCCTGTGTAAATCCAAAGTGGTTATACTGGAGTCAGTGAAATTACATTAGTATAAAAACACCAGAACTGAGATCAGAATTAGGTCAATAATAAGCATGTGTGGGCATGCGCATCCACCTGCCTGCACATGTGTGCATGCACTCAGGCACATACACATGAATGCATTGAAAAGGAATATGGTTTACAAATAAAAATCTGTCTCTCATTACAATATAAAGAGTGACATATTGTACTCCCAGGGCCTCAGGAATGAACTATCCAGTCCAAAACATTAAAAAAAGGGAGGGGACATGGATCACAGTACAGGCAAGAATCTTCTACAATTTCTATGTTGATATGTTTTGTTGCATCATACCATGTCAGCCAATTTCAATCTCTTCCTTTCCTACAATGACACAAGATATAATATGACCTGACACAACTGATGCATCCTTATGTCAAACACAGTATGTCAAATCAGAAATGTAAAAGAAAGTTGATTATTAAGCCACCTTTTGGAAAAGAGTTTATTTTAAAAGAACATATGTTACTTGCAAAAAAAATAACCTGGAGGATTATTATGCTCATTTGTTACAGTGCTTTTGATTACACACTTCCCAAATTTATGGTACAGAGTTTGCTGAGGAGACCCCAAGAATATTTTCTCTGTGATAAAATTGTCAAAGCTTTAGAGAAATCTTGCTTGTCTAGTTTAGGGTCAGTTTCAAACTGAAACTTTCTCCAAAGATTAAGACAATATGATTTGGATGGTTGCAAGATGACTAACAGCAGTCAGAAAAATACATTATTTTAAAAGTCTGAGAGTGTAGGGAAAAAGAAAGGAAACTAAGTTTTTATTAAAAGAGATAACAGGAATGCTATCAGTACAGCAGCTTCCTGTTGCCTGCTGAGTCCAGTAATGAGGATTCAGGGCTCTGTAAATGATACACTGTCAGAAAAAGCCTATGCATGCACAGCAAGAGCCTCATAGCAGCTTCATTCTCCTGCAGAACTTAATCTTATGAAACATTTATTTAAGAAACACTAGCCAATTAAAGACAGTGTGTGTGTGCGTGCGCACACATGTCTATTAAAGGAACATAGATTTCAAAAGCTTAATTTTTGTTCTTACAAAATGTCCTACAAAATGATGAATTAGAAATACAGAGACTATCCCAAAAGAATGGGTTGTGCCTTCAGCCCATGCTCAAAATAATGAGACCCATAAATTCTGGGATTAACTGTATGTACAGAAGATAATAAACAGTAATGCTCACTGCTCCTCTTATTTAACATGATGAGGAAGATTTTGTAGCACCTTAGAGACTAACCAGTTTATTTCATCATAAGCTTTTGTGGTCTATAGCCCACTTCATCGGATGTATAGTATGGAACAGGAGTAAGATGCATTTATAACCACAGAAATAAAAAAAATACTTGTACATTAGCATACCAATTCTAAGAGGCTGTTTAATATGGATGGGCCATTATCAGCAGGAGAAAAAATACCTTTTGAAAGGTATTTAACATGCTTTCTTTATACTTTATACAGTGGAAACACTAACCAGGATTGTCACAATCTAGTTATATAATTGAAAAAAAAATTGCTTTAGGACTCACATTTTACTACAGACAGGTAATTTTCTGCTCAGCTAATCTTTGACCATCACATCACAAACCGGACTGGATTCTCCTTGCCTGTGTGTTTTATGCTAACATATCTCAATATACTGTAATGTAGTTACTGTGGGCACTTTGCCTCTTGCCTTTTGTGGGCAGGGAAGGAATGTTTCCCTCATTGCCAAATTGACCATGGCACTGTGGGCTTTTCACATTCCTCATAGCAGCCTGGAAACCCAGTGAATAGATTAGGGCTGTTGTGTTAATACATATTGTTAGTTTGTTGCTATTTGGCATGGGTCTTGGGTGTCTGTGTTGGGTTCAAGTGACTGGATGCCAGGTAAATAAGGACATGAGACCAGAAATTCAACAGATCTTTCCTTTTGATTATGAGGTGGGTTCCAATGTCTGGTACAGCAAAGAACTCCCCTTATAGTAGCCTTAACCATCATACAGGGAAGAGTAGAGGGGAATCACAGCAATATTGCTAGCATCCTGATGGCTACTGAGAGGTGCAGGGCTAAGAGTGGCTTCTCTCCCCAGATTCTGCTTGCCCTAGAAGGGGAGACGGAACCTACACTGATCTAGGCCTTGCTGACTAGTTATCCCAGTTGCATGTGTTAAATAACATAGTGGCCACACTTAAACCATATTCCTGTGTTAAGTCTGTCTTCCTCCTGGGGATGAGTCAATGTTTACTTTGTTATTTTACTCACTGTTACTTGCACTTTGTTATCACCTTTTATGAGAGCCTGCTTATGAACATAGTGTTATGCTCAGCCACATAGAGAAGACATTTTACCATCCTGCTCCTAGGCACTCAGGACAGTGTGACACTTGATCTCTCTTTGCTCTGCTCCCTTCCCTTCTGCTACTCCCTCTCCCATTAGTCTCTAGCTCTTTGTTCTTCTCTGCACTTTGACTTTTAAAGTTTTTACACCTATATTACAGTGGAATCCAGCTGCCCCACAGCATCAGAGCTGATGGGCAACTGAAATGGTCCTCCTTTCCTCTGGCAGGGTTAGCTGATTTAGCATGGTAGAGGAGGGACAGCCAGACATTTATAACAGACCATCAGCAAAGTGGAACAGCTTTAACATGGTAGTTAAAATTCAGAGCATTAAAGGGCTATGATGGTAAAGTATGCTCAGGATGAGCAAAAGCAGTAAGCATGAAGAATGTGAAATACATTAGTCTCCATTTAAAAGTAGAAAAGACTCTTCACTTTCATATATTTGATTAGTAATTTTGTGTGCATTAGTTTCAGAAAGTAAGGTTCTGTATAAATAGATTTTGCCAATAAAATATGTCACGCTAACTAAGATGAGGACAGTAAAGTAACTCATGCTACTGTTTTCACATAAAACAGCAATAGATTTAATATTATGTAATTATGGAAGTTGGGATAGAATTACAGCGTAATGAATAATAATATGCCATACGCCATAATACTAAGAGGTACTATGTCTTGTTTATTTCGAGTACTGTAACTGCACTTACACAGGACAACATTTGCAAAGCCTCAGGCCACAGGAATGCAGAGAAAAATGCACGTGCATCTGTTTGCCCAGAAAATGGTACATATTTCCATGTAAACTAGCCCATGTGAAAAATGAGAAATTTTACATACTTCCATGTAAACTAGTACATGTGTAAAATGAGAAATTTTGAAAACTCACACATTTTATTCCAGTGCAGAAGGAAAACAAATATCAAAACCTTGAAATTTTTCACTAAGTGGAATTCTTGTTTCCTGGCTATCCCTGCTACCCACTCCCTGCTTCCCCACAGGGTTTAGCACTTACTATTAAATGATCTTAGCTCAGATGGAGAAGTATGTGCCAAAGTACATCTGGGAACATTACAACCCCAGTGAATTAACTGAGCATTACATCACATATTGAGTACATAAGTAAAATACACCTCAGGAGATGCCCTGTATAGTTGCTTTGTTACTTTGGAGCTGATGTTAATGCTTCAATCAATCTGCTGTAGCACAGGAGCTTCAGTGGAACCCAAAATAATGATTTCTCAGTCATCATGTTTCATTTTATTTACACTCCCCAGTTTTAATTTTATGTTGAATTTACACTTCCCTTGTTATAGTTGAATTCCCAATGTGATGACTATGTATGCAACTATATACTCAGAAAAATATCCACTGCTTCCATATTTATTTTATTCCACAAAATACTGACTTGACAATTATATTTATGTTATTCAGAAAAAAAAGAGATTGATAAAATTCACTCCATTTCTCCAACAAAATATTTTTTGTAATGGAAACTTTTGACCATAACGCCATTCTTGAGGAAATTGTAAGCAACAAAGATAGCCACAGATCTGGAATGCCACATTGATAGTTCATTAGAAAGGGAAAAGATTAAATAAACAAAAACAAAAATCCTACCAAATCGAAACATTACCCAACACACAGTTCTCCTGCTTAGGACAGGAATAAGAGCAAGAACAATGTGATGTTAGTCACATTGCTGGAATACCCCCTTTTATAAAATCCAATACGAAGGTAATGAAGGCAATAGGAAAACCTATATCGTAGTAATTTTTTGAAATGCACTATAAGTCTGCAATGTTTGAGGATAAATGGAATTAGTTTTAGAGTTGTCTCCAGTTAAAGTGATAGCAAATGTTATGATGAAGGTGTCAATCGCTTCTATTCTACCTACCAGTATCAGTCACTCATAATTTTGTTAAACAATCTTTTGGGGCTGAAATTTTCCATTCAGTTTTTGAATGAAAATAGTCTAGCCATTGTTGATGAGAAAATAAAAAAAAAAACACATTTCCAATATACAAAAAAATCATGCATCTTTTATTCCAACAGGACGAAAGCCCAAATAGATGAAATTTGAAAGTTGCCATTAAGCCTGGAAACAGTCCTCATCAATGAGCAGAATGGAGTATTGGGCAGGACTCTCTCTGTTTAGTTCTATGTAGTTTCATCTCAAATCCTTCTACATCAATAATTCACAGCATGTATTTCAGTACTATCTTTGCCATAATAATAGACTTCTACATATTATGCTACATGGCAAACTAGAAACATGGTAGTTTGAAGATTGGTTCATTATCAAAGAAATCAATGAGGTGTCAAAAACATTCAAAGTGACTAATGACATTTCTTGTGATTTACCTGCTGGTCACCCATCCCTTTGGGGCAAATAGGCAATCCATTTTATTAAATGCAAATGACTATTTGGATAAACACTAACTGGATGAAGAGTAAGATACTCTGACAGCCTTTAGGCTCAGAGAGAAACTCTTTGTTCAGTCATGCTATACTTTCATAAATACTTTCATATTTTGTGCAAACAAGCTTTGTGCCTATCTAGCAGAGCTGTTACCACACTCTCCAACTAATGATAAATTAGACGTTTATTTACAATATGTGTGTGCCTATGTGGTGTTGTGTTTATTTTCGCTTAGTTTAATTGGAGCAACTACCGTTGGGCATCACAGAGAAACAGCAATTTACCCTGAACCTAACAGAATCAGAAGCAGAGTTTCAGTCAGAAACCAGAGAGTTGAGATTTCTCTCTGCAAAGGGTGCAGTGTGGAAATTGGTTTAGGTCAGCATGGGCATAGGAAGAGCCAAATGACCTGAGGAATTCTAGTCCTGTTTACAGGTAGGGTTCACCGCATAATTTAAACATTCTATGAAGAGAATACCCCCTTTTATAAAATCTACATGTGTTCAGCCTTGCTTTCTCAAAAGATTCCTTATGGTTTGAATTTAGGACATTGATCCCAGAGTAATTTGTTTCTCTGCAAGGATACTCTTTCAAATATATATATCTCCCTTCATCTTTTTACTTCCTGAAACAAATTTTTTTGCCAACAGAATGTCCAAACCTCACCTCTTTGCACAAATTGACAAAAGAGCAACTTTTAAAAACTATTTATCATTTTACTTTCAAAATGGCGTAAAAATAACATACCTGCAAGAAGATGATACTGTATAAGCTCGGTCTCCTTTTAGCTCTGCCATTGCCGTATTCTGTTTAACAGGATAATTAAGTATTCTCATGTTTGTGGTCACATTTATAGACAGTATGAATGAAAAACATAGACAAAAACAGAACACCTATATTTGCAACAGGTACTGATTGCTCATACCAGGTATTTGTGTGAGTAATTAAAATGGTGTAACACACAAGTGAGTCACTACTTTTTAAAATACTTGTCCTATTTATTGTTATATCTATTTCATTATCAGTTTTTAATGTATTTATTGTTTTGTTTATAGAGTTTTCTATGCCACTCATCACTGTAATATCTGAACACACCATGTACTTTAATAAATTAGTCCTCACAAAACTGCGGGAGGTAGGAAAATATTGTTATCCTTGTTTTATAGATGGGAAGCTGGGACTCAAGATCCTCTCCCCCGGCATAAAGGGACCCTAAAAGCCAAGATCCCGGCTGGAGGACATTCCCCCCCCCCGTGACAGCCACAAGGCTGCTTGTGGAGGATCTCCAGCTTCTTCACAGTCCTAGATGATAGGACAGTGTCAGGGAGCTGTGGAGCTTCCAGGCTGTACTGTGGTCCATAGAGCATCTCTCAGAGGCAGTTGAAACTTAGGCAGGCCTCCAGAACTGTGTATCTAATGCTCAGAGTCTCTCCAGCCATTGAAGCAGACCAGGATTAAATATGGTGCACAGTGACTTAAAGAATCTTATCCAAAAAGATTAAGCCACTTGCCTAAAGGAACACAAGGTGCTGGTGTCTCTACTATTTTCTTTACTTTTAAAAATAATAATTAAAAAAATCTTACATTCCTAGCATCTACTTCCCTACCTTTATTTAAATTAATATATTATGAGAAATTGAAGATTGAAAACTACAAAGGCTGATTAAACAATTATGTAACAAATGGACTAATAATTTACTACAACCTTCTCTCTATCTCCTTCCAATGAATGTAAAGGCTCACTCCCAGTACACGTTATGGGTTGGCCATGAATGCTAAATACACATTGGCAAAATCCTTGGTCTTAAATGCACAAATGTTCTTCTTGTAGACAGATAAGGGACTTCTTGTTGCTACAGATAAGGGACACAAATGATGGTGGAGGAGAAATGATGTATGAAACTGTGATTGGGTGGAGAACCCTTAAGAGCCACTAAATCTCTCTGCAAGGGTATCTACTCTAATCATACTGCTAGCAGACACTGCTCAGGCCACTCAAATTACTTATTTGGGATGAGAGCTCTCTGGCTGAGCTATCCAAAATCACTGGAGTCATGGCTTGACTCTCCTAGACTTTCTGGGTGTCCCTCTTCAGTCTTTTACATGCTCTCTTTCTCTCAAGCCTCCTCTCACTCATTCTTTCCCACCCCCATTTTAACAAAAGGTTCCTTGCTTTAGATTCATTCAAAAAAATAATAATCCCAGTCTCTATAGGTTACTTTCTGAGGAGGAGGGCTTGTGTTGCTATGGTAACTAGAGACAAAACAAGTGCTTTAGTCAGGGGCTTGTGGGGGAGGCAGTTTTTGTCCTATAATCTCTCCCAGAAGTGGGCAGAGCCCCCTTTGCTCTGCAGGGAAAGCCTGTCTTGGTGACAGACAGTAAAAGTGAAACTGTTGCAATTCAGGAGGCTAGATTCTTATGAATGTGTAATTTTACTAGAGTTCTTCCTATGTTTATATATTGATATATGAATTTCTAGTGTTACGCTGGAAGAGACTATATAGCAGGACTTTACAGAACAATGACTAAAAACACAGAGCTTATTTCATAGAAAGTCTGGATTCCATTCAAATTTAAAAATGTAATCTTTTCTGGGAAGTAATGCACCAGCAAACTGTTGGGCTGCAATTGTGAGACTGTAAAAATACAAGAATATACAAGAACCAGCATAAAGTGGACAAAATGGCAAATTAACCATTTTCAAACCTTGGCATATTACAAAATTGAACTATGTTCCTCCATCATTAAAATAGCAGAAGTCTAAGATACAATATTTCACCTCTGTTGAATCAGCATATCACATCACCCACAAAACTACCTCAAGAATTATTCCATCCAGAACCATTCATACTGAATTTGAAATATGGTGAACAAGTGGAGACTGGGTCAGGGCTGGATCTTAAATCAGCTCTGAATATGCCGAATATAGTATAAGCCTACCAAAAAGGACCAAAAGCTTTACTGTGGTTTAAATAGAATTATAAAATCTATGGGGGAAGGGACGTTTAATTGCAGCGAGTCTCAGTCGAATGAGATGGAAAATTCTGTATCTTCCACAGCCAGAGAACACACTCATGTTTGTGTAGGCCCAATATTGGTTGAAGAAACTGCCTTTGTAATGACACTCAATCAGGGAAAGAACTCCAACTAAAAAATTGCATTTCCTGTTTATTCAGGCTCTTAGCAAGAAGTAGTGAGGGATGATGTATGGTCATATGTAAACCTAGCTAAGTGGGTGCTTGGGGAAATTATTACCTATTGATGATTTCAGAGGTGATTTGTTATTTGTAGAATATACTACTTCTCCCCTAGGGTTTGAGACTGTCTCTGACAGAGAAAGAAAAACTACTAGTTGTTGGGGGGGTTTCTTATAACAAATTGTGGAAATAGAGTATTTAATAGTACCCCACATTAAAGGTTTAATATTTCAATAAGTACTGAGGAACTAGAAATCTGTTCTTTTTATGCCCACACTACTCTTTTCCAGAATATATGCATTAAACTCCACAAACAGTTTATACAGGAACAGGTATGTCTTCAGTAATAATTTGTGTAATTAGTGCAGTATTGGTACCAGATGTATACAGTTTTTTCTGTCTTTCATGTTGAGAGATGGAAGGTTCCAAAATATTGCCTACAGTTCAAAGTTTTTTTTTCCTTACATACCTTTTTGTTGTTTGGTGTATTTGGAGATTTTTTAAGCACCATTTCACCTTGATAGGTCAAACTCTCTCTAGTTTATTGACATATTGCTCTTATCAAAATACTTTTGTTCTACAGAAAAGCAGTAAGCATTTGTAAACAGACATCCAGGTTAAGGAGTATTTTTTAAAAAGTGAAGGACTTGGACCAAAAATATATAATACTTAGGAAAAAACATGAAGGAAGAGAAGAGACGTGAGGAAAGAATTTATAATATTAGGGAAACAGACAACCTCTGAAGAAGCTACAACTATAAAAGTAGAAAAATTGTGGGAGCCAGCAGATAAACAGTGAGACTAAGTTTACTTGGGTAATTTTTAAAAAAACCCAGAAGGAATTATCTTCACTCCTATAATGTTGATGGAACTCTGTGTGCAATTCTTCATGTTCATATCAGCAGGGTCAAGATTCACTGCAATCTTTCTCTTTGACCTTTAATATTTAAATGATTATATTTTAACTCCTTTTCTTTCCTTTTGAGTCCTAATTTGTGCAACAAGAAGAGAAAAGAACCACAACATAACTGTCTAATTGTCCTAACAACTGAAGAGTGTAATAACTGCTCTCTATTCTAGCCAGCCAGAAAAAAACATATACCTTTGGCTTGACACGGCGAGTGCCCCCCAAAGTAACACAATTATGTCAAGACAGAGGACTTTGACCCGTTTAATCAGCATTCCAGCACATATTTCACCAGCTATACTCTGAAAGCAGAGTTCAAGATCATGGCTCCCTCCCTTCGACTGATATCCAGTGAGGCTAAATTATCAGTACATTGAAAACTCCAGTTTGCTTCAAAAGAAGATGGTATTGCTTCTCTGGGTGCCTCCCAGCATGCAGTCATGTTACGGTGAGGCTGCCAAAAGTTTTTGTTGAGAGAGTGAGAGAATGAAGGCAGTAGACTGAACCTTCACTGTAACTAAAGGAAATTTCAAACAGTGGATCATTTATAATGTGCTGCTTGTTTATGAATAGTCTGGAAGAGGACGAGGGAAATACTTAAATGATTATGTTCTTGAAATGCTTTTCTGTTACTTTAAATTAGCATTCACATTGATTTGATCTCTGTTAATACTAGTTCAACTTTGTTTCGGCACAGCCAAAATTTAATTCACTTTTTGTAAAAAAGAAAAGAAAAATGAAAAAAGAAACTTGAGCCTGTCTGCTATGAATATTATTAAAGGGACTACATGATCATTGCAAACACTTGTATCATAAGAGAACTTTCTAAAATTATTAACTCAGCCTATGACTCTCTTGCAAGATGGATTGAATCCAACCCCAGTAGCTTCAAATTCTATCCTCATGCATCACTGAGGATATCGCGTGTATCCTTATGCATCACCACAGCTATGCTGTGGGGGAAATTCACCCTGAGGAATGCAAACCATATTTACACTTTTGTTCTCCCTTTGGAGTCCTGCCAGGGTTCCATTCCACTGAATTGATGCATTCCCCAGGCACTCCATTCCATGTACGTTTGCTGGCTATAACCACCCATTCGGGACTTTACATTGGCCAGCTGCAGGTGCTCTGGCTGAATAAGAGTGCTCTGTACCTCATCTGGGAAGACTTTGCATCGAAATGGGACCCTGTGCCCTGAGAGATGCAAGTGCACCCTAAGTGCATCAGGGTACCGAAGTACAGCACCTATTTACAGATGGGACAACTGAGGCGGAGGTTGTGAATTATTCCGAGCCCCACACACTGTCAGTACTGGTAGGATTAGAACTCAACAATTGCCCTTATTCTTTGATCAGACACCACTTCCTTTGTGATTTAAAAAAACCTCTCAAATGCTTTCACCAGAAACCCTTCACCAAAGAGAAATCTCAATGACTGAAGCCTAGCACCCTTAAGCAGTTAAAAGAAAGCAAATCAGTATGTTTTGATTAGCAACAGTTAAGGAAATATTTTGAAAATTACTAAATATACTTTTTCCTTTTCATACAGTACATCAGATCGAGAGAAAGAGAGAGAGAGAGAGAGCTCCTGTAAAATAAGTCTGCATTTAATCAAGTCAAGTTTGTCTCATGTGAAGTTTAAAGTAAATGTAAACTTGACCAATGATAACAGTGGAATAAGAAATACTGAGAACTAGTCAGGGTTGGATGCAAAAGGATTGTTAGAAGAATTGTATTCTAAGAATCAGATTCAAAGAAAAAAAAGTCCGAGAATGGAAGGGGAGACAGACACTTCTACTGTAGACACAGTGTTTCACACCTTGATTTCATGGCTCATTCATTTTTGTATCAATAGTGTCCACACAAAAGATGCACTATTATTCCACATAATGGAGGAGGCTGCTAAGTGATCGGCTTCACTGCACACTGCAGCCACATTGACATTTGTTAAAATGTCCAGACCTAAAGAGATAAATAATTCACAGCTTTTCTGAAAGATAGCACTGAAGGCTTTTGATGGTTGATAAAACAGAATACAACTGTACTAGTCTGGCACAAATCATTGTTGCCCTCATTCTTCAAATAAACTTCTAAACTAACAATCCTAAATTGGACTGCTCATTTTTAGTTACTATTATACTTAGTCTCATTCTGACGTTAAAGGCACGGGAAGATAAAGACAAAAAAATTGCTAAATGGGTCCATAAAGGAAGTTTTAGGAAGACATTGGGAGAAGGGACTGCCTTGTTTTTTTTTAACACTCTTAAATGTGAAAGAGAATGATCACTTTGAGTTCCTATCTCTGTGGTTTGACAAATATGCAATTTGTCCATTGTAAAAGTAATGATATGTTTCATTTATTTTCATGTGTTCTTTTAATACAATATTTGGAGGGGAGGGACTTTACTCCTAAAACTGCAAGAACAGCTGAAAAGCAGCTCAGAGATGGTAGCAATCCGTACATTTCAGAAACATCTGTGATGCATAATTCTGTTCACAATGAATGTAATGACTTTGTTTGTTTCTCACAGTATCTCCTGCATTCCAAACAGACTCAAGGATACTTTCACACATATATGCTCATGCAAGCACACAGACACACTGATCTGCCTTTAACCCTGACAGCTTCCTGTCATGGCAGTGATCCATCCCATCAAAGACTGGACACATTTCAGAAACAAACTTTATCAGACAAGGGGCTTCTGTTGAGAAACAAAAAGCAGTTGGTTCTACCCAGCATAAAAGCTTTCTGTCTTTTAGCACTTGATTGCCTGCAGAGCGAGAGACTACAACTTGGCAACAAAATAAGGTCTCCCACACAGCACTAACACTAGGCCTGTATGACAGCACACCTCGTTTGATGCAATTAAAAACCTTCTTTATTTCTGTTGCCCCTTTCGTGGAGCAATAGCAGATTTTCAGGCCTTGCAGGTTATTTTCTTGTTTGGAACAGATATTGGTGAGACAAAGTCAGGGGTTTTCCAAGTGTAATTTTTGTATGCAGGGCTGACGTAAGATTTTTTGGTGCCCTAGGCGGCGGCAGCATTTCAGCGGTGACTCACAGGGCCCACGTCCGCTTCAGCAGCATTTCGGCGGACACTGCCAGAAGCGCACAGTGGCCATCAGAGCTGTCGCCGAAATGCCGCTGAAAGCGCCAAAACGCCGCCCTCAAAAACCAGTGCCACCCTAGGCTTGCACAGCCCTGTGTGTATGTACAAACTGTACACAAGCCCTGTTTCCTTGAACACAGGACATCATAAATGGCATGCCGGCAATTTCCTTTTGCAGATCTTGGGGAAGGCATCACTAACCTGATCTCAGAAACAGCCCTCTTGTATATCAAAGCTACTGTGGCAAGTCTTTTGAGCTGGAAATTACACCTCAAACTCAAAATGTAGACGTTCCCTCTGTTTCCAGATTCTCACACTTGCTCACTCAGCCAAACTGACTTAACGCATAGCTTTCTTTTCCTATCCCAGTTGCTGTGTTTTACACTTTGGAAACATATAGCCTAAAGTTGCTCATCTGGGGCTACATGTGAGTCTGGGGCAGATCTACACTATCCACCGGATCAGCGGGTAGCGATCAATCTATCAGGGGTCGATTTATCACATCTAGTCTAAAGCAGTTACTCTCAACTTTACTGCCTTCCTAAACTATGTCATGGAGCTCTGAGGGACTGGCACTGGTCCATAGACTGGTCATTGAGAAACACCGCTCTAAGGTACAATAACTAATATCAAAAGACTTATAACCAGGAGCAATTTCTTTCCCATTGGACAGGGCAACAGGAGCATAAGTAGTTATTCTCTGTTCTACAATTTAGGTAACAGCTGCTCATTTCTGATATTATAATATAAATTGCATTATGGTTTCATCTGGCAAGAGAACAATGAAAGCTTACGCTTTACATTTGCTTTACTATTAATTTATTTTTAAGTTTATTCACCTCCCTTTGCCAGGTACTTGTACTTGACCTGAAACTAACCTTTAGAGAAACGTGAAAGCAAACAGAGCTCTGAAACTCTATCTGTGTGTCCTTTTGTCTTGGCAAATGTAAATCAGGGCATTGAGTGAATAACACAGTGTGGCTTTGTGTCATGAAATGTAAATTCTGGGCTATGGCAGGGTCAGGATTTATGAAGCTATCAGAACTGGAGTGGGCAAGATGCCAGCTTACACCTGCAGAGCTATTTCTGCTGCTTTTCAGACAAGGGAGTGTACAATAAGGAACACTGATTTGTGAGCGCACATTGTTTAATTGGACAACATGCACCCCTTTGAGATGGGCAAAACATGTGCAGGCTTGGGAAGAAATACTATCAGTTAAAAGCACAGCAATTACAAACTTGCACTTACAGATTCTTTAGAGCTAAGGCAATATTAAATAGGAAAAATATTTGATTCAAAATATAAGTAATGAAATAACAGTAGGTGCTCAATAAAAAAGTAACTGTCTATCAATACAGGAGAGAGACACAGATACACACATAATGCAGTGGAGAAAATAAATTATTCTTGTGTTGTATCATAATAGCTTGTTTTTAATGCAAGGCACTAACTCAAAGTACAGTATTTTTTTGGTGCTGCCTAACGTGATCTGTTCAAAAAAAAAAAAAAAAAACCACAACAACATGATGTAAGCAACTTGCTTTGGCTCCCAGATTTCTATGAGAGAATACAGTAAGTTTCCCCTTTTATTTACAAGCACCTGGGGGACATACCCTGACTCCTGAGAGCAGCTTTGTGGAGGGAATGCAGCTGCAGAAGGAAGAGGGGTTTTTTACATGCTGTAAGTCTGTAAAATTACACTTAGACTTTTAGATACTTCTGAGTGATAGCTATATCTACACTTGTGTGCATACCCACGTAGTGGATGTTTCTCATCTCCGTGCCCAAGAGTCCACATACACCATGCTGCACACAGGCATAACATTATACTCACATATACCTGCATCCACACTAGCACTGTAGGGACGAGAAGTTAGTGCTACCCTTTCCTGGGCAATATCCCTGGATCCTGTGACTCACAGAAAGACTTTGCTGTGTTTTGTTCATACTTTCTCCTGATCCCACACATTTGCTGATGGCAGTGCCTGATCACATTGTTCCTCACCTTTATTCTCTGCAAGCCTGGCACAAGTTTGGAGCTGTGCCCCATCTTACGGTGTCTATTTACTCACCCCCCCCCCATGTGCAATCTTAATCTTCCCCTACTCACCTTCAAACACATGCTTCTGTGGTTAGGTGTGGGCAATAAGGGGATTATGGCACAGGGCATGGTTATATGTACAGTCATTAGTGTAAACGTACCCATTGTGTTGGCAAACAGAAGCCTGCAGGAAATGCACAGAATGAAGGAACAACCAGGCCAAAGTTGCTTCAGGAATTAGCATTTCCCACATATGTTATGCATTGCCCTTATGAAAACTTCATGGATTTAAGTATTTGTGACATGACAAAATACTTAGTCACATAATATCAATGAACAGATCAAAATTTTCTTAAATGTATTGGATATTCAAATGTAATAAACATATCTTTTGAAAGTTTGTACTGTTGATTTGTGGCCAGTATTCATATTTTGAGCTGAGTTTTTTTGTTGAGTGGTCATATGCAAGTCATATGGTTTTGATTCTGCTTTTTCCTTTGATAAGCCTAGAAGTACTCCCAGTACAAATATTTGCAAATACAATTAGAAAATTCAGTTTCTGAAAATGCTTGTTTATGGATCTTTGAAATTCACTTTTCATGAATATTTTCACCAGTAAAACTTGAACATTTAAAAGAAGTAAACAAAAATGGAATTCGGAACATGGTCAAATGCATTTGTTTAAAAATATGAACAAATATTCTCAGGAAACCTTTTTGCAATAATCACCTAGCTCTGTATGTGACACATTTATTCAGCAATGTCATTTCTATCTTGCTATATTAGAAAAGGTAGTTATTGAAACCACTCTAGATTAACATTGGTGTAAAAAAGATTGGAATCTGACCCCCATATGTATTCTATTACACATGATGAGTAAGAACATTGATTATTATATCCAAGGCTTTAGGATTTTAAAAATGTATCTAAGATTAATATTACTTACTGTAACTAGATGTCCATGCCTCCACTTTTTTGCCGGTGTTATTTTGAAATGCTAAATAGATAATTTTCTGTTTAGTAAGCAATGAATCCAAGTGCATCTCTCCCTCTTTTCAGACATATTCTGATTTGTATTAGAGATGGGTCAGAGACACAAAGGGCAAAATCTCAGCTGGTATCAATAAGAATAGCCTCATTCATTTCAAGGTCCAAAGTCTGGGAGATGTGAAGATTCAGGGTTTTGGAACTGGCCCATCACAAGATTATATTTTAAATCTCAATTGACCCTAGCTCCAGAGCCTTTTCTTCTTTTAAAGAACCCATAAGTCCATGTGTGAATTTCCGAGGTATGTACACCAATAACTTGATAGTGAGTGAATCAGCGTTAAATAATTAGCTTCCAAATTGTAATTTTAAAGTTAATTAGAATGCAAATTTTTAATAAAAATCTAAACAAGAAGACAGTATAGAAAGGTCATTAAAATATCTCCATTTGAAATGAAATGAACAACTTAATATATTAGTTCCATCTGGCAAGATGAGGTTTTCCGCTAGCATGTGCAGAATTCAGCACGTCAGTCTTGGCATTACGTTTTTCACTGGAAGCTTGACAACATCAACACCTCCATCTCTGTAAAGACTAATACAAGTGGCATAAAATAATTGGACGAAACTCGTCGCATTATTTACCCTCAAAAATCAGCCCTCTATCACAGCATGATATTCAGAATAAACACAAAAGATTTAGGAAGGAAATATAGAAATACATATAACTTCACTAGAACTCAGAATAAATCAAGGGGTGTTCTTCAGCTGTGGGGGCTGGATTAGAAGCATATGTTTGCATCACTCTTAGCACTAACCAGACAATAGGAAAATGGCAATTAAGTTGAAAAGCCTGCCTACTTACCCTTCAATACAAGAACTTGAGCCTTTTTTCATATTTATATCTAAATTTCAAATGAATACAAGAACATTTTGCATTTAATGCTTGACAGATCCTATTATGGATTTTTCTTCCCATTTAGTATACTACTTAACTGTGCATACAGCAGAAAAGGACAAGGAATTAATCAGAATTCCAAAAGAGTTGGTTACACAGTATGTAGAAGGCACTTCCGTTATGTTATTTGCACAGTTTCTGTGGGGAGTTATTAAATAGAAGTCTTAAATTTAATGTGTCTGGCCTACTTTCACCTGGACTCAATTCAAGCCCATTGCCTGCAACTTGCTGACTGCAGAGTGGGAAATCAGTCATTATATTAGGTACTGATGGCAAGTGATTCCAATTCACATTTTTCAGAAGGTATGTTTTTTAAACCTGTAGAAACACCGAATTGAAAAATTCTGCAATCCTGTAAGCTGGGCGTAATATCTGTGTTGCACACTGCATACATTCCCAGTTCTATGACGTCATCGAGAGGATTTTTCTTTAGCATTTCGTTAGTTGCTACTCACCTGTTGAAGTTACGAGCTTCATTAGATCATCAGCTTTCACTGGCTTCTTTTTCTCTTTACAAGGCAGCATCAAAGCTGTTCAGTTGCAGTGATCTACATTTTAACACTGATCTGATTTCTATATGTTTATATGTGCCTGGTGTAGATTTAAATACTAGTTGCCATAAGAATAAAAATGTATTTCTGAAATTAACCTGCTGCACTTTTCAGATTGAAGTGTGCACTTTGGTATCATGCCATTGCAAAGCACAATATAGTATAAATAGGCAATCTGCCAAGTCTCTCATATACTTTATCTTGCCAATTCTTTATTCCACAATTCTGAACCCATGTCATTCTAATTTGGGGTCTCTAGTGGCCATGTAATACAAAATATGATGAAATGTGTATTGATTTTATGATGTGGACAAATGTCAATTTGCTGTTTAAAGGAGATAATTTTAATCATGTCACAAAATATAAGGAGTTTGAAACTTTCTTTAAAGGTTTTCATACAGTAAACTTGAGCACTTAATACAATAAACTCCAATCACTTAATATTTTCTTCTTCTGAATCAAGACAGTTTTAAAAAATTCTATGTTTCAGTGTAGTAATAGAGTAGCCATACGCACATTGGAGCATGATATAATATTATCCAGAATAAATAAGCCAAAGTGAAGTACTGTATATATTTGTATTTATATAATTAAAGGAAAAATAGAGCTTTAACCCAAACTTATCATGCATGCTAAAGTCAAATTAACAAATTTAATTGAGAGAAAGAGAGATTGTGTGCATGTGTGTGTAAAAATACATTCTGGTGTAACTTCATTTGAGTCAATGTAGTTTTACTACAGATGAATTTGGCCCATGATGTTTTGCAATATATTTTGTACATTTTCAATATCTGTACATACATAGTCATAGATGATCAATACATTTTAGAAAATATACTATAAATTTCCTACTCTCATATAGCACTTTAGAAAGGAGGTATCAACATCCTCATTTTACAGATGAGGAAACTGAGGCACATAGCACTGCTGTGACTTGCCCGAAATTCACCCTGCAGACTAGTGGCAGAGTTGGGAATAGAACCCAGAATATGATACATATGTAGTAAAAATTAAGGATCAGTCTGAACCTTTGTAATTGGCTTTCAAGTTTGTGCAACACTGGCCATTAAAAATTATTGAATCAAGACTGCATAAAATGAAAATTCTGACCAGACCAACGTCTCTTTAAATTTAATGATTTAAGCTGTTTGTTCATGTGAGTCCTATTATCATACAACTGTGAGACATTTGCTCTGGAAGATGACACAGGAAATTCTTAAGATGATCCAAAGATCATAAGAAAATCCACTGAAGACCCATAGATCATTTCCTTTCTGGTGCAACACTAACAGCTGGTTGTTTATGGGAGTTTGCACTCAAGTCCTTTGTAAGAGAAGAGAGATAGCAATGATATCATGGGCATAATCATTACTGCCATACTCAGAGCAACCTAAATCTCAGATTAGTGCTGAAACTCAAAAGTTAAGAAACTCCACTTCTGACAGATAAAGTTAGATTTTCCAATATGGAAGATGCACAGAAATTTTAGGATTGTGTTTTAGTGCGAGGAGAGTGGAGAAGTGATGAAGATATGACTCATATGCTTCTAATCTTGGAAATGTAAGCCAATGTCATGGATCACATCAGAAAAATTCTACCCAGATGGGTCTCAGACTTGAATCGCAGGACAGACCGCAAGGAGAAGGGAAAGGATCACTTCAGTGAATACCAATCACTCAGGGCAACTACATGTAAGCAAGAGCACAAGAAACACTGTGTTTTAATTTTATTTCAGAGATAGGACTGAACTAGATCGCCTGAACTGTATCTCCAATTCAACAGCATCCTAAATTTCAAGGGTGAGTGGTGCTTTTTCAATCAGATAGCTGGGTTCTGGAGCAAAATGGATCTATTTTCCAAATCCAATCCAGATACAGCTCCAAGTGATTGAAATCTTGTGATAAAATTAGATATTGTTAGAACTTTATGTTTCAAAGATTATCTTGACAGATTCCTGCCAAACTCCAGACCTGGTTCAGCCAGACCCCCAAATTCTGAACCATAGTTAATCTAAACTCCAATCTTAAAACCATTTTTCTGGTCCTTTGTTATTTTATTCACAACAGGAATGAGAGCAAATTACAGCAAAATTAGGTCCTCGGTGACACCTGTACAACCCTTCTGTCTTCAAATTCTTCCCTCAGGTATGTTTGAACAATTTGAACAGTTTGGATTTAGCAAGCATTTCTGCAACTTTAGTTTCTACCTCATTTTCTGCCTCAGGCACCAAGCTGAATTGACACAAGGCCAAATTCATTCCTGGAGTTACTCAATTTGCTGAATTTGACCCATGGTATCAAAGTATCTCAGAGATGAATCACACAGTTCCGATGAAACACAAACCTAAACATTCCTTTTTGATCTTGAACATATAAACCCAGTTTCAATCATTGATCTTGGAGCATATACCAGAAGAAGCCAAGTACCTAATTTTTAAAACTTTTTAAACAAGGCTATCCTTAGAAGCATTAGTAGCAATGCTCATTCTTTTGTTTGAATCAGAGATCATCAACACTAGTTTAGGGATTAAAATGGATTATAACCATATCCATTTATACTTCTTCCCACCACTAACTTCTGTTTGTGAAAGCATCTTGAGCATGTTAGTTGTTGCTGCCAAGTTTGGTACAAATTTACCCAAATAATTAATCATATTTACTGCTTGTTGCACATTTCCCTTTTGTTATTAGCTCTAACATATTTTCTGCATCCTATAATGTACATCTGTCTGGATAAACACCAAAAACAGAAAATGTATCTTCTAGGATCCTAGCAACACTTTCTTGCTTACTGTGAACAAAATAATACTGTGATCAAATTAAACATGAAATCTTATAACTCTTAAGACTTCCAATAAATATTCCATAGTTCTCAAAAATATTTCACATGCAAAACTAATAGCAAATGGCAATCCTTCAATATAAAACTTGCCAAATTGTATATCAAACATACATATTTGGCAAGACAATGTTAAAGTTTGGGTGCCTAAAGCTGTGACAAACATTAAAAAACAACAAGCCCTGACATTTCAGTGATTCTTTTCTTTTATTTAGGTATAAGATAATACTTTGTGAAAGCATACATCCTAAAAAAAACATGTGCAAACAGAAAATCACGTCTTTGTTTCTTCCTTACATACCATTGAGTTAACACAATCACTGGATCCTCTTAGTCATTATTGTATTTATTCTTTCCAAGTTCACCTTTTGGATTCCCACTGATTTCACTGGGAGATTTGTCAGAGCAATGCAGGAATTATGTCAAAGAACAACCATCTTTCCTGTGTTCTGAAGCTTAAATCATACATACCCCTTAAGGCTGTACATCTCATTCTTCTTTAATTCTGCCATCAGTACTTATGAAATAGGAACCGTCTCTGTGAATTTCTCCACAAAAGCCAACGAGATACTTGTAGCTTGAGGTATTACCACAGAAGCTGTGGAAAAGGGAGGCAGAGTCTGTCCTTTGGAGATCTATGGACATCAAATTGTTGAAAGGCTCTGCTATACTATTTTTACTCTCTTTTTTCGATGTATATAAATGTGTAGAACAGATTCAATTAAATGAGACATATTAGTTGTTTGTGAGCTTCACTTAGATTATAAACTCCTCAGGGCAAAGACCATGTTTTCTCTTTTTTGAACAGCAGCTAATACAATGGGGTTCTGACCCATCATTGGGGTTTGCTATGTGCTAACCCAAGACAATCATTTAAACTGTAAATCAAAACATAATTTTTTGGATCAGGTTATTCAGTTGCCCTGTGCGCAGTAAAACACAGTAAGAATCTATGCTTCAAAGTTTTACAGTTGCTGTGGCAACTACATGCTGTTTACTGTAGACTTACATGAGCACTGAGAAAATACAAAGGTGTACATAATTATGCAATCAGAAATAATAAACTCAGCAATGGTTACTACTGATCTCTGCTATGTAAAATCTATAGAAGCCAGACAGGTGCCTTGCTTGGTCTTGAGGTAATCTCTCAGGAATCAGTGGACTTCATTATCTTTTACAGCAAGTACTTCTGTACAACACAACATGGATTTACTCTTATCTATCTCTTTAGGTATTTATATATCCCCCATTACAGAAGTATCTAGAAGCGTCTCAAAAATTAATGAATTTACACTCACAGCATTGTTGGAAGTAGGAAAGTAGTAGTATCCCTGTTTTATAGTGGAGACACTAAGGCACAGGTTACATGGGAAGTCAGGTTACCCTGGAAGTTTGTGGAAGTATCAAAAACCAAACTCAGGTCTCCTACATCTAAATTCAGTGCCTTAACTTCCTGGAAAAAAAATCATCTGGGGGATAGGGGAGGATCTGGACTGGGGGGAGGGAAGAAGACTCCAAAATAGAGCTTGAATGAAAGAAAGGGGTAGCATATTTTCAGCAGAACACGGTGACAAAAACAAAATTGCTTTTGTTTAAAATTTTCCATGGAAAATTTCAAGTTTGAAAATTTCAATTCAAATACAGAAAATGCCAGTTTTTGGCCAAAATAATTCAGTTGTCAGACATTTGAGTTTTTAACCAAATAAATACATTTCCACAGAAAAGCATTTTATAAAAAACCCAACTTTCTGTCAAAAATTGTGGTAGTTTAAAAATATTTTGACCACCCTTGTCCCCAAAAGTAGATTTTTGCATATTGATAACAATATGATATCAATATGATAACAGTCATTACAAAAGCTGGTTGGAAAACAAAATTTCCATCCCATGGGAAATTCTGACCCTTGAAATTTGCTTTCAACCCGAATGAGGACAAAAAGTAAAAAATTGTGAAATAGAACAGCTGAAATATTTTGTTTTGACCTTATCAACATTTTTCATTTAAACAACATTTTTGATTAGCTCTAGCCATTACATTTGCTTCAGATTCACACAGGGTAAAGGAAACCAAAATACTACTCAAAATATGTTATGTGTCTGTTTAAATGTGTATATAAGCAAGCAGCACTTGTCAATACTAAAGGCTCTGCCCTCTGAATTCTATTCCACCCCACCAAAAATGAGCAAAACCATCCTGATGTGTCTATCAATATAGACAATATCAGAACTAGTTAAATATCAAAAATATATCTACTTAATCATCTCTTTAGTGAAGCTCACCCAGTGTCTTTACAAAACTGGAGAGGACAATAAATTAATTAATAAGGGTCTCATTTTGGAACAAATCTACACAAAGAATTCCAATGAGCTTTCTATGCATGGTGCAGCTGCAAAATTTAGGCCTAACATACCTATTGACACTTCCCCAACGCATGAAGGAATAGGGATAGGATCACAGGACAAGCTAATTTACTAACATTTTTACCTCGTTAATCCCAACAGCACTGTACAATTTAGGACCAAGCATGCAGTTCTTATCTGTCCATATAATCCTGATCAAGAGAGATGTTTGATGGAAAGGACTAATATTTCAACTTGTTTAATTTACCTCTCCAAAATCATTGAAAAGAAAAGCTTTTTGAAACCCTATTTTTCTATCCGGGAGGGGGGAACCCTTATAATATTGACCAATAAGTAGGGTTATGTTAAAGTTTGGACCTTGATGAAAATAAGAGTAATTTTCACATTTATACATTGTTTTTTGCCCTACAAGAAAACTTAGAATGTAAGTTTGTTGAGGGTATAGGCATCTTTTCATTCTGTGTTTGTATACTGCTGAGCAAAATCAAGTCCTGGTCTGTGACTAGGGCTTCCAGATGCTACTGCAATACAACAATAATAATAGTAAAAGATACAGAGCTCTTTATAAACGTTGGTATGTACATACAACAGAATTGAAATGCAGTTATTTTTGAGGTAGAGCATTCCACAAACCAGAGAAAAAGGAAAGCACTAACCAGCACATAATTACAACTACCTTACATATCACTGCTGAATTTGGCCAGCTGAGCCCAAACAAGTCTGAGGTGGTGTAATACATATGCCAAGAGGCCAAAAAAGAGAAGAGTAGCAAGAAACACAATCAACGACAAGTCAAAAAACATCTACCTGACAGTACTTTAATTTATGTCTTCTTGGCATCTAAATAGCACCAACTTGACTTCCTTACACATCAATAAATAGATGTGAATAGGTCAAATGCACTCTGAATTTAAAAAGTTTTGACAATATTACTGACCAAAAATGCTACTTTGAAAGAACATTAAGTTTGTGAAGTCAAGCACTCAAAAGTTAAAAAATGTCAGCATTAGACAGACTTGTGTATATATATTGTGCTGCAGTTTTAATTACATGATCATATCTATTTTTTCACAGCAACCTTGCCTAATTCAGTGCACAGGATGAATTACAGAATTATAGGGCTAGAAGGGATCTCAAGGGTCATCTAGTCTGGGATGAATCAGGGTTGTGTATTGAAGTAGACTTTGTCAATAGGACCCTGGCCTCATTTGTTGCAGAAGTTGGAAGGTGTGCAGTGAATGAGGCAGGGCATTGCCGGAAGAGAAAGGATGGTGTCAGAGTTAAGATGATGGAATGCTGCTCTAGAGAACTGGATTCTATCCCTGCTTCTGCCACAGAAAGTTCCCATGTGATGTTAATCAAGTCACTTAAACCAAACTTTTCATAGGTGATCACTAACTGTTTGTTCCTCATTTTCTGGGTGCCTGACCTGGGGACTCATTTTCAGAATTGTTGAGCTCTGACAGCTGCAACTGAAGTAAATGGAAGCAGTGCTTTGAATTTATAGAGGCAATATAATGCTTTTTTTGACCTTACTCTCTCTGATTCAGTTCCCTGTATATAAAAAAATAATACTGACTCATCTCATAAGCATGTTGTGAAGATAAATTCATTAATGACAGCTGCAACTGAATGGAAGCAGTGCTTTGAATTTATAGAGTGCAATATAATGCTTTTTTTGACCTTTCGCTCTCTGATTCAGTTCCCTGTGTATAAAAAAATAATACTGACTCATCTCATAAGCATGTTGTGAAGATAAATTCACTAATGTTTGTGAAGTACTCAGATACTGTAGTGATGAGCATCACAAAACAGCCTATGAGGAAATTAATAAATTCTGTCTTTGGAGCAGGCTTTTAATAGTATGTAGTAAATAAAGCATGGGGGTCACAAATTCTGCAACGAGAATAAAACAAAATTAGCTGTTACCACTCAAGAAAGAGATCTTGGAGTCATTGTGGATTCTCTGAAAACATCCACTCAATGTGTAGCAGCAGTCAAAAAGGCTAACAATGTTAAGAACCTTTAGGGAAAGGATAGATAAGACAGAAAATATTATAATGCCACTATACAAATCCATGGTACTCCCATACCTAGAATACCCTGCAATTCTGGTCACCTTTGAAAAAGATATATTAGAATTGGATAAAGTACAGAGAAGGACAGCAAAAATGATTAAGAGAATGGAACAGCTTCCACATAAGGTGAGATTAAAAAGACGGGGACTGGTCAGTTTGGAAAAGTGATGATTGGAGTGGGGCGGGGTATGATAGAGGTATATAAAATCATGAATTGTGTAGAAAGAGTGAATTAGGAATAGGGTGACCAGATGTCCTGATTTTATAGGGACTGTCCTGATATTTGGAGCTTTGTCTTATACAGGTGTCTATTACCCCCCACCTCCTGTCCCAATATTTCACCTTTTCTAGTTAGTCCTAATTAGGAAGTCTTATTTACTCCTTCCCATAACACAAGAATCAGGGTCACTTGATGAAAATAATGGGCAGCAGGTTTAAAACAAACAATGTTTTTATATTGTTTATAATATATAAAAATAAATAAAAAAATAAAATATAACACACAGTCAACCTGTGGAACTTGTTCCCAAGGGATGTTGTGAAAGTCAAAAGTATAACTGGATAAAAAAAAGAGAATTAGATAAATTCATGGAGCATAAATCCATCAACAGCTATTAGCCAAAAAGATCGTAAGTGCTACAACCCCATGTTCTGGGTGTCCCTAAGTTCCAGACTGCCAGAAGCTGCGACTACATGACATGGATTACTGAAGAATTGTTCTGTTCTATTTATTCCCCCTGAAGCATCTGGCACCAGCCACTGTATGGATGAAGACAGAATACCGGGCTAGATGGACTATCGGTCTGACCAGGTATGGTCATTCTTATGTTCTTATTGAATAACTGCTCATTCAGTGAGCACTATCCATTTTGTGCGCTGAACAAGGTAGGGGGTGATAGGAAAAAATAGTATGCAATCATGTAATGCACACACACAAGAGAGCTGAATTAAGGTTGCACAGACAACCTTAATTTTGGCTTCTCCTAAATTCACTTTAGGAGTTACCTAGAGGTGACTCATTGTATGTTCACCTCTGTGCAGATACAACTATGTATTTGCAGTGAAAAACCTCCTGAGCTTTTCCTTGTTGAGAGCAGCTCCATTAGCCCCATTTCTTTTCAGTATATAATACAAGGAAGCACTCTCTTTCCAACAGAGGAAGTATGTTAGCACAATTTCATCTATTTTACTGTGTAGTAGCATTGACCCACTTTGACTGCAAATAAGTATAATATATCTTTATGTATTATTTCCAGGTGAAATGCTCTAAAATGTATTTTCTTCCAGCATTTTGAAAGCATGAGTGTTTCAATTTACAGATAACCATAGACTAAAATTGTGCAATTTTACAATAGAAAGAGTGGGATAGTCTCTGAACTGAGACCAGCTGGGCAGAATTTTAGCATAAGTAGGTTTGTTTTTACAAAGTAAAGTGAAAGCCTAAATCAGCAAGATTAACTAATTTTTACTCTATTATGTTTTCCCCTTTGGCTCAGGACAGCCCAGACAGAGAGAAAATTGTAACTCAGACTGAAATGATAACACATCTGCCTTCACTGTTTCTTTAACTCAGTGGTTCCAAACTGGGGATTGTGAAATGTCACAGGGGGTTCTTGAGGAAAAAATCCCTAATGGTGGACAGAGCTGTCCGTAGGGATCCCAAGCAACACAGGGCCAGCAGTCCCTGGACTTCCAAGAGCTAAGCAGATCAAAGCAAACATATCTATTACACTGAGGAGATTTAAACTTCAAGACTCCTCATAAGAAATAGAAAGGGAGGTGGGTTTTTTGTGTGTGTGTGCTGTTTTTAAAATTAAACAGGTAGCTAGTATTGTTTTAAAATTATTATGAAAAACAAGTTTAAGCTTTATTGTAACATGCATTGTTTGCCTAGACTGATCAAGACCTGAATGCTTGTGTAGGAGGAATTCTTTGAGTTGGCTTCTTAAATACCTTCATGCTGTTTCACATCTGATACTCCTTGATTAAACATAGGAGCCTTGTCTTATAACAGGCTTATTCAAAGTGATAAAAGCTATAAAAGTGAGATCTCGGAAGTGTGTGTCCATTTTCATAATGTAATAAAAATACTGTAATCTATATATATAAAAGTGAAATGGTGTATGTATGTATGTATGTACGTAAGCTTACTCCTTCCACACCGTTTGAGCTAGAGACTTGAAATTTGGTACAGTTAGAGGTCTTGGGATCCTAATGACCATAAGGGTCGAAAATTTTTCAAATCTCACCTCTGACGCCCCCCAGGGGTGAAATTCTTTAAAGGCCAATCACATCAGCTACGCAGCTGCTGTTCTCTGTGACATAGTTATGATGTCATAATACCCCCTCCAACAGACACCGCACTCGCTCAGCTCGCTCAGCTCTCTGCCCCCTCCCACCTCCAACGGAACCCCGGAATCCCTCCGCTCTCTGCCCCCTCCTCCCTCCAACGGAACCCCGGAATCCCTCAGCTCTGTGCCCCCTCCCCACCTGCGACGGACCCCGGAATCCCTCAGCTCTCTGCCCCCTCCCCACCTGCGACAGACCCGAGTTGGGTTTGGTCGGACAGTAAGTGAGGTAGGGGTGTCGGGTTTTGTCGGGGGGTGAAGTGGGGGTGTCGGGTTTGGTCGGGGGGGGTGAGGTGGGGGTGTCGGGTTTGGTCGGGGGGGTAAGTGAGCCAGGGGGTGTCGGGTTTGATCTGAGGGGGTGGGAAGGTGTCTGGGTGGGTGAGGGGTGAGGTGTGGGGGTTGAGGTTGGTCAGGGGGTTGGGTTTGGTGGGGGGGTAAGGTGGGGGTGTCGGGTTTGGTTGGGGAGGTGAGGAGGGGGGCGGGGTTGGTTTACGGGGGTAAGTGAGGTGTGGGTGTCGGGTTTGTTTGTGGTGGTAGGTAGGGGTGTCGGGTTTGGTTGGGGGGGAAAGTGAGGTGGGTGTGTCAGGTTTGGTCTATGGGGGGTGAGGTGTGGGTGTTGGTCAGGGGGTGTTGGGGTTGGTAGGGGGGAGACGTGGGGGTGTTAAAATGTGAGTCATGGTTGGTCGAGGGGTAAGTGAGGTGGGGGTGTCGGGTTTGGTCAGGGGGGTGAAGTGGGGGTGTCAGGTTTGCTCTCTGCCCCCATCCAACGGACCCTGCACTCGCTCAGCTGTCTTCCCCCTCCCCACCTTTGACTGACCCGAGCAACGCCGCGTATTTTCGCTAGTTATTATTAAAAATAAATAGTGTGGAATAAGCCGTCATACAAACAAATTTTATATTTCCAAGGTCACTGCTTTTATAATTTATTTTCAGATAAAGGAGAAAATCCCTGGAAATATTCATTTTTAGGAGGGGGTTCACGAGACTTTACATTTTAGTGAAAGGGGTTCACAGGTTGTTAAAGTTTGGGAACCACTGCAGTTTAACTGTATATTTTCAACTTCCTACATTTCTCTCAATTTAAATTTATTGGTGTCTCCCAGCTCCAAGAGGTGGATTTTAAGAAGATTTCAAACAGTTTCAAAAGAGGGAAGAAAATTGGAAATGCATCTTATAAGCATTTTTGACACTGAAAGGTCCAAATTTCCCTTTGACTGGGAATTCACAAGGACTTGATATAAATAAATACCTAATGGTGGATTTTCGAGGCAACATGGAAATAATCTATCATCAGTCTTTGCAAGAAAACCTATTAATAGCATGAACATCTTAAAAGATTGCTGGAATAGTGCAGTTAAGGTGAAGTTGACATTCGCCCTCTCTATCATTTTGGAGAAAGCCACAACAAACAAACATTTATTGAAGAAGCTCTCTGGGATTACACTGGAAGGTGGATAGTATTCATTCCAACAGAGGAGGGCATGGGGATACCCTAAAGATAGTTCTTAGAGTACTCTACTAGATACTAGAAATAGCTAGATACTCTAGCTTCTAAACTAGAAAGACTGTTACCCCTGAACACCCTGAATAGTTCTGCCCCACCCAAGGAGTATGGACTCTTCAGCACAGAACCCCAAAAGGTATTTAAGTTCCTAACTTCTACTGAAACAATGAGCGCTAGATGCTTCATGCCTTTGAGAATCTGGGCTTTCATGTTTATCTAGTCCACTGCTGCTCACTGCATTGTGCTGGAGAAATTTGACAAGAGCTACAATGTTTGGACTTCCCCTACACTACTAAGGGAACATCACATTTGCTATTTATTCCATTTTTATTTCAGGTTTCTTGAGCTGTGTGAATTTGACATTATGAATGGTGTTTATGCCATAATTATAATACTCTTTAAACCTAGGGTATATAAAAGGGAGTAAATTCTCTCAAAGTATTTCACGGAAACGTAATATCCTAAATAGAATCCATTTGTTGTGAAGGGAGTCTCACAAGTTCTGTGGTCAGAATTGCATTTTACAACACAGAAAAAGCAAAGCAAAACCTCTTGTCTTTTTTTCCAAGATGAGATGGGTAACTATGCCACAAAGGTGCATTGCTTCAGAACTTCAGAGTGTATTGAAGTGGAATAGATGAGTTATGATTAGATGTGATATTGAAGTATCTCGGAGAAAAGTCTGTGGAAGAGGCAAAATTAAAAATTAAAGTTTACTGTTCAAACCCTAAAACAGAGGTAAGGGAGACACCAACTCATGTATAAAACCCCAGTTTTCTTTGTTAATAGCCTGCACTTAGATCTTGGAGAAGCTCCCTGTTTTAAATTCCTCACCTGCAGCATGTGGCAAGTGTGTGAACAGTAGATCAAACACCTTTAAAAAACAATTGTTTAAGAAGTTTTCTGGTTCATTTCCTGCTGTCACAGTCTCTGAAACTCAGCTGATTGGCACACATCCAGCGTGGCTTGTTGCTGAATACATTAGGGACTCAGGAGCCTTTTGGCACCAGTTATATGTTCAGTTCAGTGGGATTTGTGCTACTTCCTCTCCTCTACCCCACACCTGGAAGGCAGTGTGTATTGGTGAAGAGACCCCTCCTATTTTGTAATAGTTTCATCCAGCACTTCTACATACCTTTACAAAGTGGTTAAACAGGTAAAATTCACTAACACATAAAAGAACAAGATATAAGTCAACAAACAGAATGCTACGTGCAGAGCATCAAAACATACAGATTAAAGCACAAATAACCTTTTCTAGACTTCAAAAATGATCTGCTTGTCATTTTAAAGCAAAAAACTATCTAGCATGAGCTTTGATCATCTGTAATAGATTCTTCCTGACTGGTTGTCAACCTGAACGTTAAAATGGCTGGCTGAGAAAGTGCAGAAGTGGCTGTGGCAAAGAAAGATTAATCATTTGTTCCAACTAATGAAGACATCATCACTAGAGTAAATCAAACCAATCCAATATCATTACCCCACTGATATTTTCTTTAGAAATCAAAATGCTTTTGTCCGTGCATGCAAAGTCCAGCATACAAATTAAGGTGTATCTGCTTCAACAGCAGTACTTAAATGATTTCTTACCCTCGCAGCTACAGCTCTGCAAATTTTATGATGAGATAAACAAAGATATAAAATGATGAGATAAAACAGAGATACATTCATGAATGCTAAGTTATTCAGATATTAACTTAATTACATAGTTAAAGAGTGATTGCTTCTTTTATCTTCTTCCAAGTAAAATCCAGAAAGGAGATCAAGAAACACAGCTGGGCATTTATTAATTCTATTCTTTCCTCCACAATTAAACTTTAATCAGTTTCAGAGAATATGTGAGTTCTGTCCAATGCAGTTAACATACAGTAAAACCTCGATTTAACGGACCTCGATTTAACAGACTTCAGATGCAACGGACAAAATTTCTGATCCATATCAGACCGCGACCCCTCTCGTCTGCGGCCCTGATCCCCTTCGCAGGCGGCTGGCTCCCGGCTGCCGCCCCGGTCCCAGCCGCTGGCGGGCTGGCTGCCGGCTCCCACCCCGGTCCCGGCCGCGGGCGGTCTGGCTGCCGGCTCCTGGCTGCCACCCCGATCCCGGCAGCGGGTGGGCTGACTGCTGGCTCCCTGCTGCCACCCCTATCCCGGCAGCGGGCGGGCTGGCTGCCGGCTCCCGGCTGCCACCCGGGTCCCGGTAGTGGGCGAGCTGTGGAGCTGCCGCCCCGACCCTGTGGCGGGCAGGCTGCTGCTTCGACAGCTCGTTTTTTTTTAATTAAATAACGGACTCTTTGATTTAATGGACACCCCCTTGCCCGAATTAGTCCTTTAAATGGAGGTTTTACTGTACTTAAAATGTTAAAATTGATAAAAAGATACATAATTTACCTGTAGTGAAATTTTTTGAGTAAAGGGATTTGTTCTCTGGCAGATAAATAGTTTGTAGCAAAGAAAGCAAAGATTTATATATGGGAATATTATCTGAAATTGGTTATAAAATACTCTTATACCTGATTCTCTTTTCAGTTATGTTACTTATATGAAAACCCTTTTATAAAAAAGATTATATCTAATCTGAATATGCCATAGGAAAGCAGTATCAAAATTGTTTATCATTATATCCATATTGTGATTTTTTATAAATATTCCGTCAGCAAACATACATAGCTAATGTAAGATTTATACAAATCAGAAAACAAGAATTCATAGTAGCAGGTTTAATGCAAAAGTTTATAGATGGAAAATATCTAAGATCATTTTTCAGAATGAGAAAATGTTTAGGTAACATGTTACAGCATAACTCCCCTTCTTTCCCTTCCCTCTATCAAACAAAGAGCCTTCTGCTTGGACTGGGATATAGAGTGATCCATCTTTTTTCACCTAGTACTCTAATGCAATCCAGAAAGGATCAGTAATCACATAGCTTCAAGATAGGGTGACCACATGGGAAGAGTGAAATATCAGAACACACTCTGTGGGGGTGGGCATGGAGAAGCGGGGAGGCGGGGCATGGGTGGGGGGGGGGCTGGAGGAGTGGGGGGGCAGGGCACGAGGGGGGGAGCAGGAGCGGGCCGCAGCGGCTGGAGGCTCTCTGTCTCTGCGGGGGGGGGGACAGTGGGCTCTCTGCCCCCCCCTCCTCTTCTGCAGCATGCTTCTCCGGGAGGCAGTGCAGAGAGAGCTCTCCTGGCCATTTCCGTGGCCCGCCCACCTACCCCTGAATGCTGTCTCTGCCGGGGGGAGGTGCCGAGGGGGGGAGCAGTGGGCTATCTGCTGCTGCTCCCCTCACCCGCTGTCCCGCTCTCGGCGCTGGTTGCATGCAGGGGGGGTCCACTCTGCCCGCCGTGCATGTTCCACCACTGCCTGTCTCTGTCGGCGGGGGGGGGTGGAGGGGGGAGGCACTGGCAAGCTGGCAGCAGCAGCAGCACGTTCCCTCCCCCCCCCCCGGGGAGGGCAGGGACCTGCGGCAGCCACGCTTGGCCCGACCGCCGGCCAGGGAGCACAGGGCCCAGCCAGGAAGGGTTGGCCCCTCAGCTTCCCGCGCTCGCCCCGCAGCATTCTCCGATTGGCCCAGCCCCCAGCTGGGGGGCGCAGGGCCCAGCGGTGTGCTGCGATCTGCCTGTTCCCCCGGCCTGGGAGCACGGGGCCGGTGGCGTGCTGTGATTGTCCCCCCCGACCGGGGAGTAGGGGCTGGCGGATGCACGAAAGCTTATGCTCCAATACTTTAGTTAGTCTTTAAGGTGTCACAGGACTCTTTGTTACCTCTGCTATTCCAGACTAACACGGCTACCTCTCTGATTCTTGACATAGAGAACAGTAACCAGCAGTTAGATTCCCAAGGGCCTCAGCCAAAGAAAGGAAGTAGGGACCTATGGAGCTCATCTTTAATTGTTCCAAATTATGACACTATCAGTTTATAACCTTACTGATACTTTAGACAATTAAATAAAAGATACCTACCCAAGAACGCAGATATTTGCCCATGCCAGGCATCCTGGAGTAGGCAACTGCTGCAAACCTACCACTGGATGTAGATAACAGATCAGATCAGAGCATGAGGTTTCCCAGATTCAAGGTGAATGCAGCCTCTGTAACAGAGAAAACATTGAAAATATGCTTATCTGATGCAAGAGACAAAGATTTGTCAAATTTCTAGAGTGAAGGATACAAAGATTCTGAAAACTGTAGACCAAGCTACCATTGACCTAGCAAAAGGGCCTAGAGTAAAATCTTTGGGAAAGGTGAGGTCCATAGTTAAATTATAATGTAAACTTAAAAAAGAAGGGGAGGTACAGAATCCTGAACCTACAGATCTATTCAGGCTCCATACTTTTGGAGCAGCACAGAGATCTTGGGAGCATAGGAATACCTAAGAAGTGCTCCTCGAGCCCCATCACTCTTATGGGTACAGAATTAGTCCCGATACTGACGGAAGCGAGGTCACCGACGATGGAAGTTGAGATGCAGGCAAACCTTTTTAAAAGTTCCCACATGGGGTCAAAGGTCTCCTTGGCAGAACGACTGCCAGATAAGCATGAGCAAGCCTCAGCCTAGCACCAGAACTAGCTGACAGTTCAAAATTAGACATCCATCATTATCCTCCCTCCTTACAAGCAAGCAAATGGGGCCAGCCAACGCCGAGTGTTGTTTCTGAAGGACTCACACTGACTCCACAAATCCCTGGGCTCTTCTCTCTTCCCCTGCTGGGGGCTCCCACTGAAGTCACTGATGGCCCTAGAAAGAAAGCTCTCCCATGGCCTCTGTACAGGAAGGTGGGATCAAGATCCAATGTGGATGAGTAGAAATGAGCAAAAAGAGCAATTACAAAAGCTTGCTGCCCTTTTGTGGGTCTCCTATTGGTCCCCACTGCAGAAAAGTTAAGCAGTTGCTCTGTGCCTCCTACCATGCTGTCCTGAAGATTGGTAGGATGGTCACTGAACATTTTCAGTGAGGGGAGAGTGAGTTTAGAAGGAGAAATTACTTTGTTTTTTCCACACCAATATACAAATTACTGCTTAAGGCAAGGCAAAAAAAAACCCCAAAACAGGAAGCTGTTTAAAAATAAAAAAGAAACCTACATACACAAAACACGACACATTGCTCCTGATTCCCCTCTCTTGCTCTTGATTTACACTGGCAACTCCTTTGAGTCCATGTAGGTACAAGGGTATGAAAATGGTGTAGCAAAGAGAAGAATCCCGCCCCAATGTTTTTTTCCCTATATTCTTACTATTTTAACCAAAACTAACACATGGACATTATCTCCCAGATAAAGGGCCACACAAAAGTTTTGATTAAAAAAAAATATTCTGGGTCTACTCTCAACAACAAATCTGCCTTATTTTGAGACAGATAATGTCTGTTTAGAAATGTGTGTGAGTATATTGAAAATAGTGAAGTCCAACAAGATACCAGTTTGTATTCAGACTTTGGCAAATGATAAAAGAGATTTATGTCTAATTACTGCACCCTCACAAACCAGAAACTGTTATTCAGTGGTAAACCATTTGCTTAATATGGTGCAGCATATTTTCTGTCAAATGGGGATTCACCTCCCCACTCACCACACGCACATACAGGTTAAACTTCATAGCTCCCTTTGGAATTGTTAGATTAACCAGATTTGTTTTATAAAGAGCTGGGTCATAGTCCACAGAGTCCTGTTTCCCTTTAATAAATAATTTCCTTTTTATAGTGCAATTAAGATGCTGTGTGTTTTTGCTATGCACCTCAAGATTTAGTGTGAGAAATGGGAGATATTAAAAGTTCTTTGTCTTTCCCGCCCCAATACAGAGACCCTGTGGACTCCAGCAATAGGGACTCTGATGTCGCTGTTGCATACACATTATCCATTTGTTTTTCTATTATAATTTTTGTACTAATGCTTTATTGTACAGATGCTTTTTGTACCAATAGTCAATTTCTTTATGAAGCTTCTCAGCATCAAGCTAATTGGATATGAATGGACAAACCAATAAATGCATTTTGTAAATTAAAGGTTCCAAAGTTTTTTCTCTGAATGTTAATAGTAAACCACTGCAAAATTCAGAGAGATATTTACAATGTGCTGGAGCTCCTACCAGTAGCTTGTGACAAATAAAAACATAAATGTACTCAGTACCTAAATAGAGTGCAGCAGAAAACAAGATGATTTTTTTCAAACCTTGCCAACCAAATCTATAACTGTTCTGATGGGTGTTTTTATTTTTTTTCCTATATAAAACATGTCTGACTGAGATAAATGATGTATACACACTTTGAGACTACTGGAACAATTACTTTTAAGGCAAAATCTCAATACAAGACTCTTCCACTGAAGAAGAAAAAACAACATACACCTATGTCTCCACAAGCCCAACAAAAGCTAGAGAAAAGTGAGAGCTATGAACCATGCCCTAAAAATCAGCAAGCTTGGATGCTGGCATACTAGATGGAAGAAACAAATTCCAGAATGAAAGGTCTTCACTAGAATGTCCAGCCCAACAGCCCTCCTATGTTAAAATCGGTAGACTGTAACCTTCATTCCCCTGGAAGATCTCAACTGCCAAATCACTTGTGTTAAGGTTTATATTGGAAATGTCCCACAGCCATATTGAAATTAATTCATTCCTCTTCTGTTTAGAAACATTTCAACCAAATCAGGAAGCAGGCACAGTATCATGTGACTCAGACAACCAATCACACATCACAAAAGGCAAATAGAGACACTTGAAAAAGTGTCTAGGGTGAAATATAGTTGTATAAAAGTGCTTGAACAGTTTTGAACAGACAAAACTCATATTAATCTATGTGTAGGTCATTAATTTGCAAACAGAAAGATGGGGTATGATCTATTAATTATTATTTGTTGTGAATAATTTGTATAGATTCATAGAAATGTAGGGCTGAAAGAGACTCAAGAGATCATCAAATCCAACCTCCTACAATGAGGCAGGACCAAGTAAACATAAACATGTTCTTTAAAAGCCTCCAATGATGAGGATTCCACAACCTCCCTTGGAAACCTATTCTATAATTTAGCTCCCTTTATAGCTAGAAAGATTTTCCTAATATCTAACCTAAATCTCCCTTGCTGCAGATGAAGCCCATTATTTTTTGTCCTACCTTCAGTGGACCTGGAGAACAATTGATCATCATTCTCTTTATAACTAGGATGCTGGGAGACCAGGTGCCAGCTCATGCCCAGGCCCATAGACCTCTACTGAATACAGACAAATACTTGGCCGGAAAGCAGTCTGACTCCCCTGTTTGATAGTATTGGTAGAATAGATATCAGATTTATAAAAGTGTGTTTAAGCTGTAGACTTTATGAAATGCTTGTAAATTGCCCCATGCATTAATCTTATTTTTATCTGTATCCTATGTCATAAGGTAATATTAAGAGTTTGCTCTGAAACTGTAAACTGCCACAGTCAGGGGAGAAGCATTACCAAGTGTCGATATTAGTTTACCACAGGAGATGTTATCTCCTGCCCAACAAAAGGAGGCCCATAGACACCAGACAAACCACTGTGGAACAGCATAGGTCAAAAGACTTCATTGGTTGCTCTCCAGACACCCCTGAAGAGAAGACATCCCTGGGAACTGATCCCATCAGCTCAAAGTCTGGGAGATGGGAATAAAAATCCTTGACAGGAAGAAACTGGATGTCTGTGCTGCTTGGACTTTGAGAGGGCAAGATTTCTAAGAATCAGCAAGAGATCCCCAGCTCTTAACCTGAGTTAGCCCTAGAGATTCAATATTATCAATATTGCTGATCATTTACACACAGACACACAGCCATAGATGCTGGAACTAGGAATGCTGGCACCCCTTGATTTGAAGGGGTTTCAAGTTTGGTTCAATGGCTTTCAGCACTCTCACTATACAAATTGTTCCAGCTCACCTGCACACAGCTCTGCTCCCAAAGCACACGCAGACAAATTTTGCAGGCACAATTAAGAGAGCCAGTTTTGAACACTTGGCTCAGTAAAGAAGTCAAAGTCTTGAGAATGTAACCTTGGAAGAAAATCTTTCCATACCCAAATGGTTTCACTCTGTAGCCCCTTGTTAACCTTCATTGTTACTGCATGAGGAGAAAACTTCCACTGACTAAACATCCAAAAACTACAAGAAAAAAAAAAGTATACTGTACAGAACACTGTGAGATTACATAGCCTCATAACTGCCATAATTGTTTGTTTTTTTTCTCACTGGCTGTTCTGGTATATGCCTGCACTATGCATTCATAGCATTATCAGAAATTTGTGGATTCAGTGCATAGCTTCTCATTTTATTCTGAGATCTTTAAAAATTTTCTTTTCAGAAATGCATAAAGACAGACCTCAAAAGCCAAGGATGCCCGAGGAACAGATCTAGGATTTTGTAATATGGGGATGAGTTAGAAATGGAAGAAAGGTTTGCAATGCAGATTAGAAAGCACATTTTATTATTTTCTCATTTGAATGCTAAGAGACAAACCATGTTGCTTTGAACCAAACAACCAATTTTTGCTAAAAAGATTTTTTAACAACCCTCAAAAAATCAGCTACAAATTATAACAACATTTCTGAAGAAAGAATTAAGGTATAGTATCATTTATTTGAAAATAAAGAGTTTTCAGGGAACTTTTCAAGATAACCAAGCTCTTTATTAATATAACTATCTTTTTGTGCATGCATTCTCCATCTGCACCAAGCACTCCTCCGGCACAGCTGAGAATCTATCCTCCCTCCTCCCACACTCCCCTCTCAGATGAACATTGGACCCCATACTTGCCACTGGAAATAGTGTAAATACAGGAAGCAAAACCCATAAGAAGTGAATATATAATGTTATACAATAGAAAGACTATTGTACTAAAGCTATACTTTTCCCTCAGTTTTCCAGTATTACAGGGACTTTTCTTCAGTTGATGGTCTTTACAACATCAGTCATTCTTTGGAGTGTAACAAATAAATAAATAAATAACCCATGAGTGCTTCAGGAAGGGTTTCATGAGGGCAGAGTAAGACAGCTGAATAGGAAGGAAGAGTGGGAAAAAATGGCAGGAGGGGGCTGATCACGCAGGGAAGAGGCTACATGAGTGGGATACACAAAGGAGTTTGTGGTGGGGCTGGACTTACCATTAGTGCTACCTAGCTGTTAGGTCACTGGGCCCCAGCTCTCTCCCATCTCCACCATCCCTTGCCCTCAGTCATTCCTGCTCTGTGACAGACCCCCTTCTAGTAGATAGTGACCCATCCCTCCAGCCAGGTCAGCAGTTGAGTCCATGCTCTTCCAGGGCAACATAATCTACCAAAATATACCAATGATTCCATAAAAGGAAATGTCTTCAGCCCAACTCAAGGCACCTGTGGGCACTCCACCCTTGCCTCAAGGCTTACAATATCTCTGTCCCCCTTATCTCCATAGTGGGGAGGGAAGGAGCTTCTTCCTGCTTCATAAGACGATGTAATAGAAGCGGTCAGGCCCCCCCACTACACCAGGCTCCACCCAGCTGTGGCAGCAATAGTAAGCACCCAGCTGTGCTCCAAGGCTGTCACTCAGGACTACTTCTTACCATTTACTTTCCCAGTGCAGAGGATGGTCACAGTCTCACAAATAATCCAAATGAAGCATTCCTTAATCCTTAAAAATTAAATAGTCTCTCCTCTGGAATGGGGCCCTGGGATAGCTGGCACTCATGAACCTCCTACAGCAAGGACTCCCACTATATCCTTATTCAGGTGTTCTCAAGATAGGTCCACCTCCCTAGCCTACCTGCTATTTCCCACCCGTAGTGGGGTGTCTGGTTATCTTTTAAACTCCTCCACCAGCTAGAGTAGCCTTTGTAGGTGGGGTGGGACTACATGAGCCGAGAACTGCTTCTTAACCCCTTCTGTCCCAGGGTGAGATTAATATGCCCCATCACAGGGATGAATATGCAATAATCAAAAGAAAACACCATATGTTTCTTTCAAAAAAGTGTTGGAATAATCCATAGGTGGAAAGATGAGGTTTTTTTTAACCAGATTATTGCAAATACAGAGTATCTACAAAAGGTGAGCCAAGTTGGTAACAGAGTTCAGGCATTCTGGATGATTTCCAAACCCAACAACCACCAAACAAAATGCTCCTTTAAAGGATGATGAAAGAGGCCATTCATTAAAGAGGAAGAGAGTGCCCTGTGCTAAAATATAAAAACATTCACAAAACCATTTATACACTTGCCAACATATCACCAGTTTTATTCTTGTTTGAAGTTCCTTGCCACACTTTGGTGCCAACTCAAAGCCTCTTCCTTATATTTCTTGTATGGTTTAAAAGACCTAGATCATGGCTTTCCAAACCCAATGAGAAAGAATAATAGAAACAGTACTGCAATCTACCCCAAGGGAGGGCCTTCCAAAATCTGTGTGTAGAAAGGACACCTGCCACATGGGAATAGAGCTTAGTTTTATTCCCTTCTCCTTGACCTCACACAAGGCTCAATGTGGGTTCATGGACCAACCAAAAAAAGAAGTAGGCAGTGGGTGAGCTGGGCAGAAGGAGATTCCTACCCAGTATTAGCACAGTAGAGGGGCTGTGTTTCATTTCCACAGCTACCCTCCATGAGAGGGAACTCCCTCTCCTCCCCCCACCCGCCCAGCACAACCCCTTTAAAGCAAAAGTCCCACATAAACTTCCAGGTAGGGAAGCCATGGCAGCATAGTTTCAATTGAGCCACACTGCTAGGGAGAGGAGCCTGCTGTGAAAGCGGAGTCAGAGCAGAACTCTTTGCAGATTCTATGTGGATCCTGATGGATCAGCAACATTTGTGAGTGGTCCCCACAACTGCTGAGAAAATGTCATCCAGCAGACCTTACTGATATGCTCTCCTTTTGTCTCTTTTCACAGGAAAACCTCTCTTTTGAGAAAGCCCTGAACAGAGGGGAAAATGTATATTTGGAGAAGCACACTGTAACCATCTGCATGAGGAAAGCTTGATTTTTAATTCTTGTTAGCCCATTTATACCATGTTTGGTATTGAATAGTCTGTACCATGGTTTGGTTTTGGCACATCTAAAGGAAAACAGAAGTAATATTTCTTTTGCCTCTTATACCGCATTGGAGGTGAGAGCCTCCTCCCACTACAGGATCCCCACACTCAAAAAACCTACCCGCATAGTTGGAGAAACACTTCTCTATAGTTGTTAGTAAGCCTCTCAATCCCCCTCCCCCTATTAGCCCCTTCCCTTCAGGGACAGGCAATAATCTATGCCAAAATATCTATCTGGATTAAGTGTACTGTGAATTCAGAAACTTCATCCCAATGTCCATAATTTCATTTCCCTCTGATTCCTGGAGTAACCCAGTGTGGCTGGCAGGACAGCTGGCTACAATATGGACAATCAGAAAAAAAAGATACCACAAGCAGCTATAAGAAATTCCAAAATAGTTTTTGCAGCCCAGAAAAGTACACTGAAAAACTTGTGTGTAATTCAATCACATTATGGTCATCATACAAAGATACATACTACAGGATCGGTTTGAGGAAGAGGAAGACAGTGTACTCAACAGCTGGCAGAAAGTGAGAGAGACACTTAGGTCAGCATGCCAGGAAGTACTTGGAATCAAGAAACACCAGCAGAAAGAGTGGATCACAGCAGAGACCTTGACTAAGATAGAAGACAGAAAGAAGAAGAAGGCAGCAGTCAACAACAGCAGGACTAGAGCAGCAAAGGCCAAAGCTCAAAAAGAGTATGCTGAAGCCCACGGAGCAGTGAAGAGGAATATTAGGAAGGATAAGAGAGACTATGTGGATGGACTGGCAGCAGAAGCGGAGCAGGCAGCATACAGCGGCAACATGAAACAGCTGTACGACACCACCAAGCGACTGTCTGGAAAGTTCAGCAAGCCAGAACGTCCCGTCAAAGACAAGCAGGGAAAGTCTATAACAGGAATAGAACAACAGATGAACAGATGGGCGGAGCACTTTGAGGAACTCCTGAACAGACCAGCACCACCAAATCCACCAGACATCGACCCAGCCAATGAGGACCTCCCAATCAATTGCGACAAACCAACCAGAGACGAGATCAAAAAAGCCATCACCATGATGAAGAACAGGAAGGCGGCTGGACCTGACGACATCCCAGCAGAGGCCCTGAAAGCAGACCTGGATGCTTCAGTGGAAATGCTGTAGCCCCTCTTTGAGAAGATATGGGAAGAAGTAGTGATTCCGGCAGACTGGAAAGAGGGATACCTCATCAAAATCCACAAGAAAGGGGACCTCAGCAACTGTGCCAACTACAGAGGAATCACACTCCTTTCGGTGCCAGGGAAGGTCTTCAACTGAGTCCTCTTAGAGAGAATGAAGGATGCCGTCGATCCACAGCTACAAGATGAGCAGGCAGGCTTCCGGCAGAACAGATCTTGCACGGACCAGATAGCAACGCTCCGCATCGTAGTCGAGCAGTCCATAGAGTGGAACTCCTCGTTGTACATCAACTTTGTTGACTATGAGAAAGCGTTCGATAGCGTGGATCGAGAGACCCTCTGGAAGCTCCTTCGGCACTACGGCATCCCAGCAAAGGTGGTCAACCTGATCAAGAGCTCATACGATGGAGTACACTGCAGAGTGATCCATGGAGGGCAGCTCACAAACAGCTTCCAGGTGCGAACCGGAGTCAGACAAGGATGCTTGTTGTCACCATTTCTCTTTCTCCTCCTCATCGATTGGATTATGAAGACATCCACTTACGAGCGAAAGAAGGGAATCCAGTGGACGTTGTGGACCCAGCTCGATGACCTGGACTTTGCCGACGACCTTGCACTCCTTTCGCACAGCAAACAGCAGATGCAAGAGAAGACAAACATAGTGGCAGCCACGTCATCACAGGTTGGCCTCAACATCCACAAGGACAAGACCAAGATCCTCAAGATCAACTCCATTAGCAGTGACCCAGTCACACTGAATGGAAGTCCCCTGGAAGAAGTGCAGTCCTTCACCTACCTAGGCAGCATCATCGACCAGCAGGGTGGTACAGACACAGACATCAAAGCAAGGATTGGTAAGGCAAGAGCAGCCTTCTTACAGCTCAAGAACATCTGGAGCTCCAGAGAGCTGTCTTTGTCAATAAAGATTCAACTGTTCAACTCCAACGTGAAATCAGTCCTACTGTATGGAGCTGAAACCTGGAGGACAACCAAAACAACCACCAGGAAGATCCAGACCTTCATCAACAACTGCCTCAGAAGGATTCTCCAGATCCGCTGGCCAGACACCATCAGCAACATCCACCTCTTGGAGAGGACCCGTCAACTCCCAGCAGAGGAAGAAATCAGAAGGAGAAGGTGGGGCTGGATAGGACACACCCTATGCAAGGAGCCAACCAACATCACCAGACAGGCACTGCGGTGCAACCCCCAAGGCAAGCGGAAAAGAGGCCATCCAAGAAACACCTGGCGACACGACCTTCAGGCTGACACCACAAAAATGGGCTACACCTGGAACCAGCTAGAGAGAATGGCCCAGGATAGAGGACTCTGGAGATCTGTGGTTGGTGGCCCATACCCCGACTGGGGTGACGGGCATAAGTAAGTAAGTAAGTAAGTAACAAAGATACAATAAATGTGCCTCAAATCTTCTTCATCTTCAACTTTCAGCACTTACAGACTGAGGAGATAGTCACCTTTGAAATAGCTAAAATAGATAAAAGGATGGATAAATAGCCATATAAAAAAGGAATTGTTATGTTTTGCTTCATTAGTTTCTATGACATGTTACTAGCCTAGAAAGCAGGATTAATGCTGTGGAGAGTAAAATAGGATGTGAATGTTACACATTTCAGTGGAACTCAACCATGATGAGTTCCATGAGTTTGCACAAATCAGCATGATTTGCTTCCCTCAACTAAAGAAAGTCTATCTCCTTAGCCCTTTTTCGCTGAGGGCATTTCTTTTTCTCCGTTTATTCAGGAGCCAACCTTGGTGTTTATAGATTCCCTCTGATAAAGTGAACATCCCGTGGGTTTCCTTTCAGCAAGTTTCAGTATTTTACACTTGCTTATATTCTGTCAGCAAGGACTGCATTAGCAGCCTCTGGAGAATTGGATGGTTATGACAGGATTTGAGAGGAAGTGTGTAGGCAGGTTTGAACTCAGTGTTTTACATTCCAATTATAGGATTGCTTCATATCTGTACAATAAATATTCTTATGCCTTTTTCATTCAGGGTCTTTAAACTGATACTCTAAGTTCATATCTTCCACTGTTAACAGGATGTTTGGCTGTTTTATGCTACACTGGATGGTAAATACTCACTTTCCTTTTTCCTCCATTGAACCATGTCTGAGAGACTACCAAAACTGATTTGTATCCTTTCAGAAAAATGGTTGCAAGAGGGGACACTGCAGTCACCCACATTCAGTGTTAAGGTTCCAGGACAGTGTGCTAACTTTTATTTCTTCTACTAGGGAAATAGTACAAGAGGAGCCAGATTGTGGTAGACTCTGGAAGTATTCTTTTGACTCTGAAAGTTTTCCCTCTCTCAGGTCTTTACATTTGGTGCATGACTGCAAGAGTTGTGTACATAGTTTTTAGCTCTCCCTCCATGCACCCAGACAGCTCCAGGCAGGAGAATCGTGCTCCACCAATCCAAATCAATCACCTGAGTCCCTGTTGAACATTAGCAAGAAATACAACTACATATGGGGAAGTTTGGAGGAAGAGCAGGAGAGAAAATGTACAAGTCCTGTAGCCATATTGTAGTCAGCACAGGAGTACAAAGTCTGGGAGGGATGAAAAGACATGTGATCCTGATCCCCCTAGCACTGCCTCTACAGAAACAGCAGTGCTGTATTCCTATTCAGTTTTGAGCTAGTAGGTCCCCCTCTCCACAGCCCAGCAGCCCCACACATGTGGAAGTAGCTGTAGGTCACAAGACAGCCTGTGTTAATTCCACATTTCCCTTCTCTTCGGTGGTGGGCTCTCTTGGCCTCTCCAGGAAACATATTCCCTCCAGCCCCTGCAAAGTTTCATTCTGTCTCTCTGCCATTAGTTCAGGGGTCTCAAACATGCGGCCCGGGGGCCAAATGCGGCCCGCAAAGCCCTTCCCTGTGGCCCGCCAAGCTTCCTGGTGCCCCCCCCCGGTCCCCCCATAGCAGTTTGCAGGACGGAGGGGCCAGAAGTGGAGGCTTCTCTGCTGCCTGGCTGGGCCGCGTGTGTTTCTAGCTCTGGACTTCCTAGATTGCTCTTGCTTTGTTTGCCAAACAGCTGTTGGTGGTGCCTAGCGCTTTCCAGGAGGGAATGGGGAGCTGCATGCTCAGAGGAGGAGGTGGGGCAGGGGTGGGACTTCTTGGAAGGGGTGGAGTGGGGGCGGAGCCGGGGCAGCAAGGGCGGGGTGTGTGTCAGAGGTGCGGCCCTCGGGCCAGTGCACTAGTCCTCATGGAAGGGGTGGAGTGGGGGCACAGCCGGGGCAGCGAGGGTGTGTGTGTGTGTCAGTGGTGCGGCCCTCGAGCCAGTGCACTAGTCCTCATGCGGCCCTCGTGGTCATTTGAGTTTGAGACCCTTGCATTAGTTACTATTTCCTTCACTCCTGCTAGTACTGGTGCTCTCCTTTCCTAGGAAGAGGGATAAGGTACTCAGACACTATGCTGATGAGCAGTAGTATAAAATCTTAAAATAGAGCCCCTCTGAGTAGTGACTGCTGAACAGAAAGGTGCAGTGCAGCCTTGCAGAGAGAACATAGATTTAGCACTATAGGAATTGTCATACTGAATCAAACTTGAGGTCCCTCCTGTCCACTTTCTGCCAGTGACCTACACCAGGTGCTTCAGAGAAAATGGTAAGAATCCCGCAGTAGGCAGAAGTGGAGCAATTCTATCTCCCATAATAGATCTTCTCCTAATCCTTTAAAGATAAAGGTTGGCTTAAGTCCTGAAAAATGAGATTTAATATCACTTCTAAAATGTTGTAAGCATAAACATTTATAACTTTGGATAGTCTCAATATCCACATATATTCCCAATCCCTTTTAGAATCTAAATTCTCGGCCTCAACAACATTCATCTGTAATGAGCGCTGCATGTTCATGCTTTGATTTTATCCTGTATTCTCCTACCAGTGGTAGTAATGAAACTACAGTGACTTTATCATCTTGTTTCCTTTTTTTAAATGTTTCTTAGCATTATCTGGAAAACAATCCAGATAGTAGTCATAACTTCATGATTTAGGAAAAAGGGACCTTTAAATATAGTGCCTCCCAAAATATGAGCAATTGAACATCAGAATGATCTTACTACTCATTTCTCAAATCCTTCCCTTCATATTATCCTAGTCTTTTTTCCCACTGGTATTTACCAAGCCATGCTATAGACATTGGTAGTTGTAAGATTTGTTTATTTTTAAATTATTGTATTGGGGACCTTTGGCAATAAATATTTAATATTACTAGTTTAACACATAGACAATATATTTCATTTGTTTCCAATAAATTCTATTTTCTGTTAACATGAATTTGATTATATTTTTTTTAAAACTGCAAATAAGAATTAACCAAATTCCCTAGTTTATAGAAATATCTCTCTCTCTCTCTGTTTATATACATATCTATATGTAGAGATAGAGAGATATGGCAAAAAGCATTCATTGCTCATATGCAAAAGGCATTCTGAACCCTTGTCTGACCTGGATACTGAAAACTCTGTGCCTTGCTTCCAGATTTCACTTTCTCCAGTCTGTCATTTTCTCCAGACTCTTATTATCTGTGATATGAAATGCTGTGCACTGATAGATATTGGCAGGTCCTGATTAAAATTCATTTCACATAGCTTGCTGTTACTTCAAAGGAACAAAGGTCCTTTTTCCCCAGTCTTAAGAACTGAAAATCCAAGTTATCTTTGAAGTTTAAGCATGAAAACTGGGTCTTTGTTTGATAAGCAACATCTGATGTTTCCTCTCTTCTCAGCTCGACAACTGGCCACTACTGAGAATCTACAAAAACTGATTTTTGGTTTTGTCATCTCTGGGTGCTGCTGACAGCTAACAAACTGCTATTTGACAAGCAATACTTACCCTCATCCAATTCATGAAACTGAGGGAAAAGAAAGGTACCATAGCCTCAGAGAGAGTTTATTTGCAGACTAGCTCAGTTTCGTTCATTTCAAGGGAGCCTGCCTCATTTTAATACAGTTTCCTTATTTGCCATTCATTGTATGGTACTTAAACACTACCCCTTCCACACTTACTCATCAGCATCATGTGTACTTCCAATCACTCCCCATTCCCCCTGCCTAACAACAATTGCAAACCAATTCTGCATCGCGGGAGTCTGGCACTTAAAGAAAAGTGGAAAATTGGTAAAACATTTGACAGTTGCAACTTGAGCTGACCTATTTAAAACAATCCAAGTTGTGTTTTTTATACGTGATGATCTTTCTTTCATGTTTTTCCAGTGATGTAAAACACTCCTCATTGCTAGTGAGGTCAGTGGGAACTATAGTTAGCCTAGTACCACTGGGGAAAAAAATCATACAACTTATTTTAGATGCCAAAGTTTGGATTTAGCTACCTGGCCATAGGCACTCAAATTTGAAAAATTTTTCCTGATTGACTTTCCTTAGATCACTCAATAATCCAGTGACAGAACCTGGATCTTCTGTCTGGCAGTCCTTACTCTAGCCCCCCAAAAGGTTCACCTTCATTTTTCAGGCCCCTAAGCAAAATGAGATAAGTGGGAGGCCTTCAGCTAACTCCCTCTACTTCTTTTGACTAGCCCTTTCCCAAACTCCTTGAACTGGCTACTGAGGGTCAGCATTCCATGTACTATTAGCAGCCAAACTGAGAAGATCCCTTTTTTAAAATAAGTGTGCAGTTGTTTCCATGAACCCACATCTGTATTTTTTGGCAAAAATAGGTTTTATGGAGCTTCAGTCAGTTCTACTTTCATCAATAAAACTGAAGGGACTCCCAACCTGGGCTAGAACACGTGTCACTTTAAGGAGGAGGAGGCGGGGAAAACCAAAAAGAGAGAATTAGACATAGCAAGAGAGAAAAAGAATTTTTTTTTAGGGTAACTTTCTTATTCATGTTAATGTGTTGATGATATTCAATTTGCAGTGTGCTTCTTAGCACCAGAAAAGCCAGAAGATTCATTCCCTGAACCAAACAATATACAGCTGATGTAATGTTCTTCTAGGGCATTATATTTCCCTGGCAGACAGGCAACTTTTAAAAATATGGTGATAAAGGCAACACATCATACAACAGAACATTTATTTTTTAGAAAGGGACTTCCTCACCTTGTCTGCCAATAATACTGACTGTTAAAAAAGAATTTGAAAATTCTGGCATCATTTTTACTGAGACACACTGTGTACATATCAAAAAACTACCATACTGATCCATGGACCACTGGGAACTTCCTGATTAGTAACCTTTTCTGTTAATATAGTCCTGAGCTTACTTGAAGCACGGCAGTGGAGGGGTGGGTTTGGGGAGTATTCAGAATGGGCACATGAATTCCATCAACAGCTCATGCACAAGTTCAGAAAGCATAATTTTTTAAATTGCTTGATGATGTCAGGCAATCTGGCCATCTTAATCACATTTTCCGGCAACATACAATGTAATGCCACTCAGCACCCACCATAGACCTCTCATCCCCAGTCTGGTACCCAACTGACCCATCACTTGGCTTCCATGGAACAATCACCTTTCATTCTCTTTCCACAGTGATGGGAGCTCATGGTCTGGTACTGCTTCAAATTAATGACGGCCACATCAACACCACCCTATACCGAAAACCTACCGACAGCTATGCCTACCTTTCATGCCACCAGCTCCCATCCCGGACATACCACACGATCCATTGTCTACAGCCAAGCACTGGGGTACAATCGTATTTGCTCCAACCCCTCAGACAGAGACCAACACCTACAAGATCTTCACCAGGCTTTCTCAAAACTACAATACCCGCACAAGGAAATAAGGACACAGATCAACAGAGCCAGACGTGTACCCAGAAGCCTGCTGCTGCAAGACAAGCCCAAGAAAGAAAACAATAGAACACCACTGGCCATCACCTACAGTCCTCAGTTAAAACCTCTCCAACGCATCATCAGTGATCTACAACCCATCCTGGACAATAATCCTTCACTTTCACAGGCCTTGGGAGGAAGGCCAGTCCTGGCACACAGACAACCCGCCAACCTTAAGCAGATTCTCACCAGCAACAGCACACCACACCATAATAACTCCAACTCAGGAAATCAATCCATGCAACAAACCTCGATGCCAACTCTGCCCACATATCTACACCAGCAACACCATCACAGGACCTAACCAGATCAGCCACACCATCACTGGTTCCTTCACCTGCACATCAACCAATGTCATATATGCCATTATATGCCAACAATGTCCCTCTGCTATGTACATCGGCCAAACTGGACAGTCCCTACGAAAAAGGATAAATGGACACAAATCAGATATCAGGAATGGCAATATACAAAAACCTGTAGGAGAACACTTCAATCTGCCTGGACACACAATTACAGATTTAAAAGTCACCATACTTCAGCAAAAAAACTTCAAGACCAGACTGCAAAGAGAAACTGCAGAGCTCCAGTTCATTTGCAAGTTTGACACAATCAATCTAGGATTGAACGAGGATCTTGAACAAGAATCTTGCTAATTACAAAAACAGCTTCTCCTCTCTCCGAGTTCACACCTCCAATTCAGCTGCTAGAAGAATACCCCACCCTCCCTGATTTGAGTTTACAAGATGGTTCAGCCTGATTAGAGTAACCTTGTTACCTCCTACCTGGTTCTTGCCTACTTATCTATACCTGCCCCTGGACACTTCCACTGCTTGCATCCGACAAAGTGGGTATTAGCCCACAAAAGCTTATGCTTCGAAACTTTATAGTTAGTCTTTAAGGTGCCACAGGACTCTTAACACAGAGGGAAGTCCAACTATGACAGCAAAACTTCATCCAGCACATCACAGCTAGTGTGGAAATATTGCATCTGTGATGTTTAAAAATGATGTAATCCTACTGGTTCAGTTACTAACACTCCCATTCTCTAACAGCTCCAGAATCTGAAGAGAATCAAGGACTGAAACATTCCTGCCGCTCCCTGCCACATGAGAGTGTGGCAGGGAGCGGCACTGAATTGGACCACAGAAACAGTTGTGCATCCCTGCCCCCACTGCTACAATTCACTGAGCTATTTGTTATGAGTCACGTTTGTTAATTTGTGTAACATTTCACAAATCAGTCCAGATTTTTCTTCAGATGTATTTGTTATTCATGTACTTTGGATGAATAATTTTATGCCTATAGATCTTTCGAAAACTGTCCCTTTCAACTATTCAGTCATTATTTGTGACAGGTTAGCCCATTTGGATGATAAACATTAACTGTCACTTTGCTGTCTTTCCCTGTCCCAACAGCTCTGCCCTCTTTCTTTTGTCCTCATACCTTTTTCAGGGCCTTCTAGCACCTTGAAGACAACAGGGCCCTTGCCTTTTCGTAGAAGACTCTTCGTTGCTGACTTCTTGAGAGCCAGATTTTCTGGTGAAGAAAACTGACTGGTGAAAAGCAATTGATTATGTAGGTAGAAAAGGTTTAAAGGTCACCAGATCACACTACTGACTAATAATTATAAGATTTAAATTAAAGTCTATACTAATCATCAGTTGGGAAAAGAGTAATTCACTGTAGTTTTGTTTTCTGCATTTTATTTACTAGAGTAACCATATTAACATGGGTGAGTAGTTACACCATCTCCAATGTCTAGCAAGTAAAACACCCTCTAACTGCATGACTTGCTTATTACAATCTGTCACTTGAAGAGCTCTTATTTGAACTTGGCTGCTGTCAGCTTCTTGAAGAGATACTTTTTATAATTAGTTTTTTGAAATAGCATAAAAATAAGATTAAAGCAGGATTTCTGTTGTTGCATGATATGCAATATAATTTAATATAATATATTTAATTAGCTATGATTGCCAGACATTTTACGACCCAACCTAAACCATCTGTGAGCACAACTTTAAACAAAAGGTTGATCACTTAAGTTAGTTAGAATTCAATGCAACAATTTATGAAATGCTTGAAACTAAATAAATAAAATAAACAAACAGCACATACTTAAATATGCATACAGAATTATGGGGCTCTAAAAAAAAAAGCCACAATATCCAGCTAGAAGCCATAAAAAAATCAGAGCTGTTTGACACTGTGGGAAAATATGAGTTTTGCATTTTATAATTCAAAACTTTTACTTTAGATTCCATTCATCATGGCATGACCAAGTAAGATATATCCCTTTGTGCTGACACTACTTATTGTTTTTTGTCTCCTATAAATGATTTGTGGCTATGTTTTGAATTTTGGTATGAGAGCATTTCCAGAAACTTATAAAAAGAAGCAGTACCTTCAGCAGAACGGGCATTCTGATATCTTAGGAAGCAGGAGAACCTAGAATGAGACAAAGGTTTTCCTTTGCATTTTCTCCTACTTCTTTTTGCCAAAATCCTTCTGCCGTCTCTTTGTATGAAAAGTCATCAAGTTGTCACTGGATCTGTTAATACTGCTTGCTTCTGACTACAGTATATGAGCATGTCAATGAGTATGCTAGCTGCAGCTCTGTAGCAATGTGGCTGGAGCAGTGCCCCTAGTGGACCTTCCAGGAGCCCAGATGCAAGTGGACGGGGGGCAAAGAGGAGGCGACAGAGGAAAATGATTAGGGGCCTGAAGCGCATGACTTATGAGGAGAGGCTGAGAGAACTGGGATTGTTTAGTCTACAGAAGAGAAGACTGAGGGGAGATTTGATGAAAGGGGGTTCTAAAGAGGATGGATGTAGACTGTTCTCAGTGGTACCAGATGACAGAACAAGGAGTAATGGTCTCAAGTTGCAGTTGGGAAGGTTTAGATTGAATATTAGGAAAAACTTTTTCACTAGGAGGGTGGTGAAGCATTGGAATGGGTTACCTAGGGAGGTGGTAGAATCACCTTCCTTAGAGGTTTTTAAGGTCAGGCTTGACGAAGCCCTGGATGGGATGATTTAGTTGGGGATTGGTCCTGCTTTGAGCAGGGGGTTGGACTAGATGACCTCCAGAGGTCCCTTCCAACCCTGATATTCTATGATTCTATGAAAGAGTCTCTACCTCTGGAGTCCACTGAGGCAGGCTTCGGCCCACCAGCTAATTGTCCCTTCAATCTTATTCCTCTTTTGGGCTGGGGTTGAGGGGCTTAGCCCCAAAAATGTTCTAGGACAAAAAAATAAAACAAATGTAACTCAATACTGGTCCATCCTCCCCCCCTCCCCAGTCTTCCAGATGGGCGGGGAAAGGACGGGGCATCATCTCCCTTTCCTTTGGGCTTCGGTCCCCACCCGGTTTCTGATTTGAGCATTGCTTCATCCTTGGGGTCTGGCTTATCCTCCCCAGTGGCTGCTTCTGGCTAGCAGGAATATCTCCACAGCCCTGCAAATGAAACTCCAAGGAGCAGGCCAACACAGAGCTCTATTCTCTTTCCTGGCCTTTCAGCTCTGAGCTGTGCCAGACTCTCCTTTTTTATTCCCACTCCAGGCATGGCATTGGCTGCAGGTATACAGAGTGAGTCTAGCTAGGCCCAAGGCCCTTCTTAACCTCTTCTCTGCTGGCAGGGGGCCTATCTGCCCCATCACAAGCCCATATCTTGTACATTGAATCAGTTTTTACATTTTCTAATACTGGATAATAAAGTACTTGTCAGACATATATTCCATTTTGTTATGATTCCATTAAGAATAAAAACAATTAAAATGGTGAGAAATACAGGAGTAACTGACATCTCCAGCTTGTTACCATAAGCTAATTAAAAGCTCAGTCCATTAGGAAGTTTTATTCTTAATCAGTTTCAAATATTGTATCCATTAAAGAACTCATCTCGACTTTCAGATCCCAGTTTGGGTTCTATAGCCTGGCAGCTAGCAGAAACATCTTTTTTACTTACCAACTAGGATGTTGGTAAGTATTGGAAGACAACAAGAGAACCTCACAATTTCATTGTTTCAATCACTTTTCAGAGTAAAATCTGTAGCCCAGTGGGCCAGTTTACCTCTATTATATTCCCTGCTTTGCATTATATTCTGCTTTATTATATTCAGCAGTAATGCAAGGAATGTATCAGCTTGTATCCTGTAAGACACTGGCTTCAGTGGTTAGCATGAGGTTTGAGGCCTACGAACTTTGGCAGAGAGAAATGTTGGTAACTCATAAGCTTTGGAGAACTGTAAGTAGAGTGTGTGTGTGTGTGTGTGGAATGTGGGAATTTTGTCCATAATGACATCATCCAACCAGAGAAAGTGAACTGACACCAGCTTCTGGAAGGTTTTGGATGGAACATTTGACCACAAGAGTGCCATAGTAACAAATTGACATATATAATAATAGTGTGAAATCATAAATACACTAAATTCACCGCAAGGAATGGTATGAGTATGGATGTTCAGATGTACTTTCTGTATTATCTGTATCTACCTTACTGAGTTAGTGTGTGTGACTTTGCTAAATGTATTAATAAATTATTTATTTGTAAATATAAAAGAGTTCCTATAGGTGAGTGTTGCACCTGTGAATATCGGGGCTCCCAACTATAAAATAATTTTAATACTGGGCCTGCTCTTGGTACAAGAACCTGTCAATCCTAAAAGTGATTGCTGGGAATTTTTATTCATAATCTATAGATCAGGCTCACACCTTAAAGTACATTTTTTCTCCCTAATAATATCACTTATCAATTTTTATACTGTGAATGAGGAAATGGATTAGTATTCATTTCACACTGGGTGGAATAAAGAATACTCAGACTTTTATTCTAAACTTTTCAATATCAAAAAATTGGCCCACAGCAAAAAAAAAAAAAAAAAAAAAAAGTCTTTTTTCAGATACCAATTACTTTTTCTCCCCTTTCATTTTAATAGAAAAAAATCATGGAAAAAAGTAACAGTTTGTTGATTGAAATCCCATTACTATCTATGTTGGTTTATAATTAAATTAATATTTATGGAACTATTTTTACAATGTTCACAGAAGATTTCACCAACTAATTGACTGAAACCTATCTCCCCACCCCAAAACCCCCAGTCTTTTCCCCAGCACTGACAAATAAGAGCAATAACTTTACCAAGAGCACATGACGCTTTATCAGTGTCATGATCTTTGACCTTTGATACTTTCAAGGGTTGTCCCTAGGGAAATCTTCTACTGGAATGTTAATCTGTTGCTTCTCTGACCTTCTACACATGTACCACATTATTATTACAATCCACATGCTTCTCTTTTCATGCTGTCAGTTTGACAATGGAACCAATGGACAATTAATTTCTACACTAGATGGCTGGAACAAAGGGTGTGTGTCTGCAAGTGAAATCAGATTGAAAGCGATATTTTTAAAATTACAGTAAAATTTCTTTTCTGCAACATGCACAGATTTCGAATTATATGCCATGCTAGGTAACGAGTGGAGAATATGTAACAATGGATCAGTGATGATTCATGATCACAGTTCCTGCATTTCTTTCAAACATTTTCACAGCTTATCCTTGAAACACAAATTTGCCTCTGAACAGTGTCTAGGCAGATTTATCACCTGAGTTTTCCTAGTCTTCATCATAGCTCTTTCATGTGCCAGATGTTTGTTTCATGTTAATAATGATCACAAAGATTATTAGGACTGCCTGTGTCTCAACAATGCTAAATCAGGGAGAAGGAAACACTAACAACTCTCCAGCACCGAGGCCATTAAAGTGGGAGTTGTTATTGCAGGTCAGAGGCTGAGACTACACTTGAGACTCCTTGCAGCTTGCACTGTTTGAATGCAATAGTGCAGTGCATTCATTTTAGCCATCCTGAATCTGTTGCACACCATGCATTCTGTCTGCAAACAACCATAGGTGCTGGAACTAGGGGTGTTGGTAGCGTTACCACACACCCTAGCTTGAAGTAGTAATAAACACACAAATGCATGGTTTCTGCCTTCAGCACTGCCTTTGTAAATATTGTTCCAGCACCGCTGCACACAGTACTCTCTGAAAGCCCGACGAGTGTTGCCCTTGTCTCACAGTGAATGATACAGTTCTCTGGAGCAGACACATGATACCAGTGCATGTGCCCCTTTCAAAAGAGGATGGAGAGAGTACATCCATAACCCTGCCACCCTTCTTCACCAACTTGCACAATGGGAGGGGCCCACAGTAGGTGAATCTGGCTACATCATTCTTAAGGCACCACTCTAATGCACAACTGCTCCTCACTGGGTTTCCACAAACTTCTGCAACAGCCATTACCCAGGGCTATGCCTAAGCCCGCTGTGTTAAAGGGAGCAATTTTTTGGAAATGTTTTTAATTTTTTTTTTAGTTTAAAAAAGTTTGATGGACATTTTTAATTGAAAAACAGAGTAAACATTTAATGAAAATATTGTCAAACATCCCCCTCCTCCCAATTTCCCCCATTCCCAAAATTTCAAGATTTGAAAAATTGTGTATGCCTAATTATACACAAGCTGGCCCAGGGAGAAAAGTACTCCCTTATGGATTTTTAGCCCGTTGTTAGGGCATTCACTGGGATGCAGGGAACCCCAGTTCAATTTCCCCGTCCCTGCTGGGAACAACGGTTTTCAATATGGGTTTTCTACCTCTAAAGTGACTGCCCTAACCACAGGTCTATTCTACTGTGTGTGTGTCTCTCTCTCCTGTTGAAGCCATTCCACTGTATATTAACAAATTAAATATGCATTGGACCAGAAAGAGAATGATTTTACAATGCAGTGATGAGGATATTCACACGAGATGTGGGAAAACCTCATTCAATTTTTTCCCTCATCACAGGCAGAGAAAAGACTTGACCCATGGTCTCCCACATGTCAGGTTAATACGCCAACCACTGGGTTAAAGGCAGGTCACAGCCTCCCCCCACTACCTGTTCAGTGTGGTGTAAAGCTATGTGAAGGCCTACCAGATTGGGCCCAGCAGGTAAAATAGGCAGGGGAATGCATAGTTTTATCTTATTTGAGGATCAAGGTGAGATAGGGCACCTAGAATGAGGCATTGTGCACATGCCCAGCAGCTTAGGAGACTTTTACAACAAAAATTCAGGCACCAAAGGATTTTAAGTGCCTGCAGATTTAGGGAGAAGGAGTTTTGAGGATCTCAGGGGCACCTAAATACCGGACTTAGGAACCTAACTCCTACTTTAGACACCTGGATCCTTTTGTGAATCTGGGCCTTAGTTTTTTATTTAAGATTTGGTGTAGGTGGTAGACTTTTAGCTATTTTCCATGAGTACTTGCTTCTTAAATACAGCTTTCAGTAAACATGTTTTTATCTATATATAAAAAAGGTGTATGCGTGCATGTATGTATGCGTGTATGTATGTATGTGCGCTTACTCCTTCCACACTGTTTGAGCTAGAGACTTGGAATTTGATACAGTTAGAGGTCTTAGGGTCCTAATCAGGGTAAGAGTAAAAAAAATTTCAAATCTCACCTCTGACACCCCCCAGGGGTGAAATTCTTTAAAGGCCAATCACATCAGCTGGGCAGCTGCTGTTCTCTGTGACATAGTTATGATGTCATAATACCCCCTCCAACGGACCCTGCATTCGCTCAGCTCTCTGCCCCCTACCCCCTCCAACAGACCCCACACTCGCTCAGCTCTCTGTCCCCTCCCCACCTCCGACGGACCCGAGTTGGGTTTGGTCGGAGGGTAAGTGAGGTAGGGGTGTCGGGTTTGGTCGGGGGGTGAGGTGGGGGTGTCGGGTTTGGTCGGGGGGTAAGTGAGCCGGGGGTGTTGGGTTTGGTCTGGGGGGGTGGGAAGGTGTCAGGGTGGCTGAGGGGTGAGGTGTGAGTGTTGGGGTTGGTCAGGGGGTGTTGGGGTGGGGGGGTAAGGTGGGGGTGTTGGGTTTGTTTGGGCGGGTGAGGAGGGAGGTCGGGGTTGGTCGAGGGGTAAGTGAGTTAGGGGTGTCGGGTTTGGTCGGGGGGTGAGGTGGGGGTGTTGGTTTTGGTTAGGGGGTGAGGTGGGGGTGTTGGGTTTGGTCGGGGGGTAAGTGAGCCGGGGGTGTTGGGTTTGGTCTGGGGGGGTGGGAAGGTATCGGGTTGGGTGAGGGGTGAGGTGTGGGTGTTGGGGTTGGTCAGGGGGTGTTGGGTTTGGTGGGGGGGTAAGGTGGGGGTGTTGGGTTTGTTTGGGGGGGGTGAGGAGGGGGGTCGGGGTTGGTTGAGGGGGAAAAGAGAGGTGGGTGTGTCAGGTTTGGTCTACGGGGGGTGAGGTGTGGGTGTTGGTCAGGAGGTGTTGGGGTTGGTAGGGGGGAGTGGTGGGGGTGTTGGGCTTGGGTGGGGGGGGTGAAAATGTGAGTCGGGGTTGGTCGAGGGGTAAGTGAGGTGGGGGTGTCGGGTTTGGTCGGGGGGTGAGGTGGCGGTGTCAGGTTTGCTCTCTGCCCCCTCCACCCTCCAACGGACCCCGCACTCGCTCAGCTCTCTGCCCCCTCCCCACCTCCGACTGACCCGAGCAACGCCGGGTATTTTCGCTAGTACATAATAAAATGATCAAGTGAAGCCACTCAATGTAATGAAACATTCCAGCTCTGAGTTCTAGCCATACAGTTTATGGCAAGGTTTTCAAATGTTTTTTTTTATTTTTAAGGTTAAGGAAAAGTAGTCTCCAGGACTGGGTGAGAATGTCACTTTTTGGCAACATCTATTCAGATTTTTGAACTGCTTGTTTCAAGTGAATCCTAAAGTTAGATACACTGAGAAAAGTTATTTTGGAATTGTCATTACACGGGGAAAATTATGTGAATTAAACTCATAACTTAATTTAAGATGCTGGAACATCATTAAAATTAAAAATCCCTTTTAATGTATCTATGTTCTAGAATAGAAAGAAACTAACATGATTTTCTAAGAAAAAAGTAAAATACTTTTCATGCCTTTTTAAAGATCCCCAAGATGAAGGAAAAGGTTTCCAAAGGGACAGTATGTAGGAGTAAAGGGCACTCAAATAACTGAGTTCAAGTTACCAGACGAGGGCAATAAAATATAATACTGAAGAGAGATAAGAATGCCAGGCTCTTTTTGCACTTCTTGAAGAAACCTCAAACTAATTTATCTCAGTTACTCTCATGGCTAACAGTAGGCTTTTTAAATGGCAAATTATTTAGGGACAGATTGGAAAAAGTACTTAGGTGCTTAAAGAGGCAAACAGGTGCTTCTAGAATTTTCAAAAGGCTCAAGCACCTTAGGCACTTTTGAAAATTGCTTTAGGCACCAATGTGTATCTTTAAACACCTCAACAACTTTTAAAGTGTGTTCCTCAATTGCTACCTTGGAAGAATGTCACTGGGACCAAGGGCTGCACTGTGCAAGAGATTTTGTACTGGGAACATTTTTTGAGTGGTGAGGGGCTTGCTGTACTCTTTCATGTTTGTATATAATGTTGAACTGCAGAGGTTTTGTCTTTATTTTCAGTCCTAAGCAAAAGAAACTTGATAACTGTGGCAGATATTTGAGTAAGCATGCCTAACATAATAGGCAGGAGGTGCTGCCCTGCAGCATGGCCCCTCAAGCTGGTGCACTGCACCCCGGGAGGTTCCTTTAACCAATTTCCCAGGTAGGTTGGTTCAAAATGTGTACCCCCTTCAAAGTGTCAGATTATTAAAGTCTTTCTATGAAGTTTAACTCACTTTGTTAATCCCCCCCCAGTTCATGTCCACTCTGGCGCCATAGAAGATTCCTAGTTTGCTTCTTGACACTATTCAGGAAGTCCCCGCATTCCTGGAGCTGGTGTTATACTTTGAATGGTCACTCCCTGTCTCTCCTCAAGCCAGGATTCCCAATCTCCCATCCTGGAGCAGGGTTCACTTCACATAGTCACTCTGCAAGACAGGAATCCCAGCCATCCTCCAGGAGCTGGGCTGTATTTTGGGTCTCTGTAAGGCCTCAGACAGGCTCTTCTCCAGATGGCTCTTCCTCTCCTCCCTTCCTTCCATTAGTCTGTTAGTTTCCTTTTCCCAGCTCATCCCCAGTTGGTCAGGTTAGAAGGGAGTCTTGCCCAGCTCTCTCTGCAAGGCTTCTGCTCCCCCCCCTTAAAAAGACAGTCATTGACTTTCCCTAAAACACTACTTATACCCAGGACTGTTTCCACTCTACTGATACCTTTTATTTCCTAGGTCTTTGCATATCAAAATCTCCAAGACTTTTAAAGAGCCATGCCAGGTGACTGGGGGTGGACTCACCTCAAGGCACCACTACTCTTAATGGGGCAAATTGCCCCAGCACAGTAACAAATAGTACAAACATATGATTCATCCTCAACAATGCTGAGCCATCATTCAGATAAAGCCCTTTGCTTTATATATTTTGGGATTAAGGATACACTCTTCTGTGACTAGGGTGACCAGATGTCCTATTTTATAGGGACAGTCCTGATTTTTTAGTCTATTTCTTATATAGGCTCCTATTACTCCCCACCCCATTCCAATTTTTCACATTTGTTGTCTGGTCACCCTATCTGTGAATCTAAATCAAATCCCATCCACCATGTATTTCCCTTCACTCTACTGATTATATTAGAAATCCAAGATGGGGCTGAAAATCTGTGCTAGATAAAGTGCAAACTGGAAATAAAATAAAAGGGGCAAAGAGTAGACGTATATCAAAGTAAGTAATACAACTTATGTAAACTCATTAGAGGTGAGATGGTTTAAATGTAACCGTTAGGTTTCTAGGCCTCCAAGGGGAAATGGGAGCAATTAAAGAGGCTGATGAATTAGGAGTGACGTTAAATTAATTGTCCCCCTCTGCCTTTATGGAAGAAGATAATGAGGACATTCCTAACCCAAAAGGATAGGGAAATCAGAGTTTGGCCTTGAAAGAGATTTAAATCTCTAAGTAGGAAGTTACAGACCATCTTCAGAAACTCCAGTCTAGTAAATCCCCAAGACCAGAAAGAATTTATTTGAAAGTTCTGAGGGGAACAGTGTTAAATAGTAGAAACACTGATAAGGATATGTAATGTGCCATATCTTAAAACCAACAACTGTTCATGGAGACTGGAAAGTCCCTAATGTGAAGCCTATTTTTTAAACATGAGCCACAAGAGATCCTGGAAACCACAGATCCATCAGCCTCATCTTTGTTCTGAGGAAACTCATTGAGAGTCTAATTAAGGATAAGGTACTATAACACTAGAATAAGGATAACATAAGGTAAAACCAGTACAGTGTATGAAAGTGAAAATCATGCCTCTCGTACCTGGTAGATTTCTTCAAAAAAGTTAAAAGAAGAGCTATAAGTAACCCATTAAACACGATTTACTTCAGTTTTCAAAAAGCATTTTATTAAGGGCACTGTAGAAAGACCATTAAAGAAAATAATTAACTACTGGCTAATAAACTAAGTAATGTTGTGGATTTAAAACTGGTTAATCAAAAAGAAATTACAATGTTGCCAACCCCAAGCATTCAAAAATCATGATGGTCTTAAAATATTAGATTAAAAATGCCCTACAAATTGGGGTGCTTTTGATTTGTCTCCTTATGTTGGTGACTTTACTCCTCAGATTTTCAGGCTTGCTTTTCTCCATAACCATGATGGCTAGAATTTTTTTTATTTTTAAATAAAGGCAGAGATTCTCACCTGAGACTCACATGAGTCCAGGAACTGAGCCTTGAAGAAAAACACCAAGATAAAAATTATTTTTCCTGATAAAGTTGTAAGAGGTGGGAACACTGGAAAAGAGAAAAAATATACAGTGAAACAGCATTAAGGATGGCCAGACATATGGCAGAACTGAGCAGGGATTTCAAGGGTTATAAATAATTGGTTGGGAAAAGGGAAAAATTAGAGGAGCCTTTAAAAAAAATTTACACACTGAAGTCCTATGTACGCAAAACACGAGTGTGAACTTTCACATTGATAACCCATTCCTGGAGGTGAGGAGTTTCCATTTCTGTTAAGTTCCTGACCTCTCTGCTGAAATTGCTAATAAAGCTGCCTCTAAGCAATGGTGGCTGATAATGAGAGGCTGGGGGCCTTTCTTTCTTTAAACCAATCAAAAATCATTGTGGCAGTTGCCTTTCATTTCTGCCTTCTTTCCAGCGGCACAACAGAGTACAGGTAGGGTGGGGGAAGAATTCTAATGAAGCCTAGCTGTCAGTGCTAGCTCTGCACTGAGGCTGCTTAGACTTCCAGGAGCTAAAGTTCTTTGGTCCCAAGTAAGGAGTAACTAGGGACTGGACCTCCACCTGCCCAGTCTGATCACTGTTGCCATCCCTGTGGGAGCAGCACTGGTAGTAGTGCAAGGGTGGGGAATTTAAAGAATAATGCTAGTATAGGCTAAAGCCGGGGGGGGGGGGGGAATTGAACAAATAGTTTATTCACTGAAGAATGCAGTTTGAGTTTGACTGAAACTATTTAAGAATTCGATGTATAGTTTCAACCAAATGTTTTTTGAAAATACACAAAACATTTTGCTTTAATGAAATGTTTTGACAACTTCATTTTGAAGGTCAGCTGCAGCATGTGGCATGGGTCACTTGCAGGTTTAAACTAGTTTAAATGGTGGAGTCTTTATACCATGATTTGAGGACTTCAGGAACTTAGCCAGAAGTTAGGGGCCTATTACAGGAACGGGTAGATAAAGTTCTGTTGCCTGCAATGTGCTGGAGGTCAGATGAGATGCACCTGAGGGTCTCTTCTGGCTTTAAATAACACCATAAATATTGTAGAGATGGGAAAAGCTCCACCACACACATACGCATAGCCTCAGAAGTTGGGGTCTTTTGTCTGGGCAAGGAAGGGAAAGAAAATGCATGGCTCCTTAAAGCATTGCATTGCTCCCTCCTTGTGGGCACTCAGTTTCCCAGAAGCACTATTCTGCTCCAGGAAGGAAAAGTTCCCCATTCCTCCCCTTGTGATAAGCACAGGACCAGGTCTGGGGGCTTTGATGGCTATCAGGTTGGTCATCTTTCTGGGGATAAGAAGGAATTTTTCCCTCATTGCCAGACTGGCCTGAGACTAGAAGGAGGCTCATTGCCAGACTGGCCTGAGATTAGAAGGAGGCTAGTCTGTCAAAAAAGCTTGGAACATCTCTGAGGGTGAGATTTACCTGCATTTAGTTTCCTACTGTATTAGGCACACACTTGCGTATTTTATTTTATTTGGTTGATAATTCACTTTGTTCTGTCTGTTATTACTTGGAACCATTTAAATCCTACTTTTTGTATTTAATAAAATCACTTTTACTTATTAATTAACCCACAGTATATTTTAATACCTGAGGGGGAAAACAGCTGTGCATTTCTCTCTATCGGTGTTATAGAGGCGAACAATTTATGAGTTTGCCCTGTATAAGCTTTATATAGGGCAAAATGGCTTTATTTAGGGTTTGGACCCCATTGGGAGTTGGGGCTCTGAGTACTGGAGACAGAAGCAATTCTTAAGATCTTTTCAGTTCAGCTTGCAGGGGATGTGGTTCAGACTTGTGTTTGTGTTTGCAGCAGGCTAGCATGTGTGGCTCAAACCAGGCAAGAGACTGAAGTCCCAAGCTGGCAGGGGAAAACAGGCTCAGAGGTAGTCTAGGTACATCAGGTGGCAGTCCCAACGGGGTTTCTGTGACCCAGTCCATCACAGGGGAATGGTGTAAGGGCTCCTTATGTCTGATACAGTGAGGAGACAACTCCTCAACCCCATCCCCTTGATCCTCATACAAGGGGAAGGCAGTGGAGTTCCAGCAACAGTGCAGGTACCAGGTTTATGGGATGGGAACCTGACAGCAGCTCCCTAGCAAGTGGAATAGATTACAAAGGATGGATGGCTTGCCCTGGACTAGTTATTGCTGGATAGTTCCCAGATGTGTTTCTTAATAAAGTTGTGGCCTCGTTAAACCACATTCCTGGTGTCTTGTCTTTCTTCCTGCTGCGTCTGGGACAATGACAACCACTGTTATTTCTGTTCAGACTTAAACCATATTTTCACTTAATTACTAGGATGTTTATGAATTACAGTATACACAGACTTTAAACAAGACAAAGAGGAATGGAAAAATAGCCAGCCTCTTTTGAAAGCTCAACATTTCAAGCTAACTGTGCCAATTTCCAGACCAAGTATTTAATATTTGTTCCCTGGTCTGTCTCACATCATTTCAGAACTTTGGTTGCTGTAATAGAGCTATGCAGCTTTTACATTCAAAGTGTGCTCACTCTGTTCCTTAGGAGAACTGGCATTTTATTTTTGTCCATGAAAAAGGTTATTGTATAATTGATGAATTATAGGAATAATTAAGAAATATTCAAGTCTTTCCCCAGCACAGATGGTAAGGACTCATAATTGATTAAAAATATATTATCTATAAAAAGTGGCATGTCATTAAAAATTATGCCTCAGAACCTGGGAAAGGTTTATTCTTTGGTAATTATTTATATTTGCAAAATAGTATTTATTAAATACTAGCGAAAATACCCGGCGCTACTCGGGTCAGTCGGAGGTGGGGAGGGGGAAGAGAGCAAACCAGACACCCCTACCTCACTCCCCCCGACCAAACCCGACACCCCCACCTCACTTACCCCTCGACCAACCCCAACTCACATTTTCACCCCCCCACCCAAACCCAACACCCCCACGTCTCCCATTACCAACCCCAACACCTCCTGACCAACACCCACACCTCACCCCCCGTAGACCAAACCTGACACACCCACCTCACTTCCCCCCCCAACCAAACCCGACACCCCTACCTACCACCACAAACAAACCCGACACCCACACCTCACTTACCCCTCGATCAACCCCGACCCCCCTCCTCAACCCCCCACCAAACCCAACACCTCCTGACCAACCCCAACACCCACACCTCACCCCTCACCCACCCCGACACCTTCCCACCCCTCCAGACCAAACCCAACACCCCTGGCTCACTTACCCCCCGACCAAACCCGATACCCCCACCTCACCCCCCGACCAAACCCGACACCCCTACCTCACTTACCCTCTGACCAAACCCAACTCGGGTCCGTCGGAGGTGGGGAGGGGGCAGACAGCTGAGGGATTCCGGGGTCTGTTGGAGGGGGGCGGGGGCAGAGAGCTGAGCGAGTGCGGTGTCTGTTGGAGGGGGTATTATGACATTATAACTATGTCACAGAGAACAGCAGCTGCCCAGCTGATGTGATTGGCCTTTAAATAATTTCACCCCTGGGGGGCGTCAGAGGTGAGATTTGAAAAATTTTCGACTCTTACGCTGATTAGGACCCCAAGACCTCTAACTGTACCAAATTTCAAGTCTCTAGCTCAAACTGTGTGGAAGGAGTAAGCGTTCATACATACACGCATACATACACGCACGCACGCATACACCATTTGACTTTTATATATATAGATCTATAAGAAATAACATTTAATAAAGTGAATGCCTTTTGTACTTTTAAAAAATGTACAATATATATTATATTATATATATATTATAATGCTGTATTTTGAATTCATGCTGTAGTCAGTTGATGAAGTACTTGGTATTAAGAAGAAACTTCTCCCACTGATGTATGTCACAATTGTCCATTATGTGGCTTACACCGTATGGACCATTGGGTTCTTCTGGTAGAGCAACACTACATTCTGAAGAAATGAAGAAAATATCTGGAAGACAATATTGGGTAAATAAATATATTAGGAGGGTGACCACCTCCTCTCCCCTCCCGCCACCCCTCACCCAGCCTACAGCAACACCCAGAATACACACACACACCAGTAACACCATTAACTGTATGAGATTCAAAAGGATTAAATTTCCCAGATTTAAAAAAAACTCACGAGTTAGCCCTAGCACCTGGAATTATCTAGGTGGCTACCTTCTGTACTACTATACTCCCCCATCCCCACTCCCACACATGGTTGAATTACATCTTTCATGGTGCATCATGACGTAGTCTCACCAGGGAGTCTAGTCTTACAGAGGACAATAGGAAATTGAGGCAACATTTCCCAATTAAAATATTTCTGTTTTCAACTGAAATATTTCCATTTTTGATTTTTCATTCAAAAGTTGGGCTCTAATAGAAAGTTTTCAGTGAAAACCATTTTCCCTTGTTTTTGTCAAAGTTTTCCATGGAAAGGGGGATATTTTTTTTTACTAGTTCTGATCTCCATCCCACTTCTCCACACAGAATAACTTTATTTTCTCAGTTCCCAGTGAATCTGGATCTTCTGCCTTTTTGCCAGAGCTACTGATTCCTTGTCTACAAAAAAGTTTTAAATTTATTTAGTTAAACTGATAGAAATCCCAATCTGGCCACTCTTGTTTTAGTTTAAGGGTGGTTTATTTCAGTGTAAACTAAGCCAATGCCCAGTAGGGTTAAGATACATAAAATTAGCCTGGTTTAACCCAAACTAATGTTTTTCACGCATTTAAACTGGTTTTAAATGACAACTTTAGTTAAAATGGAGCAACATTCTCATGTAGACAAACCCAGTGTATGCCAACCTTCAATCTCCCTAGGGAGACTAGTTTTGAGCAATGATCATGCTGAGTGACAAGAGCACAGTATTTTAGGGTATATTAGCCCTGCTTCAGGCAGGCAGGGAGCAGCTGGAAAAATAAACAGGTTCAGCTGCCCTGGGGATATCAGTGAGGGTCCATCAAATGTGCCCAGTTCAAGAAAGATATTTACATTTGACTCATTGAAGTTTTGCACAGGGAGGTGCAAAAACAAGTCAATGGGGCAGAGTGGGACAATAATCCTTCCTGAAGTACTGCGAACCAGAATTTATTGGACTCAGCTGGGAAGAAAAGATTGCAACAGACAAAAAAAATAAATCAAATTACATTCCTGCCCCTCACCAAATTACAGTAACAAGAGCTTGCAGTAAAATGAAATCCTTGTTCTTTATCTCCAAAGAATAAAGAGAGCACTATGTTGAGTGCTAATAATAAGAATAATATTTAGCACTTATATCATGCTTTTCTTTGTACAAGTATTAGCTAATTGAGCTTTCCCCAAATCCCAGTTATCAATCTCCACCATTATCACCCCGTTTTTACAAACTGGGAAAACAGACAGTCCTCAACATACAGGAGCAGGGCCAGATTTTTGAAAACATAGCTCCAATTTAGGCAGTATACTGAGCACTTTTGAAAATCTGTCCACAAATGTTACAATGAGAGCTGCTGGATGTTGAAGACTTTTGAAAATCTGGCTTTTATTTAGCTGCCTAAATGGGAGCTTTTTCGAAAATGTGGCCCCATTGTGTGTGATGAGCACTTGAAAATCTGGCCTTTAGATCTTAATGGACAAATTCTGCGCTGATTTATACCCTGTTCAATCCTACTGAAATCAATCAGGTTGCACGGGGTGCCAATTAGAACAGAATTTTGTACTAAGTGACTTGCTTGATGAATCAACAGGACAGCCAGGTTTAAAATGCTTAGGTCCCAGCCTCATGCACAATCAGTTAGGTCATGCTGCCTCTCTAAAGGGCTATTATTTGTCTCCCTTGTAGATTCCTCACAGAGATGTAAGAAAAATCTAGACTATCAAAAATTATGTTCAACAGAAGACTTAAATACTTTTTCCTCTCCCTTTGCTATATCCAGGTATCACTTCACTAACTCTGTCCAGCTTTCACACCCCTAGCCCCTAACCAACATATAAAAAATAATAGATACAATCTCAGTTACTCCAGCACAGAGCAAGAATAATGAATGTAACTGCATGTTGTGTTGAAATGTCTTTTTAAAGTAAGATACCTTTCATCAGGCAAATGTACTGCATCGCTCTCTTGTGACTACTGCAGGCATGTTCTCTGGCTCTGGGAACTAGTAGGTTCTGTGTCATGTCAAAGAGTTTTATATCCTCCTAATGTAAACATTATATACGTATCTATAAAACCCTTCTGCGAGGTAGAGTCTGAAGGGCCGGATCAATATCTAGGGATTCCTCTTAACAATACAAAACAGAACCTTACTGAGTCCCCACCCAGAAATATGGGGAAATTAAACACTGCCCCGCAACACCTCTAAGAGGCAATACTTCCCTTCACGCAAGCTCTGAGTCTGAGTATAACAAAATAAAACTTTTAATACAAGGGAAAGACAGCCCAGTATTAATTTGGGAAAACATCACAACCACAATTCAAAAGTGTGTAATCATCAATAAACACCCATCCCACAGTACATTGAGCGATGTCCTTTGCCTCAGTTTCCCACCTAGACTGGGCAGTGTGAAAGTCCAACAAATGAAGGGTCTTTTAACATGCCAGTCCACTTTCCCTCTGCTGCTCCTCACTCACAGTGCCTGGCCTTGCTCAATGAAAACCAAGAGTTCGGGGGACGTGTTCTCATGGGCTCGCCTCTCTCCCCTGAAAGTGTTAGGGAGTGTTGAGCAGTGCCTCGGCAGCTGCCACTGCCTCTGCAACTAGCTCATTGCTATCTCTACTGTCGCTGTCACCACTAGACACTTGCTACCACTGTACCCTGACACTGCTACCACTTGCCGCTCACTCCCACTTCTGCGCTGCCCTATTCTGAGGTTCCATGATATAGCCCAGCTCTTAATGATTTTACTGGGTAGTGAGGAACCGCTCTGCTTCTGCCTCTTCATTGTCTTTCACTGCAACTCTGTCCCCATACCAGGTCTAAGGTTTAGCCTCTAGCCCTGCTCATCAGTGACTTCAGCTCTAGTAACCACTCAACAGAAACCACTCAACTGAGTCCAATCAGTTCGGTCTTTAAACATTGAGGAGGGAAGGGCCAACTTGTGTCTAGGTGCACATATACACTTAGAACAATATAGCAACACAGCTGCACCACTGTAACACTTCAGTGTAGACACTACCGACACTGCTGGAAGAACTTTTTCCATCAGCATAGGTAGTCCATCTCCCTGAGAGATGGTAGCTAGGTCAACAAAAGGACTCTTCCATCAACATAGCACTGTCCACACTGGAGGTTAGGTAGACACAGCTATGTCTTTCGGGTGCAGATTCTTCTCACTGCTGAAAGATGTAACTATACCAATGTAAATTCCTGGTGTAGACAAAGCCTAGGACTCCTTAGGCAGAATCCACACCATTAGATAGGAACACCTGTCCCCACCCCTACTCATTTTCACTGTTGTTTGGCATCCCTACCCCTTGCTTAGCAAGTGAGGCTCAGTTAAGGGTGACCCCTCAGTCAGGGCATGCTAAGAGCACGTCTGCTGCCCTCTTCTCATACAGTAAGAATAACAACATTTAACTACCCCTGCATACAATACTAAAGTGAATTATAACCCAAAATCAGCCAAAAGTATCACTTTGGCAAAGCAACTCTATCTGCTGAACACCTCGGCAGAGTAGGTGTGTCCACGCAAATAGTCTGCTCCTGAAATCTTTTCCCTCAGTTCATCACTAGATATCAAGGGAGAGCTCATCCAGACTGCTAACATCTATATCTAGAGAGATAAAGTGAGTGCTTAATGGCAGCTGTTTGAGCTATCAAATGATAATTTCATCCAAGTGGATGATATTCTTCATGAACATTCTTCTGTATCAATAAAAAACTCTTCTTAAACATTTCAAAAGCACATATTCTTTCATTTGTGGGTTTAAGTTTTCTTCAAAGGGAACTATCTTATTACCTTCTTGAGTCAGAACCTTCTAAAAATGACTCACAAAAGGAGTATTTGATAAAGATCTAAGAACATGGTGAAGCCTTTGATTCATAATGAAATAATTTTGAATCCTTCCTCCACACACAAATGTAAGACAATGTATCTTTTTAAAGAAATATCGTCTATTTGGCATACAGCACCTTCTTTCTCATTTGCTGCTGAGATAAAAGCAATGTAGTGAATTAATGCATTATTCCATCGTATATTTCAGCTCAAAATCCAATGCTGATTAACACAATAAATATAATTCAACCTCTCTGTGTTATAAGAAGGGTAATACAAGCGCAGATTTTCATCTGACAGCACATTAGAGGGTTAAAATGGGGAGAGATCCTGCAATATGCAGAATTCAGTCATGCAATTCTAGTGAACAACTGGGAAAGAACACTCATACAATATAAATTGCATGTCATTTTTTGTCAAAAAGAAAATACTTTGTAATTTTGTTTTTAGTTGGAGAGTAGACCAAAGAGCACATCTTTTTGTTTATTTTAATATATCATGGAAGATCAGATAAAAAGGAGAAAGATCATTTTATAAAACTGCAGTCAGATTAAATACATACCGTAGTGCAGCATTATGCACCTGATGGTTAACAAATATGTGTGGCCTAGTGGTCTGGATGATCCCTGCTATCCGGATATTCTATTATGATATCAAAAGCAGTAGGACATTGACATAAACAGATATATGTTTTCTGTCTGTGCCAGGTTTCCTATTCATACACTATCCTCCTATCATGGAGTTCAGGGGTGCCAACCAGACCAATAAGAGGTTATGTCACCACTTGCCCTGCAACCATGGATGCTTTACAATACTTTGATACTGTAGCTCTCTGTCTGGGATACTCACAAACACCACAAGCACGCAGGTTACACCCTGAGCGTCTGTGCTATTCAACTAGCCCAGGCTCAGCAGCTCCAACCCCAGCAGCTTGGTGGATAACCCTAGAACACTTCCAGTTCCAATTTTTCCCCAATCCATGTATTCTGCAATATCCAGAATCCGCCTCTCCTGGACAGTTCAGAGAAATAATAAGGTTTGTTCTTTTAAAGAGACAAAAGCACTTCACAGCTTACTAAATTAGCTATGGTAGAGACATCCTTCACTTTAAACACAGCACTGAGTTGGTTTATAGTAAAAATAAAACAAAGTTATTAACAATAGGATATACGTTAAGTCAGGGGTGGGCAAACTACAGCCTGTGAGCCATATCTGGCCCGCAGGACTGTCCTGTCCGGCTCCCCGCGGTGGGGGGGTGGGTTGGATGGAGCTTGGGAGTCCCAGGGGTATGTGAGGGGGTGGGGGGAGTGGATAGGGGTCAAGGCAGTCAGGGGGACAGGGAGCAAGGGGGTTGGGTGGAGGAGGTCCTGGGGGGGCAGTTAGGGTGGGGGTCTCTGGAGGGGGTGGTCAGGGGACAAGGAGGAAGAGGGGTTGGGAGTTCTGAGGGGGGCAGCCAGGGGGTGAGAAGTGGGAGGGGGTCAGATAGGGGGCAGGGCCAGGCTGTTTGGGGAGGCACTGCCTTACCTACCCAGCCCTCCATACAATTTTGAACCCTGATGTGGCCCTCGGGCCAAAAAGGTTGAGGTGACGGTTAAGTGATGCCAAGTTAAAGAAAAGAAAGTTAGTTACAAGCAAATAAAAGTGAAACCAAGCATCTAAAAGTCTAAAACTTAATCTAGCGTGGTAGAGGTTTTGTTCAAGAAGGTTTCTCTCACCAGTCATTCTTCTTCCCAGCCATTGCTGACTTTCAGAACCTTCCATAGAAGTACAAGATGCTTGATTTCCTTGACTTCGTAAGGGAAATATCTTTGTCTAAGCATGTTTCTCAGGTTCCAGAGACTTCAACTCCACCTTAGTTTAAGTATTCATCTCTCTCAACTTGCAAGAGCTCTGGTTCTTGAGTCAGTCTAGTGAAGGATGCCAAAGATGACTCCTGTCTTTGATTGTATCTACCAAAGTTCAAGGACAGTGTTTCAAGAAGCAGGATGACCTCATGCTATTCTTTCCTTCCTGTGGACTTTCCATTCCCTTGTTGATTTCTACGTAAATGGGGCTTCCATTATTTTTTGTCACATCTTCCTTAATCTCATTGGAGACACGTAGATAACTGCCTTCTCTTCTGCCTGGGAGGAAACCTGTTTCTCCCTGTTTGGCCATAAACGTCAAAGCACAATACCATTAAATACTCATATTTCCTCATATATTGTTAATACATACATTTCAAAATGATATTAATCACCAGTGTGTCATTAGCTTTCAGAAAAAACCTCACTCTATACACTTTTATAATACAGTAATATTGTATACAATCAGTTAATTCAATTGCTTATCACTTGAGGTTCAGCCTCCCTACCTAAAGTTTACAGACCGGACTACCTTTCACTGTATTTGTTGAAAAGTAAAACCCAGACCAAACTTTTCTTTGCTGCCGGAGTATAGACACCACATGGTCTCCTCTCCCACTTGTTAGCTTGAAATCTTTGTTTACCTGGCATGTAAATATAGGGCCAGCCCTAGACCAAATGGCACACCAGGCAAGGAGTGTCTTCAGTGCCACCCATCCATTTGTTAAACTTTTGAATATCTTTTTTTTATTGCATTTGTAGCCCATTTCACGGCTTTGATGCATCTGCATGCTTCATTTATCCCTAAGAGGGATCATAAGAGGATGTATCATAGGAGGATACATTTGCACGCAAGGATCTGTAAATCTGTATTTATTCATGACATATATAAGCAAATAAAAATAATTTCCTCTAAGCTTATAGAAACTTTTTAATTTTAAGAATGACTGAAATGTACTAAAATCAATAAACTGAACTGTGCACCAACACTGGGTGGGCTAGTATTAATGTTACTGTGGGTGACAGCCTTAGAATGTTCCAAAAGTCACTTTTTTTGCCTTTGCCCTCATGAACAGAAGCACAGTGTCAGAGAGATCCAAAGACTGGCCAATGGCATTTTAATTGACAAAATAGCAAGCAATGTCAGTTCTCTCATTGGCCATCATTACTCAAAGATACCTTTTAATAAGCCTGAGCTTTGAAAAGCTGCACTCGCCACTTGTGAGTATGACCGGCAGAATGAGCAGAATCCTCAAAGCTATCCACACATTAGGTAAAATGTCCTTCAGCTCTGTATCATGAATAAATTGGAGAACTTGGAGTGGAGAGTGCTTCCAACGTTACAAAATGGCATGGATGTTGTACAGTTCAACATAGAGGTCTTTATCATTGACATCTGAACATTTCCCATGTGTTAGCATCTGGTAAAAGTTTGTACAATTGTTCAAGAGTGTTTTCCTGTCTGCCAGCAGTTTACTAAGGTTACACAACTCCTCCACCCCAGATCTTTTTGAAGTGCTTCATTGTCCAAACCTTTCTTCAATGGACACTCAAGCAGTGTCAACAAGTGAGCAAAAATGCTCTCTCTTGAATTTTTCTTCTGAGCTTCCCATCACCTCATCACTGCCCTCATAACTAAACTGTCTCTTCTTCTAATGAATAAAAGATTCCTTGAAAACAGGCTCGACTCCTACGTTTTCTGCCATTTCTTTGGCAGCAGTTACAGCAGAGTTTAGGATTGCTGGTCATAAAGCAGGATCTGATGTATCGATTTGTGGTAATTTTTCTCACTGCTGTTTCTGTTATCATGCAAGACTGATTCTTCTTTATGGTTTCACTGCTTTTCATATAAACCAGATTTTTCTTTGTCATTACTTTCCTTTACGCCACCAGGAAACCTGGAAGATTCTCCATCACTTACCTTGCATTTCCATTCCTTACCTTGAGCTACATCTGATAATTCCTTAGTAATAGGACTTCCATCATTTATGCATCACTCCTCAATTTCTTCTGCACTGGACTAACACTACTGCTTCAAGCCCAGTCTATGTTGTGCTGTTTCAGATATTTTCCTTCAAATTTGCCCCTTGCTGCAAACTAAATTGCAAGTGAGCTTTTCGCTTCCTATACTGCATTCCTGAAAGCTTCTTCAAGGCATCTTTTATTTTCTATAGGGGAAAACAGGCAGTAGTGTGGAGAGCAAAAAGGATGATGGTTGTTCTGCTAGTTTTTGAGCAGCCCAGAATGGAGATGGTGACTCCCCAACAAGCCATCTCATTCCCACTCTCCCAAGAGCTCTGCAAAGGGGACAACTATAGCAGGTCTATAACTTGCATAGCATACATTCCCTGATGAACCAATATAGCTACACCCACTGAGACACAGGGTGAGTGGAACCAAGGTTCGGGTCACTTTCCACCCACCCCAGCCACCTATATAAGGGAGGATGGAACACAACAGCTCTGCGGTACAGTGCAAAGGAAGTAAGGGGATACCTTACAACCCCACTAATCCCTTTGCTATCACACGGCATGAACCACAATCTAACCCAAAAGTTGTAACCAAACATTGCATCTCTTCACCGGGATTAAAAACTGATCTTACTTAATATAAGTACAAACCAAATGCTAAATTCTGCCCCATTTATGCTCTGTTTGAGAACAAAATTTAGACCAGGCATTTCAGTGATGCAATAAGGGACAGCTCCCCTTCCTTTACCTTAAAGTTTCCCTTCCGCACTCATTTCTTTTCGGCTTCTGACTCCTCGCCCTCCCCATTCTGTTCTGCTTAAACACAAGAGAAAAACAATCTCTTGATTCTACAGAGGACCAATTTTCTAATTAACAAAACGTTCCATTTCAGTTATGATGATAAAATTAATTTACTAGAAGCTCTTATACATCACATGCCACCCAAGAGTCCACAGTTTCCAATTCAGAATTATCCTTTACCTTTTCAGTATGTTATTCATTCTTTCATCCTTGCAGATTAAAGACTTTAAACAAACTAATAGTATAGAATTGTATAGCAGTTGTGTTCGGCAAGGTTTTTAACACATACAGCTTCCTTTCTTTTCCTCTATTTGTCAATTAAAAGACATAATATCATGGCATCACTGCCCTATGCTATAGGTGGGGTGCAGCATAGCTGTGTGCAGGAATCAAAGAGGAGCACATGAAGAAAATCCATCACTGACAAAGAAGGTTTGTGATTCAGAACTGGTCCAAGGGCATTCTGACAGTACCTCAAAACCAACTGTGAAGAATCCTTCAGGTATTTCAAATGTCCATTTTCATAAAGGGATTCATGAATTGCAAATAAATTTGTATTTTAATATTAAATCTGCAGTTCACCAGAAGTCAGAGTTCTGGCCAACACAATCCTTCTAGACTTACGACACAAAATCTAGATTCCTGCTGCTTTTCATCTCATTAGACTCTCAGAGGGCTTGCACAGATAGAATATAGGGCTGTTCACTGTAGCTGGCTTTTGAAAACCCAACCCTTTTTGTGAAGCAATGCTTTCAACAGTGTCTATTCATCATAAATCTGAAAAGGAAAGAAAATGGAAATATAAGGGAAAGAGGATAAGGGAAGAGGAAGGGGATAATAGAAAGATAACATGGAGAAGCCAAGACTGCTAGAGAAGGATAAGCAGAGGAGAGACAACAAACTGGAGAGAGCTGACAGAGCACTGCTTCAAGATGCACAGAGTTGATCAAAAGAATGGAAAAGGGATTAGCTAAACAAATAGGACAGGAAGGGAAGAAGGGACAGAAAGAGAAGAGGTGATACAGTAATAATTACTGTTTAGGTTTTTTTTAGCAATAAATCTCAAAATGGTTTATAAAAAGAGGTAAACATCATTATACAACTCAGAATCCAAGACAGGAGATTTAATAATATGATAGGGGAGAAAAGTACAGTAGATAAGGATGGAAGGAGAATGGGGAAAAAAGGAAGAGGAGTGGACAATAGGAACAGAAAGAGGGGAGCAAAAAAGGATCAAAAAGAAGAAAAGTATAAAGAAGAGAAGCAGAGGAGGAAAAGGGAAAGATGTGAACTGTATGCCATGGAGGACAGGGAGGAGAGAAAAGAGTCCATGAATCTTTACATTAACTAACCACCCCCTGCCAGCTTCTGGCCAAATTTTAGTTCCCTGCACAATGTTACTTCAAAAAGGAGATCTTCATAAGGAGGAGGGCAGGAAGGGGAACTGAAGCCACTTCAACAGGATGTGGAGCCCTAGTGCAACTGTTTTTCAGATTCTACAATAGGCCCAATGGCTGTATTAGGAACTGTGAATGTTGTGCCCCATGTACATGGGGTTTCAATCAGTGGGGCCAGGTATCCACTTGCCCTTCTGTCACAGATTTGCAAGAGATAACAAATACTGTTCCAAGTTGCACAGAAGATGTGGAATCCCCCTGCATGCTGCCTTCTTTTCCAGTCCATGAATGGAAATGCAGCAGGTTCACCATGTTCTCCCACACCTTGGGGAATTAGAGGCAGGATTTTACTCTTAGTGAACTTTATATATATATATTTACAGTCTTTGGATCAGTCTTCCTTATGTATGTATATATACATATATACATATATATACATATATACATATACATATATATATATATATATATATATATATATATATATATATATATATATATATATATATATACATATATATATATATATATATACACACACACACACACACACACAAGAAAGACTGATCCAAAGACTGTATCCAAATCTTCACAGCTCCCTCAAAATAGAAGTAACCCTAGTTTAATGGCATGCAAGATTTTTTTTATTACTACAGCTCTCTGATCTAACTGCAGCTCAGCTACAGTAGAATCAATTACCATGTCTAATTTAATATACACATTTCAGGACTCAGCTAAACCCTTTCCACTGGTTTACAAAAACCCTACCACTTTGTAGTCTCTCAATGTCTTTCTGCAGTGTCTTTTTAAAAACCAAACACATCACAATCAGATTACACCTTCCACACTTCATGTTTTGATTATCTGTCATATGCTTTCCTTCTTTCATTTCCTTCAACTTTATTTTAACCTAATCAATTTAAATTTTTTGGAGGGGGGGCAGGAGTGGGTTTAACATTGCTTTCCCAAGAGCAGAAGATAAGGAATGGAAGCAAAATTGGAAGAATCAGGAATACACATTTATAAGAGTTATTCCTGTGATTTCTCAGTGTTCATTTTTACATAAGGTTTCCTGTGATTCTGGCACTGAATCACCTGGTGGGCTGCTCAGCCTCCTCAAATCATGGCCGATAGGCATAGTGCTTTTGAGGATGCTTTATTAAAATGCCCTTAGGTTATAAAACCCAACTTTGAAGTAGAACAGGAGGAAGCTGCTTGAGTAAGCGGAAGATCAAAGCAGGTGCCATCCGTATGGCCAACGACAGTTAAAATTTGTTTTTACAGTGGACTTTTTTTGTGAGGCATGATTCCTCATTGAAGGGAGACTGTGGGTGAGACTCCTGCAAATAACACCCACCCCTTCTACACAGTTAATTTGAATCTCCTTTGGCTCACTTCATATTCTTCTTGTAAGTCTATTCTCCTCACACATCAACTTCCATCATTTATTGTTCTTTTCCCTCCTCTATTCCAAATGCAGGGGCACCATGCTTTTTGCCCAAGAGGCAAAATGTCTTCTACAAATAGCATCATGGGTTGAGGCTAACATTTCACCTAATAACTGTTATGTGAAAAATGGCATGCTACTTCTTCAAGAGAGAGAGACAGAGTAAGATATCCCAATCTGAATATATAAACCCAATGAACGATAATACACTCTGTTATTTCAATCTGTGGACCACATTCTCATTTACACTAAGGCCCCTTTATGCTCCTCTAGTAGTACACTAGAGGAGCATAAAGAGGCCCTGAAGTGTGCATTTTTCAAGGAGATTGCCAGGTTCTCTTTTCTAACGAAAGCACAATAATTTCTACTGACAAAGTAGTTCATGGCTTGTTTTCACCACCCAAGAAATACCCAGGACTGTATCACAGGTGGCGGTTTTGATAATAGGGATAATATTACTCACCTGCCCATACCAGAGGACATAGGGAGACTTATTTAGCATTTAAAAGTGCTTTGAAATCTTCAGATGAGGCATTATAGAGGTCCAAAGTATTAGTATCATTCATTAGCTACTGCAAATCAGATATAGTAGTATATCTAATGATAACATTAATCTTCTGTTTGTCTTTGAAAAGCACAACCAGTAGCAGCCCTGGTAGGCATCTTTTGCATGGATATGCAAATATTATTGCATGTTTGAGCACAGATGCGTGTCTCCTCCCCTTCTCGCCCCATAATTTATTGACATTTAAAATGAGAGTTAAAAATATGGTAGCAATATTAATAGAGAAACAATTACTTAGTCTTATAAACATTTTAAACTGTATGTTAACAAGATAGTAAAGTAATCATAAATAATAATAATAAAATTCTTGATTCTTTTATAGTGTCTTCCATCTGATGATCTCAACATGCTTATATGAATTGGTTTACTGTCACATATTTTCCAAGCCTTGGAATAAGGTGTACATCATTTACCAATTTTTACCAAATGTTTGTTAAGGAAAAGGTTTGTTTGTGAAAAGAGGAAATGCTGTTCTCCTACAAACAGACCACTATTAACCCAACCGTAAACACTGATTTATTTAAAAGACCATCCTAAATGCAACCTAAATGCAAGAACACTGTGAAAACAAAGGACAGGATGCAGACTCTGAATACACAGCTCAAACAATGGACCAAATTTCAAGAGCGGTTGCTTCAGCTGTGCACGCTATTGGTCATTTGCATGTAATTTAGGTTGTCAGTTTTGAAGACCTCACTACCAGTCTAATGCAGCAATTGCTTGGCTTTTTTGCCTTCCTCCCACCTCCTCTTTAAAGAGGGGAGGAGATTCACATATATTTTACCATAGACTCTTCACTCATAGACAGACCATACTGTACATCAAAAAAAGCAAACAGATCACAGAAACTGCCACTAAACATTTAGCAACACCTTTAATGGCTGTTCTAAGGACTGAGCTGCAGAGGGAGAAAAGAGAGGATTAGCTGCAAAGATCAAAAGAAGCAGGTATATCTTTGAAATCTCTTTACAGTTCTGTATTTTGTTTATGACCAAAGCCCCAGAGTTGACTATGAAAGCCAGTTTCCATGGATATTTAAATGGCACTTTTATCAGGAATATCAGAATGACACACTTTGATATTTAGAAGTCTTGTAAGGTCATTTTGCAGCTACCACTGAATTCATTTTTTTCTAGCAATCAACGGTTTTTGTAAAAGGACAAGAAATGTTTATGGATTGTTAGTGTGACCAAAGTAGAAAAACACTGAAAATGTGAAGCATTGAAGGATTCACCATGTCAGTAACGTGTGACTCAAAAAACCAAAATCCCTTGTTATTCATCCTTCTCCCTCTTCTGCCACCCACTAACTCACACACACCCTGTTACAGGGCAGGCTATGGTTAGTTTTGTTCAGTTAAACTGTTGCATACATCAGAGCATACAGTACCTTTTTTATGATCATATTACTTACAGTATTTCAGGGTACATAGAATGAAGTATCATCATATCATGAATCTAGGCCTGAGACATCTATATATATAAAAGTCAAATGGTGTATGTGTGCGTGTGCGTGTACGTATGCTGCCTTACTCCTTCCACACCGTTTGAGCTAGAGACTTGAAATTTGGTACAGTTATAGGCTTTAGGGTCCTAATCAGGGTAAGAGTCGAAATTTTTTCAAATCTCACCTCTGACGCCCACTAGGGGTGAAATTTTTTAAAGCCCATTAACATCAGCTGGGCAGCAGGTTAAAACCTGCTGTTCTCTGTGACATAGTTATGATGTCATAATACCCCCCTCCAACGGACCCTGCACTCGCTCAGCTCTCTCCCTCCTCCCCCCTCCAATGGACCCGAGCAACACTGAGACGTCTGAACAAAATTTATATTAATAAAAAACATGGTAGTCTTTTTACATCCCAGTTTCCAATTACAAATACCCTGAGCAACGCCGGGTATTTTTGCTAGTAAGCAATAAAAGGAACACTGACCACCAAACATACTATCAATACAATACTTCCCAGATTCTACAGTTTCACAAGTAGTTAGTACACGCTTCAAAAATTCAACTTTTTTTGTGCTTATTACTGCAAGAATAAGGCCCCATCCTGCAAACATTTTTACATATGCTTAACTTTACTTCAGTGAGTAGTCTCACTGAAATCAATAAAATTATTCATGCGGTAAAGCTAAGCGCATGCACAGCTGTTTTCAGAATCAGGACCTGAGATTAAAACTGTGCCACAGTTTCTAAACTGCCAAAATACAACATTTTGTTCCTTTAATTCAAGTTTCCTGTCATCATATGCAAAAAAAAATTAACAATAGTAAAAGCGGAAATAAAATTATTGGACAGGAATTAGCAGTGATGAAAATGCTTTCAAAGTAATGCTATGACTCTGAAATAGCTATTATAAACATTTGTGCTTGCTATGGCTTGCAGTAAAATTTTAAAAATAGCACTTAAATATGCATGTTAATAACATCCAGAAGGCATTTCTTTCAAGCCTGTTTGGGCTGTTGAAGGGTTTAATTTAACCACAGCATTCATTTATGTCTAGTAGTTAGAAATTTCTTTTAAGCTCAAAGGAACTGAGAGTTGTAACTATGATCTAATTGGTAAGGAATGAAGAATGTTTTTCATGTTTTATAGACAACATGAATCCTGATCATTTTACAACAGTAAATTATAGAGTGCTCCACTCACTGTGTCTCCCTCTGGAAGCACGGGCCTATATCTCATTAAACTATAAAAATAACTTGCAGTATTCCACAGCTCCTAGAAAGCTACCCTGCCAAGGTGTGCTATTTTTATATCACTAATGCACATTCACTAGTCACTACAGAGCAAGTTAGGTTCTTTATGGTCTCAAACAAAATTAATTTATAGCTACATCTACATGTCAGATGGGATGTACGAGGAACCCAAACTGCTATCGAGAACAATAACTTATTATTGATTTTCAGCTCTTTTTTAAAAGCAGCTGCAATTCATTGGTTTCTTAGTACAAGTGATCTATACAGCACTGGTGACGTGATAAAGTAGCTCCTGTGGGTAAGGTAAAGGACATAAAAATCAGGAGTACATTGCTGTAGCTTAAGACAAACTGTATGTCATTGAAACACAAAACAGAAATGACCAGAGGTATTTTAAAAAATAGATTCTTCAAAATACATCCTTTACATTAATAATTTACACATCTAAAAAAATAATTATCCTGATTTTATTTTTGTATTCAAAACAAACATTAAAAGGCAAGTGCAGTGACATTACCACTATAACCTGTCACCCGTGGAATAAGAACTGTCAATCAAAAAAGATATTTGTGGGGGGAGGGAGTGAGGAAAGGGAGAAGAGAAGGAATAAAAGAAAAAGAGCAACCTAAGTAACAAGCAAGACTAAAGTCCAGCAGGAACAGTTTTTGAGGGGGTTCCTTTCTAGTAGGTAAGAGGAACAAGTCATCTTCTCCTTTGAGGCAGGCAAATTTATCATTAACTGTTCTGTTCTCAGCGGAGCAGCTTAAATAAACACAAAAAGGTTCCCTTTTCAGAAGGGTTCAGTAAAATAGCTCAAGTCCTACCTCAGATTGGGTGGAGGAATGAAAAAAAAGAAAAGAAGAGAGATTGCCCTCTCTGCAAAAAGAAGACCAACCCTTCTTTATGGGCACCACATTTTCTATTGAAAATTATAGCCTCCCCGAGTTTCTTCTTGGTTGGCATCAGCGTCAGCACTGCATTTCCATTATCCCTCTTGTGTCAGCTCTCTCCCAAGCCTGGCACTGAAAACAGAAGACTCTTTAGGCTGAGTTTTAATTCTCAACTCTTGGAATGGATTTAAGCAACCCCAAAAGTGGGATAAAGACACCCTGTCACAATCAGTTTTCATAAGAATCCCTTCAGCTATTTGACATCTTCTTTTCCATACAGACAGACATTCTCAACCACAGCTGTAGATAGTAGTAGGATTTTAGGTTCCATAGTGCTTCTAATGCCAATTCAAGCCTCTAGTCTCAATCTTTAAGGCTCTTGGTGAGCTGGTATCCAACTATGAGACCACCTTTCCTTCTAAGAAAGAGAGCTGCAACTCTTTGGGACACACACAGCTGACAGTGCCCCAGATGTAATTGTCCCACTCTACTGAGCTCTGGAGAGGCCTCAGCTTGCATACTGTGCTCAGTTCGGGGCACCTCATTTTAATAAAGATGTGGACAAATTGCAGAGAGTTCAGACGAGAGCAACAAAAATTATACAAGTTTTAGAAAACCTGACCTATGAAGAAAGGTTAAAAAATCTGGGCATGTTTTGAGCAAAGAAGACTGAATGGAGACTTGCTAACAGTTATCAAATATATTAAAGACTGTTAAAGAAAATGGTGATCAATTGTTCCCCATGTCCAATGAAGACAGGACAAGAAGTAATCAGAAGAAAAGGAGATTCAGATTAGATAGTAGGAAAAGCTTTCTAACCATAAAAAGTAGTTGGTTTTCAAGGGAGATTGTAAAATCCCATCACTGGGGGGTTTTAAGAACAGGCTAGCTAGACAAACATATCAGGGATAGTCGAGGTATACTTGGTCCCCCTGAATGCAGGGGGTTGGACTACATGACATCTCAGGTCCATTCCGGCCGCACAATTTATATGATTCTATAGTCTTTAGCCCAGTTTTAGGGTACTCAATTGTCTCCAGTTTCGATAGCCTAGCAACTCAACGTTAGGGAGCCTTGACACCTGCTCAGTCTTTGTGGATCACAGTGTTGTTCCTGTGATTTTCTAGGTGCCTTCAAGTTATAATGCTAAGTATTGCAATGCCTAAGTCCCTCTGTGGATCTGGCCCAAAGTAACTTACCCTTCCCCACCTGCCTTGCCTCTGAGCAAGTAGGAAGCAGGGGAATAATTGTGACTCAGGTCCTGCTGGTCTGTTACTGGGCGTCACACACATTTTGTACAAGTGCAGAGGCATATTTTGTAAGAGTAGGCCCAAAATAATTCTTTCTTCAACATTGTTTTACTTGGATAACGATACCATATGGCCCTCTGTCTCTCCTATAATAGGGACTCCATCCATTATCACAAAAAGAGAGAGCTTTATTTAAAATTTTAAAGTTGTAAGGCATCTGATTTCCTTGTTTGATAACACAAATGCTCCAAATGCTACTGCTGCAACTTTGGGAGGTACACTATAAAAAAACCATATTTTTAACCATATATTTTTAACCATATTTTTTAAAAATGTGAAAACGTGATCTGTTTTTCCTGTGGTGAAGGAGTAAAAAATATCCCTCAGTTAAAAGTATTTGAATAGCAAAACAGAGTTTGGATAAGTGTTAATCTTTGTATCCCCAAGATATGTAGATTCATGGGAGTGGCATCCAACCACATAATAAAAGTTATAGACAACTATAATTACCCAAAGCACATAAGTACCAACGTCATAAGAGAAACTACACATAAATTTAGGAAAACTTGATTAATATTGGCTCAGCATAATAAAGCATAACCATCAAGTATGATCCAATGTAATTATGGTTTGCAAAACTGTAATTTACTCAAATTTGAAAAGGCAATGATACAGTATGTCATAAAAATATACAGATGCTGCTACCAAAATAATATCAGTACTTCAGCTCTTATATTTTATATTTAATTTTCTGTAAACCAGTATATTTGTAATCTATCTGAAAATTCATGCATGAGTCTGAAATAAGTCCTATTGCAGCTGAGCTAAATGTCTGTTGAATTTTAATGAGACAGACTGTCTCTTTTAATATGTGTTTTTGTACAAACTGATTATATTAAAGTATGCTGTAATTGAATTATATGATAGGCTATTATTTAGGAGTTACTTGTTATTTTACTTTTCTGCATAAACATTGTGATTTCTAAATATTTTAAGCAACATTCTTTGAACTAGAAATAGGTAAATTACATAGAGTTGTGAATTCTTCATTTTATTAAAAAGTGAAAGAAGACTTCATTTAAGGCTTTTTGCCCTTTTATTTATATTTTCATTTACCCCTATCTGGAATGGTCTTGAACCCAGGGAAAAACAGAAGGTCAAAGTCATTTAACGTCACTTAGTCCAAGATAAACTGACAGCTTATTGTCATTAGAGATCACTTATTTAAAGCTCCAAAATTCTTCATGTAGTACATACTGTATTACCAAAACACCCACACTGAATTCTGTCCAGTTTCACATAATCAGCTGTCTCTGCTCATGAAAGTTCAATTCTGAGTCAGAATTGAGACTGTATTTTCCATAGCCCACGGGTAGGGAGCTCATTTTGGTGACTGCCTCCATTCAATCTGTCATTTTATGAACAATGAAGAACTTAAATTCCCCCTCAATGCTACCAGTTCACCCATTTTCAGTCAATTGAATATTCTTTCAGTGCAAGACACCCAAGTAATAAAAATGCAAAAATAGCTGGCTAGAAAGATATTTTAGTATGTAAATCATGTTTCTGAGGACTAATAAGTAGCTTCAACAACCATTATAAGTATTGCAGCAACAGGTTGCTATGTCTCAAGGGAGATGGTGAAAGAGGATACCTAATCCTGAGTGAGTCTTGTTAAATTAGCACATGTACCCAGGACCACAGTAATCATTGGCCCAACTCCACTGATGACACTAAAACAATCCATCATTTCTCATGGATGTACATTACTCACAAAAATTGTAAGACCAAGGAAAATACACAACACCCGCATTTACTCTACAGTATGCAAGATAAAATTTCATCAGCCCTCATCCTATATAATATAATCCCATACAGGGGAGCAGAGGGTCCCCATAATTAGGTTATCAAATGGATTTTAAGCATCCACCATTTTCAAAGAAAGAATAACAGACTGTATGTATTGATAACACCGTGTGACAGTTCTTATTGTTGTGACAGTAATCAGATGACAAGGCAGAAAAGTTCTGGAGTGATAAACGATGTCAAGAGGAAAACAAGCCATTTAGCTAAAGGAAGTCATTTGCTTGCTATATTAATGAATAAATATTTTATAATAAACTCATCTATTCAGAACATCTATGATTATCTCTGAATATGTAGATGAGGTAGATACATGTAATACAATTATCATTAAACCAACAAATAATTTATAATACATTGAAAGCTTTTGACCCCCCAACAGTTCATTATTCAAGTGTTGGCAGTAAAATCCAAAATTAAAAATAACATATCTTGCCTTGTTTAATGCCCCCTGCACTACTCCAGCAGACAAAGATTTTTGTTACACAGGTTGTTTTCCATCAAAGGCTGCGAGGAGTGATCTCACATTCCCTTTAATGTAGTACAGCAAATACAGTAGGTCAAATACAGATCAGAGAGGGAGGATGAGGGTAGCCTCAAAAACAGGATTTTTTTTTAAAAAAAAGAAAACTTTTTATGCATTCCCAGAAGAAAACAAACTCTCTTGAACTTGAAAACAGTAAAGCATTTTGTTTCATCTCAACTTTTGTAAGAGGGTGGGATTTTGTGCCCAAATAGTGCCAATTTTCAGCAACACTGTCACATTTCTGTTTAAGGCAAATCCATCAAAATTCACTATTTCTTCAGTACTGTCTTCACCAGCAAAAATGAAAATTTCTTACTGGATAAAATTTGCAAAGACAGACAGTAGCATATGATTTTGAGTTTGAAAACATGTAATGAAAACTAGTAGTTTTGTTAACTGGCAGGCCTAGATAACCTAAGCAGAGGTAGACAGTTTATATTAGACAGACATAACCTGCATTTCTAGATGCACACTACCCTGTAAACATTTGGGGTCAGGGAGGGTCTTATTGTTCCGTGTTTATACAGTGCCTTGCACAATGGTGCCCTGATCTATTACTGGAGCTCTAAGGTGCTACCACAGTACAAATTAATAATGATAGTGTAGATGTCTGTGTGTAGATAGCTGCATTAACAGCACATAGACATTTTCATTCATAAATGTCTTCTTTCTTAATACCGGTGCATCTCCATTAGCTTCAATACACCTACTCCTAATTTAAACCAGCATAAATTAAATCTTAATCCAACTCATACCATACCGATGAAGTGTAATTACATCACTAACACTTTTCCTAACCTAATCCATTCTCAAAAACCTGGGAAACCAGATGGGCAGTGCAGAAAGTCAGCATAGTCAAGGCTTGTCTACCCAGAGAATTATTTCAGAATAGCTATTCCTTCTAAACGCCTTGTGCACATGCTCTGATTCTGAAATAAGAACATCTACACATGGATGTAATCAGGAATAGTTAATTAGCTTTAAATTCAAACCATATCTTATTCTGGATTAATTTTAATGTGTAGACAAGCCCTCAGGCTCTGTTGATTAAAGTGGGAAACAGGTTCCAAAGTCAAGTGCCCATTCAGTGAAATCCTCTGCCTGCAGCCAGTTTACATTTATACCAGTGGGCTATCAGCTCAAGCACCTTAGGCTGCCCGCAGCTGTCAAGGTGTCCCATGAAGATAGATGTGATCACTTATGGAGGCACAATAGGGAGCATTTTTCTGTTCTGCATCCATCTCACTCCCCTGTCTAAAGGCAGAGCAGGACGGTAAGAACAGTTAAACAAGTGCAGAGTAGGACTGGTTGAAAAAGCAAATTTCATTATGTGAAAAATATGAGAAAAGATTAATATTTTGATTTCATTAAATATTTTCATTCTCTCTCTTTTTCAATGAAAACGGTGTCTTTTCTCCATTTTAAATGTTTTCCTCCTTTCTCCAACTTTATTTTTTTTCCAGTTTTTTGAGACAACCGCCCCCCCCCAATACCCTAACTTTCAAATGAAGAAAATGTTTTGGTTTGAATGGTTTGTCAAAGATTGAAACATTTCAACAATCAAAAATATTCTACAAAAATTTTCAATTATTAGAAAACAGTTTTTCATTAACAAAAGTTTTTGACTGTTAGGTCTGATCAGGATCACAAGCTTTGCAAAGAAATGTCTGGACCAACAACCAAACAATCGATTGCCCAGGCCTTATATAAAATAATATAAGATATAACTAAGAAGATATAAATAATATTCATTTCATGAATCATCTAACAAACCTTATGGTGCTCCAGCAAATAGTTCATAGGAATGGTTTATATCATAGCTGAGGTATTTAATATGAGAGTACTGAGCCATGATATCTTATCTTTGAACTATTTGCAGGAATGCCATAGGGTTTGTTAGATGCTTTCATGATTTTCAAATGGTTTGAGAGATAATATACTCACATTTTATTTAACCATGCAGAAGCAGAACAAAACTGGAATACAAATTTAAAATTTCTCTCTCAATTTTGGTATACAGGAGTGGGTAGTCAAGTGGATACTTCTCCAGTGAAAGAACAGGTCATACTTATCCATGTTTACATTTATGTTAGTTATACATTGCATTTGTATAGTAATTGTTCCTGTATCAGCAATGTTCTACACACTGTGGTAGTAGAAATATGCAAGACTCTATCATAATTGTACAGTATATATAGTATATGACAGTCCCTGGGAAAAAATAATTCTAGGAATAGAATATAAAATTGCCCAAGGAAAAACTTAAATAAGTGAGACTAAAGGAAACAGATATATTTTCCACAACTACTTATGTAAATCCCTTTTGCATTAATTAGAACAATCCACACAGGATGAAATTTATGTCTGTAAAGAACCAATATAGTTATGAATAGATTAATACTTTTCTATGGGTTTTTCTTCAGTGATTGGTCATATGGCATGTTTCCCGCCCCCTGACTGGATGCCAGCATTTTCAGAGGACAATGTCAAATAACTAATGGCAAATAGCTAATCATGCACCTTACAAAATTTGGTACAAAATTAGTAAAACTTTAGGGATGTGTATACATTGTCACAAATTCCAGAAGCCTTACAAATATTTGCAAATAATGACTAGTATAACCCTCCTTAGATAGAAGCAAATCAAACTCAAGATATTTATTAGCAAATATATTCATTTTTCCATTATTGAATCAGCTGTGCAGACCAGGTGTACTACACCAGAGGCCTCAACAATGTAAGCTTCCCAACACTGCCCTGCCCATGAGACTTATTCCTGTTTCCTGAGGGTAAAAGTATATCTCAGTTTCTATGCCCATTCTGTCCATTGTCGAGTTTGCCAACCAGCACGGTTCTGATGATATGGACTGCTACTGACAATGAACTGGATTAAGTTAAAATCATTTTCAGTTAAGAAATTGAAATAGTTTTTTTCTAGAACCTCTGAGTCACAGATGAAAGGCTTTATTGCCAGTTTTCAATTGCCTGAGCCATAATATCTTATCTTTTAACTATTTGCTGGAATGCCCCAAAATTGGACTCTTACTAATATGATGACGGTATTAACTATATATATATATATATATATATATATATATATATATATATATATATATAACTTCTACAAAGTTTTATCAGATAGTTTCAAACAGAAATGTTAAGTAGCTAAAGAAAGCATTTGTTAAAGTGTGTATTTGAGGAAAAACAAAGAAAACAGCCTGAAGGCAAAAAAGAGAAGGAAAGTTATGCTCAGTTAAAACAGCTTTTTTCCTCTACAGAGGGACACATTTAACATGCTTTCCAGATTGTAAATTGAGATTTAAATTAAATGAAACATCAGCACATATAGATGAAAGTTTTTAAAATGAAAAATGCTCTGACAATTTAATTTCTATGTTATTGACTATATTTTAGATCTAATTTCAAGTACTTTTCAAAAATATTTACACGTTGTCATTATTGGCCCCCAAAGCAATTTACTTGTAAGATGTTAATGTGAACTGGAAAGCAATTAACATAAAAATCTGAAGCCTGTATTTTCATTTTTAACACTTCAAAGTGTAGGAGTCATCTGAAGAGACACACACCTACAGCTGCAAACAAAATTAAAGGTGTGTAAGAGTGTAGTTTATTAAAAAAAACTATAAATAAAAGATGTAGTACCAGTAGCAAACATATGAGAATTGCCTACTTAAAATAATTAAAAAGTCAGGCTTTTTAAAATATATATGATTGCATCAGGCTACATTATGTCCTGTGATGTGAATTAACCTGACATATGCAGAACAGCGTACACAGGAGACAACACTGAATTAAAAAATGATTGGCTGTGCTAATTAGTATATTTGGCACTTTGGGAAACAGGAAGGGAGGAAAAACAACATATTATGCAGAAAAATGTATATGAAGAACTGATCTAGATTTTGCCACACCAGAATGAAAAGAATCTCAGCATCATGTATCTCTGTACTCCTCATTGTCCCATTTACAAGGTGTTAATAGCTGCTTCATGGTTTCTCCTATCCTAGTCAGAGCTCCTCAGAGTTCTCTATTCACTCAGATTCATTCTAGAACATACAGTTTTACTTTCATTTCTAAATAGAAAACTCATAACTCAGATTGACAGTCAGTTAAAATACTTCTTAGATAGGAGTATACCACTTTGAACACCCCCCCACGCCCCCCCCCCACACACATCCCATGAAAGTAGTGGGGATCTTCACCTCCCATTGACTTCCATAGCAGTTGAAGGCATTTACCTTGTCTCAGGAGCTATGGACCATACCAGATCAGGCCCATTATCTCATTCCTTTTTTCCCCAGCACATAAATACAGAAATCAAGAGATTATAGAGGTAACATCTTTGATAGACACAAATATGCCTATGACAAAAATTAGTTAGAGAGACAATGTTTTCTAGCAAATGTAAAAAGGTGATCATCCTCATTGTAATTATAAACTATCCTTGCAATGCAGTCCGGAGTGTCCAACCCAGCTGCTCCTCCAATTCCACTGAGGTCAAAGACAGCTATGTTCATGGAGAATCTACAGATTCAGGCCTTTCATTTAATAATGGTGATTTTTTTAAAAGTTAACAGTATCTCAAAAATACTAGAACCTAGAATTGCCCACACTTATGCTTATTGAAGCAGTCAACTTCTTCAAACAACTCCACTTCTCTCTGAATACAGAGAATCATCTACTTAGCAATTATTGACTCCAAATTTGTTCAGCAATAGTTCCCAAATGCCTTTTTAAAATAATATTTTTCAATATAGCTACAAACTACAGTGAAACTGTAAGTGTCCAAGTCTATGGGACATGTCCATCTTTTAACTCAGTTAAACAGCCTCTGAATAGGAAATGTTTCTGCCATGGTATTTGGTAAACATAGCTCAGGATGTCAGTTTGCATGTTGCTCATCTATTGATAACACTACTTACAAAATGCATAAGTTAAGACCATTCTAATATTAATGACTTGTTGATTGATATTGGCTGCTATATTAAACATCTCACAAGATGGAAGTCATTTCCATTTCACTAAAATCCCTAAGATAATGGAATAGTCTCAGTTTCTTTAGGGACAGAAATTATTCACTTAATGGTTGCTTTGAAACTGTAAACTTATATGGAATTAGCAAACTAGTCATAGGTGAAAAATGCAAATATGACACAAGGGAGACACTAATGATTGTGACTTGTTGACCTTTCCTTTCTGAATGTGTGAGGGGACTTGGAAATAACCTTACATCTATTCATATTAATTCATAATCATAGCTTTGTTAAGATTTGACATTTCATATTTTTCTACAGTAGCACAATTAAGTTAAATACTCATCATGGGTACATTGTGAAGCAATGTTCTTCCCCAAAGTTCCCAATATACAACTCAATTCTTACTCCTCCTCAGGAAAAAAAAACCTAGTTCATAATGTAATGACAAATGAATTTAATTAGGTCATTATTGGCCATATGTTGTTATTTGCAAAGCAGCCTGGCAAAACTCTACCCCACCCCCTGTATGATTTTTTCTTTTTAACAAACATGAAATATTCATTTTTTTCCAATATCAAAAAACATGCTAAAGGGAGGATGAATAGAATCTGTTTATGGGCTGCTACATTTTCATGACGATTTTGCAAGACTAATCTAATTAAAATTAAGCTTGACTTTCATTTAATGAATAGAACAGAACAAATATCACATGATTCCTCCAATCCCAGCATCTGGCAGTCAGAGGTTTAAGAAAACCCAGACCATAGAGTTTAAGCCTGGACCATCTTGACTAATACCCCATGAACCTATTCTCCATGAACTTATCTAATTTTTTTTTGAACTCATTTATAGTTTCAGCCTTCACCACAGCCCCTGGCAATGAGTTCCACAAGTCTGTGCAATGTGTGAAGTAAAGGCTGAGAGAATTATTTCATCATGCATCTTTGATTTTTGTGGCTTGGTTGACAGAGATGGATCACATCAGTCAAATCACATATCACTTAATATATCATTATAACAGCAGTCACCAGATGACACTATTACACATAGTCTTACAAATTCTTTTACTTAGCATGTGATCACTGTTTAATCTTAGAAGAAATGTATTGTTGTTAGTTCTGTGGTATAGCATTCATAGAATCATAGAAATTCAGGTCTGGAAGGGACCTCAAAAGGTCATCTAGTCCAGCTCTGAGGCAGGTCCAAGTAAACCTGCCCTGTCTAACCTCTTCTTCTCTCCACATTAAAGGGATTCTACAACCTCCCTTGGAACCTTTTTTCCAGTGTTTTGTTGTCCTTGCAGTTAATTTCTCCCCCTAATATCTAACCTAACTCTCCCTTGCTGCAGATTAAGAGCATTACTTCTTGTCCTATCTTCAGTGAACATGGACAACAATTAATCATCATCCTCTTTATAACAGCCCCCTAACATATTTAAAGACTATCAGGTTCCCCCATCAGTCTTCTGCTGTTGTTTTTTATCCTCCAGTTTTTTTAACATTTCCTCACAGGTCAGGTTTTCTAACCCTTTTATCATTTTTGTGGCTCTCCTCCGGACCCTCTCCAGTTTGTCTGTACATTTCTTAAAGTGTGGCGCCTAGAACTGGACACAATACTCCAGCTGAGGCTTCACCAGTGCCAAGTAGAGCAGAATAATTACCTCCCACGTCTTATATATGACATTCCTGGAAATACAACACAGAATTGTATTAGCCCTTTTGGCAACAGTATCACATTGTTGTCTGTTATTCAGTCTGTGATCCACTGCAATGCCTAGATCCTTTTCAGCAGTATGACTGCCTAGCTAGTTATTCCCCATTTTGTAGTTGTACATTTGATTTTTCCTTCCTAAGTCTAATATGTTGCACTTGTCTTTATTGAATTTCATTTTGCTTATTTTAGACTAATTCTCCAATTTGTCAAGGTAGTTTTGAATACTAATCCTGTCCTTCAAAGTGCTTGAAATCCCTCCCAGCTTTGTGTCATCCACAGATTTTATAAGTATACTCTCCAGTCTGGTACCCAAGCCATTAATTAAAATATTAAATAGTACTGACCCCTGTGGCACCCCAGTAGATGTTCCCTCCCAGTCTGACAGCCAACCATTTATAACTGCTCTTTGAGTAGATCTTTCAACTAGTTTTGCACCTGCTTTAAGAACCTGCATCACTGGAACCTGGGACAATGGGGGTTCTGGGCCACTGACACCTCTGTAACAAAGAGTCCTGTGGCACCTTAAAGACTAATTAAAGTATTGAAGCATAAGCTTTCGTGGGCTAATACCCACTTTGTCGGATGGTCTTTAAGGTGCCACGGGACTCTTTGTTACTTCTGCTATTCCAGACTAACATGGCTACCTCTCTGATTCTTGACACCTCTGCTTTGTCATAGGAGGCTTAGAGCATATGTTCACAGGGGAACCCTATCGGGCTAGGATCAGCATGATGCACCACACAGCAGGACCTGGATGGCAGCCCCTCACAACGCAGGACGCACTGATTGGCCAATGCCAGTACTTAAACCAGGAAGCCATGACGGGGAGTTGTCTGAGCAACACTACAGACTGCTTGCTTGTCTCTACTCATGATAGACCGGGGTTTCTCAAACCAGGGGTCGCCGAGTGCTCCCAAGGGGGTCACGAGCTCCCGGCACCACTTAAAAGCCGCCAAATGAATTACTTCCACATTCGGCGGCTTTTCAGCGGGCATGCCGAGCTATTTCGGGAGCGCTCGGCATGTCCGCCGAAAATAGCCACCAAATGCAGAAGTAATTCATTCGGCGAACATACAAGGGTCGGGCTGCTGGACAACTGAAGGAAAAAGGGTCACGGTTCAGGTAAGTTTGAGAACCGCTGTGATAGACCCTAGGCTCTGGCTTCCAACTCCAGTTTGTTGTTTCCTTTGCTATTTGACTGCTGTCTGTAATTTGGCACCTGACCCAAATCTGGTAATCCGACCCTGCCTGCTTCCTGATGCCTGATTCTTGGTCTGGTCACTGGCATATCTTAGACTCTGACTTTCTGGGAGCTCACTCCCAACTCTTCATCTGACCACTAGGTCTGACTAACTAGCTGGGGCCTATTTGTCTAGTTTGCTTATGAGAATGTGATGCTGAATTGTGTCAAAGCCTTTCTAAAATAAGATATCTGCTGCTACTCCCCACCCCAGGGCTGGCTCTAACTTTTTTGCTGGTGGCTAGAGCACCGCTGCTGAAGCAAAAAAAAAAAGGTGCCTGGAGCCGACTCTGCCCCACCCCCATCCACTAGACCAGGAACCCATCAATGAGGAAATTAGGTTAGTTTAGAATGACTTGTACTTGACAAATCAATGTGGGTTATTATAGACTAGTGTAAAAGCCCATGGACACGGGCCAATGGAAACAGCTCGTGGCCCCCCCACTCGCTAAGCTCTCTCCCCCCTCCCCCCCCCACTCCAATGCCCCCCGCCCACTCGCCCAGCTCGCCCCCAACGCCTCCCCCTTGCCCAGCTCCCCCCCTCCCCAACGCACGCCCCCCATCACCGAGCTTCCTCCCCCTCCCCCCCCAATGACCCCCCCGCTCAGCTCCCTCCCCCCCAACGACCCCCCCGATCAGCTCCCTCCCCCTCCCCCCCCAACGACCCCCCCGCTCAGCTAATTTTCTTGTAAAGTTGGACTCACTCAAATGTCTAAAAACATCAGGTTAAAAAGAAGCTAAACATATGCTTAAAAATGAAATGCAGTGGTGAATGTTTCAGGTGAAGATTGCTCAGGGAAAGTAAAAAGTCCCATCACTGGTGAAACATCGCAAATAAAGTTTCTGCTTAAACAATAGCTTTGGGTTTTTTATTTATTGGTAAGGCTACGATTTAGTCACACAAAAATTCACAGCCCATGACCTGTCCATGACTTTTCCTAAAAACACCTGTGATTAAATCTTAGGGAGCAGGTTCGGGGAGGGTGGCATGGGGGACTGCTGCTGGGGAGTGGCTTCTGGGGAATGCTAGGGGAATGTCCAGTGGGGGAGTATTCTGGGGGGAATCCGTGACTTCTGCAACCTCCGTCACAGACAAAGAGCCCTATTTATTGGTACTGTAAATAGAGATGAGCCTGAACCAAAACCCATTTCCAGATTAGGATCAGAGTTTACTGTTCAATCATGGGAAAGTCTGAATTTGGATTTGGATTTGAAACCTGTTTTTTTATTCTCTATATAAGATGTTAATTTCAGTTCCTTAAGAACGACTTGTTATTCCCCAAGGCCCATCTCCAATATCAAATATTATTTCAAACAGCTTTAACTCAAAACACCTTGCTTCTGGTGATGAGTACAAAAAATCCCCTCCACATATTTACCATAGCAAACCTAACCCTGCTCCAATGAGGTTCATTAAGACAAAGAAATACCATGTTCACAAATTCCTTTCTCACTTTTTTTGGGAGACAGCAGAGGAACAGCAGAAAACAAGGAGCCTGCCTACACAAAAACAGTGGAGCCTGGGGGAATGGTGTAGAATGAGGAGACCACAGCCACAGCATCATCCACACTAGGAGAAATTACTAAGAGTAGCCCAGCAGCATGAGAACCCATTCAGACTAACAGCACCTCAGTGCAAGAGTCTCACGACAATCTGGTAGGGAGTTTCAAGTGGCCTGACCAGTTCAATGTACACTGACTTCAATATCATAACTTGTATCTAAAAGGTGTCATGTAAGATATCAATAGAAAGCTAATACTATATTCATCATTATGATTGCATGATAAAGGTATGGAGGACAAATTCAAAACTACAAACACATTGGGAATTTTATGTTTTATAGTGTATCTTCCAAGCAGGAATGAAGTTACCCCAATCTTGACAAAGGATTGTGGATCTGCCATCTTGAGGGTATTTCCAAGGTACATTGGGACAATGGAAATGCAAGTTACACAAAAGATAAACAGAATCATCCAGGCAACAATGGGAGGAGATTGCAGGAAACAGCTCAATGTGCATTTTACCAAACACCAACAAGGGGAGAAACTAGCATACTTCCTTCACTAGAAAATTCCAACGCACCTTCCTCACAGCCTGAATTATGTGAACTTCAGTTGTGGGTCAGTCGGAAAAGTAAACCTCCAGAAGAATCCATGTCAGAGGTTCCATGGACTATAAAAGAGGAGCAAAAAACCCCAAGTCAGCCTCCCTTCCAAATCCTGCTTTGCATCCAGCATTTATAATAGTCTTAAATATATTAAAAAGTGTTTTAAATTTGTACATGTGGAGGTTGCACACAGAGGCTTCCTATGTGAAAGGGGTCACCAGTACAAAAGTTTGAGAACCACTGGCCTAATTTATTCATTTACTCCTGTTTCACAATGGTATCTGTCACTTTGGACAAGGACAGATGCTCATCTTATGTAAATCCAAATAGTTCCATGCAAACTTACACTAGCTAAGGATCTGGCCCCATATCTACAAATAGTTCATGGCCTAATTTTCTACCCTACCTCCCCATAACAGCAGAGTGAATTGTGTTTATTTTGTATTTTTCAGTTGCTTTTATTTGATGAGCCCATAAACAAGGTTCCCTTTGAATCAGGGAGTGTCTCCAAAGTAAACACAGCAAGTTTGGTCACAGCGGCCAAAGTGTACTACACAAAGAAGCTAAATTTAAAAAAACAAAGCCAGATATGAAAGTGAGAGATGCAATAATAATGTTCCTTTCTGAGTCCATTTTTTATTTTTCTCCAGCGTGACAGATAAGGGTTGGGAATTTTTATCCCAAGCCTATCTCCACATCAGAGCACTGTTCTGATTAATAGGTTAATATATATACAATTTAGTTAAACTCAGTTTTTTGGTTTGTTTTTTGTCTTTCCAGCACTATTCTGTATTAATCTTAGCATTTATGTCAATGGGGAAGAAAGCTGACTTGTTGTCCCCACTTATGGCTGCATTCAATGCAGATAAGGTTTGTTTGGGAACCAGTGAGTTTGCTAAAGACAATCACTAGAGATAGAACCTTAATTTAACCTCAAGTCGGCAGCATTTCCCATAGGAGATAGATGACTGATAACATAGCAGAGGGCAAGGAAAGTACAAAATTATTGGCAAATGGAAGCGGCGAATCTGAAGTGTTAAATTTCTTCCTCTAAATCATTGTTTATAAGGATAGTCATGCATGTCTGACTAACTCTGGCGACACGAGGAACCAGCTTAAAAGAGTAGTTTTAAAATGTGGTTGGAGTTTCTGAAAGCCATCACCAAAGCACATGAAAAACACTTGTCATTTCATCTTGTAACAAAACGATGCCATGACAGAATCAAAACACGGTTGCTCATAACAGCCTCTGCACAGGGTAGGTCAGCGATTACTAATGTAAAGGAAGCAAGTCCTTAATAGACAGCTTGATAACCTTTCTCATGGGAACACTAGAAAATGGTGTTAATGAGCATTATAATAGCCTGCTTCTTTAAGTAGCTGTGTAAATAGATCTTTATTAATTGAGATTATATAGGATGTTTTTCTGTATAATAGCATTCTAGGGATAGTGCAAGAATAACCTCTCTGGAGTAGATAGAGTTTTATTTTTAACTTTTCTAAACTAAATATCAAGCTACTCTGGTGAGGTTAAAAGATAAATAACATTTTTATTTGCTAATGATAAAGCTAAATCATCTGAAGCCCAACTGAATCTAGGCTGATTTTATTTAGTTGTTTTCTGTCTTTAAAATATATATATATATATATAGAAAAGTCCCCCTCAGCTTCATTTTCACCTGCTGTTTTGAATGAAAGAATTGGTCATTGCAGATAGAACATGTACAACATCCTTTATTGATTGATTTGGTGAAGGGATGTAAATAAAGACTTCTCACTCTAAGGACAGATTCTCTTACTTTCTTCAGGTTGAAACCATCAAGTTTTCTCACATGTTGTCTATATAACAGTCTGAATTGCTGGACAGTTTAAAAGAGGGAGTGAAGATAATGTGTTAAATTCAGAGCCAATTTTTATCCAGTGAGGTTGCATGGAGTATTGAAATGCAGAAATTCAGCCCACGTAGTGAAAATGCTATTATCATTAGCATGAAAATCATTTACAAATCTTTGTAGTTCAAAGGCCAGGAATTTAAGAAGTACTTATGTTGCTGATTTTTTTTTCAGCTTGATGATAGAAAGTTAAATAAAACAAACAAATAAATAAAACCAAACTTACACTTGAGATTTTTAAAAGTGTTGGATAGTTGTAAAGAAAACAGGAGATTTTATTTTGATAAGGCCTTTAGTTCAGCAGAAGGCCAGGGCAAAATGTAACCCCCGTATAAGATATACCATGTTTCATATCAAGAAACGGCTAATGAAATCCTAAGAGGGTTTGTTACATGAGCCAGTGGACTGGAGCAACCTTTAACATGTAGGAAACTGGAGTTAATTAAACTGTTATGGGCATCCTATCCATCACCCCACCAGCAGGCTGTTTTCTAAACCTATTTACATTTTGCAATTGAAAAAAAAAAGTACTCAGGACTGTTGCTAAAGCATGCTTACTCTCTTGATGGATTTGGTATTTGTGTATAACCTTTATGTTTTAATTATCTTACAGTGTTTCTTGAAGCTTCTTCTGCAGCTGTAAGTTGGATTTCCAAGCAATTAGACAGTTCTGACAATTAACAGACAGCAGGAGAATTCCTTCAATAAATTAATCAGTTTGGGAAGGTATTGGATTATCACTACAGTAAATTTGCTGCAAAGACTGCTTTACCAAAACTCAGTTTTGTACCTTTGTGGTTACTGAAGCGCATTAAAACCCAGATCACCTTACACTGTGGGCTGTGTTGCTTTGAAGGAGTTTTCTTTTACATACATTTAGCTTTCAAAAGTATTGTAACTTTCTACCATCATTAAAATAAATTTATGTCTAAACTTACACTTGGCTCTCTTCACTGGAGTCAATGGGAAATTAGATTAAACCTTTCCCCTATGTAAACATTTTCAAAGTGAAGAAGAAAGCTGGCTACTTTGGAATGTTATTTTAAAAAAAATTTAAGTCTTCACTACTGGCCAGTATATTTTATATATTATATTTCCTGATTATGTATTTGTCAACTGGGTTAAAGCATTTGGTACCTTTTTTAGCTCTTTAAAGATAAAATTTTCTCTTATTTTAATATTAATTTTTGATAAATGAGGTTATTTTTTAATTATTTTGAATCAGTTGTGGCACTAAAAGTAAAATATGTTGATCTGACAGGAAAAAATCTTGATTTACAGCTTTGGAGGAATATCTTGCGAGACAGAATTTAGAAGCGGAAGCCTGATCATTCAGAGCATTGACCCTAAGGCTGAACAAAATACTAAAAGAAACGCTGTAGGAAACAATAATGTTTTAGCTGACAGATGGCTCAGATGACTTGGGGCCTAATCCTGCAGCCCTAATGCACCAAGGGCATCACCAGCCCTGCCTCTTTGATGCCGGATAAAAGAGCCAGACAAGTGTAAAGGGACCAATGTAAAGCATCACATTCAGCTGGCTGTGGATTGTCCCAGAGCAGTAATATGGAGGACAGCTAGAACACTCTCCACCAAAAACCCACATAAGCCCCAGGATGGGGAATGTGCTCAGTGGGGCTGATGGCAGCTGGGTAGTGTTGGAGGATAGGCTGCAGCACACAGTACTACAGAATTTCTCAGCGATGTTGCATCTGATAAGGCGTCTTAGAGTGCAGGCACATAATTTCAGAAACATCTGGAAGTGGGTGCAAAGTTTGTTTCCTAATGATCACATCCAAAGTCGGGGGGGGGGGAGTGGCACGTGTGGGAGAGGAAGACCTAATGAAGCACATATAACTATAAAAAGTCAGCAGAGGGCAAACTGAGGTCTGGGGAGACAACTGCCTCTTGCCACATAGCAAATGATGCCCAGCTGCCATAGACACAACTCTGGAGATTTAAATTATGCCAGGAGTATCCTGGCTCCACAGAGCCCAGGATTAGGAAGGCAGAAAGTTGCCTTAAAGCCCACTGCTTTTACTGGACTGTCCATAACTGTGCTGCACCTTTAAGAGATGCAGCACAAAAGTTCTGTTCCAGACTTAAGTGAGAAGTTAGGGTTGCAGGGTGCTGCTAAATATAATACTTGTGTTTCTCACTTGAATATGACTTTGGCTTAATATAACTGTACTTAGTTTTGATTTGCTTTCTAAACATTACATCGCATAATCTAAGCAAAAGTGAATTTAAATATTATTGTATATTCATACTTTAAAGAATGCGATTGCCAGTATTTTATTCAGAAATTTTATTATGGGGATTTTAATTTATAAACTCAGGCAGATGAGATAATTACTTCTATCAGGCAGGAGGAAAAGATAGTAATCTCTCTCCCTTCTTCACTAATGCTTGCAGTATCGATTCTGCACACTGAGCACCCAGCAACAAAGGAAAATAAGCAGTGATTTGATGTATTCTACTTGTTAAAACAGACCAAGAATCTAAACTTAAAGTGTCAGAAATTATTCATTAAAACCCCCTTTAAAATTGCAACTAATTAGCACACATTACTTGCTTAGTTATTTCTTGTTGGAATTCTTATTAATTCTTTTAATCAGTCCTATGATGTACTGCAACCCATCTGAAAAGTGCAGAGTGACCTTGCTACTATTGAAGTTGAGAGCATTTAGAATCTCATCACGTAACATGGTGGCCTTCCTTGTAACCTAAGCATTCAGTCATTATCTTTTGATTTGGCTTTAGACATCTCCTTAAGATGAGGATTCTGGACTCAACCTTGCAATCCGTAGATACAAACTCCCATCAGCTTCAACATAATCCCAGTTATTTCAATGGGAGTTTTGCCTGAGCAAGAGACTGCAATGATGAGCATTCTGTAGAACTCAGTCATTTCAAAGGAGTCATGAAACAAAATTGTTTTTCTTGGCACAAGAACTCAGAGGAAACAAGGCAGAAAGTGATGTGTGGTAAAGTGCACTCTAAACATAAATGCCATTGTAGTTACGCATTACATTGGATTTGCCCTCTGTTAATGGTCAAGATAGCCATGCATTTTTCTTTATGAATTCTTATCTTATGCCACCATACATGAATAGTTTTTCCCCCTGGCAAATTGCCATACACTATATATTCTACAGAAAAATTATGTTGCCTGACTCCAGAAATGTACAACATCTGTACAAGAAAGGAAGGGAAAGTGTTACCCAATAACAACTTTCTTAGCAGCTAGTTCTTAAATGGCAAAGCTGAATCAGCCTGAGGAAGGCCACATTATGTGCAGTGCAAGTTCTACCTCAAATAATGTATAGAAACTGCCCTCTCCCCTGCAGTCAAATGGGGGGAGGGGGACTTTGAAGGGACCACAGGGGGTATAGTGCAGCATCAGGGAGGAAGACTGTGAGAGTACATGCATAGCAAGAAAGGGGCTGTCCCCTATTCAGATCAGCTGCCTTTCAATTGGCTGGGAATGGGATTCTGGGTTAGCTGACTGGCTTTTGCATTTGATTTTTCTCTCCCATACATGCCCTCTCCTAAGTTGTAGCATGGAAGCTGTGTTTTTGCTATGGTGCAGATCTAATCATCAAATTATTTTGGGATCAGGAAGTAATTTTCCCATTGGACCACAACAACAAAGGTTTGGTAGGTGGTTTTGCCTTCCTTTCAGCATCACAGATGCATAGTTGCATTGAAAGCAATAGGATTTGAAAAGGATATTAGGAAAATACTGTTCATCTTAACAACTTTCAGGCAGTGTCTAGAGCAGATCAATACTGAACATGCCAGTTCCCAGAGATAAATTAGACCCTGGATTTTACTGGTGGCCCTTCTCCCTATAGGAGAAGGGGAAAGCAGGCATCTTTGTGGACTCAGGTTCCCCCTTTGGAAACTGCTATCCTCTCCTCTGTACAGGAGATTCAGAAGTAAGCTGAGTCCTAGGGGATAGGCCGTGAAGAGTCTTCACTAAGTTATTGTTGCATAATAGGAGCCCTGTAACCCCATACTAGACCCATTTAAAGGTCTGGTCTGTGAGAGCAGGAGGGAGGGTACATGGTCCCCATCCTGGTGCTAAATTACTAACATTTCAGCCTCATGCTGAAATCTATCCCGTGTGTGTCTCGTTCTTTTGCCTCCATGTCCTAGTCAATATGTTACAGTATAGTTTGGGAAATAAAGTGGAAAAAGTTGGGTAGGTTTTAGCTCAACTGCCCTTCCTGATATTTATTCCCTTCTTGTTTATGTAAAAGCCTGGATGTGGGAGCCATGCTGGTGCAGGCATCTAGGAGCATGCTTATCATACAGGATTACATTTTCTTCCATATTAATGATTCAAAGATGTTTCCCTTCCAGATTCTGTTATTTTGCTGGAGGTATTCAGAATTGATTTTTGATAAATTCAGACTGGTGCCTCTGCAGCTACTGCCTAGGTACAGTATCTTTAAATATTTATAATGCGCTGCTGGTGATAATTATTATTTCAGCTCAGCACAGTTCTAATGCATTTAAATGTCAGTGTTGCTCAGTTTAATTCATCATGCATACATTAAGTTGCTTGTATACATATATTCAGTATGCCTCTCCAAGGACGGAAAAAGAGACCTATTCATATTTTAGCAGCTATGAGAAAGAACAGATTTCCTTTACATTCTTAACTGTAAACATTAATTAGAGGCTTGACACTCAATGATTTTTTATTTAAAGAAAACTTTCATAAAATAATCCATCATAAATTCCTTTATCACTATGCCAACAAGAACTATTCCACTGTATTGCATTCGCTGTGACTAGAAAGTTAAAGACAATGTGTTAAAATAAAATCCATTTATTTATGTAGTTTGTTTCCATGGGGAACAAAATGGCTCTGCTGTGAAACCTAGTAAGTTATGAATACAAGAATGTCATGCTTTATTATCTATTTGTGTGCTTTTGTTGAAGCGCAATTATGCTATTTCCTATACTCTCAGTCCGTCTTCTGAGCTGGCAGAATAGAATCTGAAAACAAGAGTTTGAACATTTTTCAACATTCTCCAAAACATGATTATAAAATGCAGAATCTTACCAATGAAAAAAATTTCTGCAAACATGATTGGGATGCAATTTAACCCTCTCTTGCCAGTTTATACTATTTGAGATTCTTTGCTTAAAGGAAAGAATAGAAGAATGGAATATTTCGCTCCAAGGGGGGGCTGCCAAATGATTTCCCATATCAAGTATAGTACACAAAGGAAACAACAGAACCTCTCATTCCCAAATACATAACAGTATCTCTAGTGCTGCTACCTGTGACATTGACTCTATTTAGTCCCTTTAAAGGGGTGTGAAAGCTGTCATGACAAGTTGGTCCAAGTGTTGCCTAAAACACTAATGTAAAGATGTCTATTGTCAGCATGATGTATAACATAGAACCACAGAAGATTTGGAAGAGACCTCAGGAGGTCATCTAGTCCAACCCCCTGCTCAAAGCTAAATCATCCCAGCCAAGGCTTTGTCAAGCCGGGCTTTAAAAACCTCTAAGGATGGATATTCCACTACCTCCATAGGTAACCCTTTCCAGTGCTTCACCACCCTTCTAGTGAAATAGTTTTTCCTAATATCCAACCTAGACTTCCCCCACTGCAACTTGAGACCATTGTTCCTTCTTCTGTCATCCGCCACCACTGAGAACAGCCTAGCTCCATCCTTTTTGGAACCCCCCTTCAGATAGTTGAAGGCTGCTGTCAACCCCCTCCCCCCCCCCCATTACTCTTCTTTTCTGAAGACTGAATAAGCCCAATTTCCTCAGCCTCGCCGTATAAGTCATGTGCCCCAGCCCCTAATCACTTTCATTGCCCTCCACTGGACTCTCTCCAATTTGTCCCCATCCTTTTTGTAATGGGGTGCCCAAAACTGGATGCAATAATCCAGATGTGGCCTCACCAGTGCCAATAAAAGGGAATAATCACTTCCCTTGATCTGCTGGTGAAAGTAAAGGGATACAGGCAGGTACAGTGTACTGATAAAAGGTAGCCACCAGTACTGGCCTGTACCACTGACTGTACCATCTCTGCCCCTTCTGCACTCCCAATCAGTGGCCCTGCTGGGTCCCTACCAGCAGGGCCAGCAAAGGGGGGGCACAAAAGGCAGGGGCAGCGCTTTAATGTCATTACCCATCCCTTCTGCCCTCCCCCCCCCCACCCCCCCGGCCGCTGACAGGTGAGGGGAAAGAAGTAGTTGCCCTAGGGCTTCGATTTAAAAGGGTCCAGGCCCACTCCTCTGGAGCCCCCCAACGCCACCCCTTCCACCCAAGGTCCCGCCCCTTCCGGGGAAGCCAGAGCGGCACCATACCGGTAAGAGCTGCATTTTACTTTCACCCCTGTCTGCTAGCAATGCTCCTATTAATGCAACACAATATGTCATTCAACCTTTTGGCAACAGGGGCACATGTTGACTCATATCCATCTTCTTGTCCACTGTAATCCCCAGGTCCTTTTCTGCAGAACTGCTGTTTAGCCACTCAGTCCCTAGTCTGTAGCAGTGCACGGTATTCTTCCGTCCTAAGTGAAGGGCTCTATACTTGTCCTTGTTGAACCTCATCAGTTCTCTTTTGGTCCAATCCTCCAGTTTGTCTAGGTCATTCTGTACCCTATCCTTACCCTCCAGTATATCTACCTCCCACCGCAGCTTAGTGTCATCCACAAACTTGCTGAGGGTGGAATCCGTCCCATCATCCAGATCATTAATGAAGATATTAAACAAAACCGGTTCCAGGACTGACCCCTGGGGCACCCTGCTTGATCCTGGCGGCCAACTAGACATTGAGCCATTGATCGCTACCCATTGAGTTCAAACTGAGACCCCCGGATTGATTTTATTGGTGTTCATCCATCCAGCCTATTTTTTCATCCTAATGTTGCATCTCCAGGATGTGTAATTGTAATTGACCAGACGAGAATGCCAGGATGAATTACAGTATTTATACTATTAAAAGAAGAACAGTTTTTTTGAGAATCTCCCAGCCTTTATTTATGGTATTTAATTATTCTAACATTTAAGATGTGCAATTATTTCTAAATCATATTTTATAGAACACAAGAATCTGTGTGTATTGCCAATAAGCCAAACATAACATGCACGACATTTGCACAGAACATTTCACATTTTTGCAAGTCATGAGAAATTAAAAAAATTAGCTGGGTTTTTTAGCTCTTACAAGGAATGTGCAAGCATTCTATGCCTTCTAAATGGATTTACTCTAACTGCCTAATTCATTATGCTAAAACCATGAAGCAATTTCCTGTTCAAAGCCCAGCTCACAGGCTCTCTGTTGTCAAGTATTTGAATTTCAGATTAGAAATGTGTTCATTTGGATAGCATGAAAGGAAAGCTTTGTTGTCAGCTTTGCTTTATGTTCTGCCAGCAGTCAAATCCATCTTCTTCAATAGTCACCAGCAAAATACCAGACCTCCACTCTGTTCTCAACTATCTTGAAACAAACACAAACACCTTTGGCCTTTGCGGTCTAAGCACTGGTTTGAGGTTTGCATCCCTCCCATCCCTCTTAATATTTGTTTAAAAGATTATTTCTCACAGAGGATATCAGTAAATGTTTAGGTTATGTATAGAGTTTTCTTTCCCTCCTCCCCTTCCCCCAAAAGAGGGAGAGAACCAACACATTTCACAATGAGAAATGGGAGGCAAAACATTTTAGTTCTATTAGTAGATCAGGAATTTGTTATGGAATAGTGAAATTGCAGCATTTTTACCCTCAGCATGTTAACATCTATCGTCTACTGTGCTTTAACTACCCCATTTACTTCCCATTGCTGATGACTTTTTGCTTATTGATCTTAGAAGGATACACACAGCAGCTCAGACACACCAGAGGCCACATTTCAGGCAAAGGAAAACAAAGTTACCTGATACACTATGTATCAAAAGAAAAGAACATTTAACCAACTTTGGTCAAGGGGCATGGAAGAGGGCAATAATGGAATTCAAACAAAATTTCTTTACACAGGAGGGGACCTTTAGAAAGTCCTCGGTTGTTCTAGGGTATTTCTCCTAGGTTTAGGAGCTATATTATGGAAACACTCAAAGTTAAATGCACACCCTTTATTAATTAAATGCAAATATTCACACAAGGAATGCTGCAACCTAAATTTTCAAGAATAATTATTTGCGGTGACAGAGGACACTGAGATATTTGTAATCCTTTTGCTTTAGAATACAATAACTCTGATATAGCCATAATAAGCTCTCCAGCATAAGAAATGGTAATAGGTGGTTTGTCTCTAGACAGTTTCAACATCTGCTCCAAGTTTTAGGAGTGAACAAAAAAAAATCAGGTCACAAATGGTACACTTGTTGATACAGTTCCCAGTACCCTTTCTCACTAATAATGACACTGAGCCTAGAATGTTCAAGTCCTTCAGTTCCAGAATTCTCCCTCAGCCTCAAACTGTATGCTGTGAATGCAAATAATATTCAACTCATGCTTCTGCCTGCCTGCTAAATACTCTCTAGTTCTCCTGCGGAATTTGTTTCTTCTCCATCAGATTACACAAAGAGAACTAGAGAGCATTATAATAAAATTATACAAACTTTAAATATTCAAGTTCAAGAATGCAAACCCAAACCTTTTTAGGTTAACAATTACATAAAAATATTGTGCTGCAACTAAAAATCAAACTATTACTGAATAGTAATAGTATACTGACGCACAACTGTTCTACAGCAGCATAGCTAGAATCATTCTCCGAGATTCCACACAGTTCATTTGTTGTAGGGTACCACTACTTCATGGCAATCTGCAGTTGTCATTTCACTGTGGTTGCCATTAGGCTTCTAGATATGGTCCCCTTAGTAAAACATTGATTTGTTCCAGTTCTATTGGGCTAAATCCTGGCATTCTCAGGAGCTGGTGATGTATGTAACTAATACCAGTATGATTACATTTTTAGGATCAAATTGCTGATATGATACTATTTATGGCAGGTTGCACAGTTACCATAGTTCTACAAATTCTTTTTCTTGGTGTGTGAGCGAGTTGTGAGTCTTGGGAAGACATGATGTGTTAGTTCTGGTTAGGTAAGATTTTTTTGTGCAGCCAGCTTCAGGAGAGAGAGCACTGTTGGAGCTGCAGAAGAGTTCGTTCTCTGCCCTGGGCTCTGATGAGAGTCCATTTGTGAAACAGAACTGTTCATTGGGAACCCAGGATATGTGCTGGGTTGAGATTCCTGGATCCCCAGTTGACTGTCTCAGCTCAGGAATGATGTACGTATGTAATTAAAGCAAATTACACTTAGAATATACCCAGACCAGGGCCAGCTCCAGGCACCAGATGAGGAAGCACATTCTACGGGGCGGATTCCGGCCAGTCTTTGGGCAGCATAGACCAGCTATTATTTTTTTTTGCTTGGGGCAGCAAAAAAGCTAGAGCCAGCCCTGACCCAGACTCAGCATCACTGATTTCTCCTCCAGTGGGAAGCAGCCCTAACCCTACATAGCCCCAAACATCTGCTACTGTTTGGCAGAGGGGAGACACTGAGATCAAAAGAAGGGACAACAAAGCAAAAAACACCATTAAACCATTACATAGCCACTGCACTCCAGTATTCTGCAACAAAAACTACCATTGCGTTGCCAGCATGCCACTGGCTGGTTCTAGACACAAATAATTGTTCTAGCTGCATATTTGATAATAATAGTTAATGTTAGGTATAAAATACCAGGGCTGAGGAGAAGCAATTAATTTCACATATTTGTAAAAAGGGGTTTAGTAAGTATTTGGAAGAAAATATTTCTGGGGGGGAAGCGATGACAACTGTTAAATGCAGAGGATGTGTTTTAGCTTTCATCAGCTTTATTGTCTATGTTCCCATTATATCTTGTAGCATCATTTTTGAAGTTTATTTCATTTGCTGCATCAGCCACACAGCTACAGAATAAAAAATTGCATTCAAAACACTCTGATGCAAGATCAGAGTTTTAGCCTGGCAGCAAATGTAAAATCTCAATTAATCACTTACAGAGCAAGTAGGCTCTACTGAGAAAGAAAGGCAGCCCTTACATTATGCAAACATTTTACAGTGATGTACTTTTTGTCTTCTTTTTTTGGCCTGTTCCATATACAAGAAGATGTAATTATTTGTCTAGTTTACCTTCTGATACCCTGCCATAAAACTTCCTTCCCAGTGTGTCCCTATCCTAATCTTTATGATGTTTTCCCCTTCAGCAAATCTCATTAAGTAATCTGGCTAGTGCCTTGTCCAAAGGAGCCCAGTGCTAGAAGAGACCCAGAACCAGACTAATTATATGGTCTCAGGATGCCAGACACAGAACATATAAAAGAACTGTCAGTTCCCATGCAAAGGGATGGTTCAATAGCTCTTCCAGATTATTGAAAACAGACTCAAGAAACAGTCAAGCTAATTACAAGATCTGAGGGGATATCTTACCTGCAACAGTAGTAAAATGCTGCAATAGAGTCTCCAGCAGCTGGGACACAAAATCTGGATGCGAAAAAACATGAAATAAACAGCACATACTTATTACATTAGATATTAAACATATCTTACGACAAGGCAATAAATGACAGGCTATTTGAATAGTGCTTTATTTGCTGGCATTTGAGTCATGAAACCTGGTTTATAAACTGCTTATATCTCTGTGATGCTTGTCCAGAAAAAAGTTCTCACTGTGTGACTTCTAAGAGAGCAGCACAGGTCAAAATGGCTCCACCTTAAACAATTTTTTTAACAAGTCCCCTTGTACCATGTGATATTGCACATAAAGCATGATGGGTATATAAATGTCAAGGCTACTGTGGTTTCTCTTCCTTCCCAAATAAATGGATTCTGAAAAAGTAGTGTAACTAGAGAATAGGGTGACCAGATGTCTGGATTTTATAAGGACAGTCCCAATTTTTGGTTCTTTTTCTTATATAAGCTGCTATTACCCACCCATCAATGTCCTGATTTTTCACACTTGCTGCCTGGTCACCCTAGTAGAGACCCTCATACAGATAAAGTTGCTAATATTATAAAGCTGAATGTCCTTGCCAAAGAATGGAGAGCTAGCTACTCAGGGTGTGGGGCAGGAGTGGGAAGATTTTAACAATGTGTAACAAAATCTAGGTTTCCCTTTAAACAAACATTTTTTCATACTGTAGATTTTGCAATCTTTGCTCGTGTGGAGAAGCATTTTTACACACTAGTATGTCCATTGGGTGAGAACCACAGAAACTGGATCGAAAGCAGCACTGAAGTTTGCTAACTAAAAGGGAAAAATAACTTCTTAAACATAAGAATGGTCGTACCGGGTCAGACCAAAGGTCCATCCAGCCCAGTGTCCTGTCTACTGACAGTAGCCAATGCCAGGTGCTCCGGAGTGAGTGAATCTTACAGGTAATGATCAAGTGATCTCTCTCCTGCCATCTATCACCTCACTCTGACAAACAGAGGCTAGAGACACCATACCTTACACATCCTAATAGCCATTAATGGACTTAATCTCCATGAATTTATCTAGTTCTCTTTTAAAACCTGTTATAGTCCTAGCCTTCACAACCTCCTCAAGCAAAAAGTTCCACAGGCTGACTGTGCACTGTGTGAAGAAGAACTTCCTTTTATTTGTTTTAAAGCTGCTGCCCATTAATTTCATTTGGTGATCCCTAGTTCTTATATTATGGGAACAAGTAGTTCTTGTGCCACTTAACCAAAGTGCTTGATTTGCATAAACAAAAGAAAATTCAGGATATTTTATTTTGTGCTAGCTAGACTATTACCCTTCAACGATTAAACAAATAGGACTTGGTGCTGCTTTCAGACAGGGATGACACAATCTTCGGTAACTCCATAATGACCTTTCCACTAGCAACAGGAAAATCAGTTCAGACAAAGAGACTCAACCCCCTTCCAAGCCTCCTTTTAGATCTTGAAAGTGCTTGGAAAAAGCCTTTTCACCCCTCCCCACAAACCACTACCATGGACATCTTCCTTCAGGCCTCAGTAAAACAGGCACACTGTTGAATCAGCTGCCTTCATATCTGCATTCTGATTCTTCCCCCCAGTCAGGGAACGGCTTGGCAATTCACTCTGGGACTACTTGAACTTGGGTAAACCCTATACTGAGGTTCCTTTGAAACTGAATAACGTTAGATGACAAAGTGCCAGGCCCCTACCTTAAGATCTAGAATCACTGAAGTCTGAGGGTTTCTTGGGAAACCATTAGAGGAAATTGGGTATGAGAGGATGTGATGAAGGTCAGAAAAAGAACTGGGAGGTCAATGGGGTTGGTATGGGGATTTACAGAGGCAGGTGGGATTCAGGTCAGGAGGACAGAAGAATGGTGGAGAGTGGCCTGATAGAATTACAAGAAGAAAAGCAGAAACGAGACTTCAAAAAGCTTAAATAAGCATCTGTATCAAGGCTTGCATTTACTGAGTCAAATTTCTAAGCCCTTTGATGTTCATACTGCAGTACTTTCGGCCATGTTACAAGAATTCCAAAGGCTTGGCAAATGAGCAGCTTCTTTCCATAAACCCTCACAAGATGAGTGTTTAAATAGGCAGAAATACAATATGTCGTTTCTACAGGTATAGTTGCCAGGCAACCATTCTATTCTGCAACACAGACTCTATATCAGCATTGATCAAGCTGTATAACCGTTAACCCATTAGCTGCTCAGTTAAAACATTAATTACAGAATGTTGAGCTAACAGGTTTATGAAGATAGCAGGATTATAAAACAATTATTTTGCAAAGCATGATGTCAGGCCAAGGCATAACTAAACCATGCAGATCTCAGAATATGGGAGAACCCTGACTGTACGGTAAGGAAATTAGTTTTCCTCTTGTTCAAATATTCTTTGTAGTGGAGAATGTGCCTTTCTCATCATAATTTATTAACAAAAATGATGTAGAGGATAGCAACAGATAAAGAAATGTAAATTATTCATAATAAATTAACACACGCCATTAGGGGTTGGTAGAGTACATTTTGTTCTGTTCATAATATGGGTTGCTGCTCAGTTTCACTTCATAGTTAGCTTATCCATACCATTCACAAGCTGACAATTTTACACAATAAGAGGTCCCTGATGGCATGTATTAATTTATAATAGATAGAAAAGGAAGGGAGCATTTTTGAGCATCAGGCCAGCCAGTAAAACACACAAACTACTCCCTCAAGGCAAATACGTACATTAAAACATTAGCAATGGCACTAGAGTTAATAAGAGCTATGATATACAACACAACCATACAAACAGTGCTTCTCAACAACCCATAGGCAGCAGTCAGTGCTCTTTTATAGTTCTTTAACACATCTCAAAAGAAAATGCATAAGATGAAATTATCAAATGCTTCATGCTTCTATTTTTACAGTAGAAATCAACAGCAATATCCTGGCAGTTAAGGATCACAATGCTTGTCTACTGTTCTTTCTTAGTTCTTTATAATGATTTCAATCACAATAGGATCTAAGCCCCCGTGAGGATCGTATTATCCTATCCCCAAATCACATATGCTTCCAGCAACTGAATAATGAAATGAGAGTTTCCAGAAGGACAGAAAACAAGAAATGGGATTAGTGATTTTCCATCACAGTGGTTTTAAATTATTTTTGTTCAAATCCAAAACAGTCATAGTTTGGGCCCCCAGAATAATTCTTAATCGTGTATTGCTAAAGTTATTAACCAAAATCTTGAAATCCTTTTTTGGCATTAATGGGAATTTTGCCCGTGTAAAGACTTGGTTAAAACATAGGTGAGAACTTTTTTGGTGCCTGGTGAAACAATAGCCAATGGAGTCAGAAGATCCCATGCCATGTAACTCTGATCAATTGCTATGACAGATACAAGGAAATAAGTAGAAGTCACTTATCCGTACTCCAGTGTCACACTTTTACATCACATGGAGTGTTCTTATCAGGATTCACATGAGAATGGAGACAGACATGTGGACAGTTTTAAAGTAGCAGACCACAAAAGGCAGACTACAACTTCATTGTAAAGTGGGGCAACCCTCTTCCTCTGACCAGGGAGTGTCCATCCCCTTGCCAGACCAACCAAATGGCCTTGCTAAAACAGGAGAGAGCATTTTATGTAGGAGTAGTTATAAATATGGCAGTTCATTCACTATCGTGACTATTACCGTATTTTTCGTCTTATAGGACGCTCCGGCCTATAAGACGCCCCCTCGTTTTTTAATAAAAAATCCGGACCAAAAAAAAAAAAAAAAAGCGCCTCACTCTCCCGTCCCCGCCGCGCGGGCGGGCTGCCGAGGTTCCTCCCTCCCCGCCGCGGGCGGGCTGCCGGGAGCGTCCCGGTTCCCCCCTCCCCGCCGCGGGCGGGCTGCCGGGAGCGTTCCCGGCAGCCCGCCCGCGGCGGGGAGGGGGGAACCGGGACGCTCCCGGCAGCCCGCCCGCGGCGGGGAGGGGGGAACCTCGGCAGCCCGCCCGCGCGGCGGGGACGGGAGAGCGAGGCGCTTTTTTTTTTTTTTTTTTTTTTCCCCTATAAGACATTCGCCCTATAAGACGCACCAACTTTTTCCCCCCGTTTTGGGGAAGAAAAAGTGCGTCTTATAGGGCGAAAAATACGGTAATAGGCAAAGTCACTTGGGCCAGAATCAGCTCTCAATTACACCCATGTCAATCTGGAGTAACTCTAGGGACGATGGTGGAGAGATTCCAGATTTATATGATTACTTGAGACCAGAATGTGGCCACCAATTTCCTTTAGCTCTACAACAGGTTACAAATTTTTAATTTGCATCTAAAAAATAAACTGGTTTTCTACTTCTGGTTCCTCTTGTGTTTATTCCAATGGAAGCACATTTTTTGTTTTTCTTTTACTTTCTCTCTTGCTCCAAAGAGAAATAAAAGAATGGGGTTCATGAACCCTAAGATAGCATAACATTTGAAGTACAGTTTGACTCAGGTATTCTTAGTAAATATTTTACTTGCAAAAGGTCAGTACTTTGAGACCTAGCAACTGCTAATGACTCCAGGATAATATTTCATGTGTATCAGATTACTGCAATAGTATAATTTGCCAAAGACCACAACATGATTTACTGCATTATTGATATAACACTTAAATAAATTAAATAAACTTTTAAATTAAAAACAAGTTAAGACTAAAGTGTGAAGTATGATAAATGCTGAACCATTAATAAAAAAAATCAAATATTTGAATTTTTATCCATCCCAGTTGTGTGGCAGCAGGAAAATCATGTAGCTTTTATTGCCACCTGGTGTTATTTAGTTTGCCTGAAGTTGGCTTCTTCTGAAGGAATTTAAGGCTAGATTCACAAAAAGGAGTGTGTCACAACATCTAACTTTTATACATCTAGAACAGTGGTTCACAAAGCGAGGTTCCAGATCCTTAGGGGTCCACTATAAGTTATGGGGCATCTGTCCATTGAGGAGTACTGCAATAGGGCTGGAACAGTGTTCCAACAGTTTTGCAACATGAAGAACATCATTTTGAGAACAATATGCTGTCTTCCACAGACCATGACCTCGCATGTACTGTGCGTTTGAGGTTAATGCTGGTAGAAACATTCCCCATCTGGCTGGGGTGTTATGATAGTACCAGTGTTTTCCCATTCAGGACTACCCCACAAATTTAGTTCAAGTGAAAATAAGGTTGATGTGATCATTTGTAATAATTGCAGACTCTTTACTTTTGATTCCTTTGTTAGTCTTATTTTAATTACATTTTTTAAAATAATGAACTAACCTAATAGAATAACATGAAACTTATGTATTAAAAAAATTAAAGGGGTTCAGGAAGTTTAGTCAGATGCCAAAGGGATCCTTGGTGGAAAAAAAGTTTGGTAATTACTGACCTAGAAAATCATAGGAACAACACTGCAAGTGAAAAACCTGAATTACACTAGGCTCCCTACACAGTGCATGAGGAGAAATAGGCTCCTTCAAGAGCAGTGGCTCTCAAACTTTTTTACCGGTAACCCCTTTCACACAGCAAGCCTCTGAGTGTGACCCCCCTTTATAAATTAAACACACTTTAAAATATATTTAACTCCATTAAAAATGCTGGAGGCAAAGTGGAGTTTGGGGTAAAGGCTGACAGCTCACAACCCCCCATGTAATAACCTCGTGACCCACGGTGGGGTCCCGATCCCCAGTTTGAGAACCCCTGATCAAGAGGGATTCACAAAGGGCAGCACAATAGATGGGGAGCCCCCCAAGTTAGCCAGTAGGAAATGCTGGTGACAGGGATGTGTCCTAAGCCCAGTCCATCTCAGAGGACAGCCCTTAAGTTCAAGGTAGTTGTCTCTGCTAATGATCCACAACTGTGAACCCCTCTTGACTGGTAGAAGAATAGAAGCCAGTCAAGAAAGAGAGACATGGACATTTCCTCTACCGTATTCTCTGTTGCATCCTCCTGCCCTCTGTTCCTCTGGACCTTTTGTTGTTCCTGTGACGCTGCACCCATGGTCCAGAGGAAAAGAGGGCTGGAGGATACAACAGAGAATATGGTAGAGGAAATGTCCATGTCTTTCTTTCTTGACTGTCTTCTATTCTTCTACCAATCAAACTGACACTTAGGGCCAGATCCTGCAAAATGTTTAGAATCTCCTTTGATGTGTTTGTATCCTCAACTCCCATTCTTGGGAGTCCCTCAGTAACTTATAGAATCAGGATCTTTGCCTGGCTAGGTTTTGGACTATATGGTGTTTGCTTTAAGCACTCCTTCTGCAAGTATCCCACTCAAAGTGCCAGCTCCATGCCCAGCCACATTCCTCCTTTCTCTGCCAACCTCAGTGCCTCCATGCCCAGACTCTGGCACCCATCAGCCTCCTTGTGGCACAGGATGGAGATGATGCTCCCCACCACCATCACCCCTGACATTGCACACAGGCTTCTACTTTAGATTATGCCCTCTTCTGACCTTGGAGAATTGTTCTCTGAACAGCTGTCCTCATATCAAAGAATCCAAGACCTAATTTTAATTGTCTTAAATAAAAGCAGATTCTGGTTGCAGTCATGAACTAAAAGATAATTAAAATAAAACTTTTAGAGATATGATGTGGTAGAAAGAGATCTCTGTTCTCTCACAGACTGTGACTAATCAGAAAGTGTCATTGTTTTAATGCCTTCTTTTTGGCTAAGAAGTGTGAAGTTAAGCAGCACATGGTATTATGCCATATGCCCTCATCAGACCAGAATTATTACTCCTTTTAGATGACTCACGCTTTGTAACATCCACTTGCTGTTGCATTTTAATTCGTTCTTTCCCTTTCACTAAATATTATTTCACATTTTTGAGATGGAGCCTCGGAAACAAAACTGAAATATCACTTGACCTTTGACATTTTGATCACATGTTGTTTGTCATTTATCATTTGTCTGTCTCATCTATTTAGTTATTTGGTGCAGTCCAGAAATTAGCACAATGAGGCTCCAATCCTGATGTGGCACTACTTTAATAAAAATAGGGTGGTCTCCCAGTAAACCAAAAGTGTGGTATTATATTCAACTTCATAGTAAAATAGTTCTTTAGATAAAAACAGTACAGGTAAAAGGTATCAGAATATTTTATGGTTAATTATACATCCAGACAAAGCCATAGATTGTCTCGCATGTGCTAAGTGGAAACAAGGCCTGCAAAGTTGTACTGCTAAGTAGAGCTCTGAAAATCTGAGGATATCTGCTTTATCCATGGAAGAAAAAAAAAAAAGAACTAGGTAAATTCATGGAGGATAGATCCATCAATGGCTATTAACCAGGATAGGCAGGAATGGTGTCCCTAGCCTCTGTTTGCCAGAAGCTGGGAATGAGCAACAGGGGATGGATCACTTGATGATTACCCATTCTGTTTATTTCCTCTAGAGCACCGGGAAAAATACTGTGATAGATGGCCCTGTGGTCTGACCCGGTAGGGCCATTCTTATATCTGTAGACCATTTTTGTGGAGTTCAGATTGAATGCAAATTTTGTACCCACGCAGGGCTCTACTGCTAAGTATAAACCTAAACTCATTCATGTCTAACTTCAAAGTAAACACTGTGAGTTCAAAAGTCTGATTGGGGTTCATATTCTATATAAGAAAGACTTCAAAAATGGTATGCAGAGAAGAAAAGAACAAAGAAAACCAATGACAGAAATAAATCAATAAATGAAGCAAAAATATAGAGAAACTGCAAGAAAAGCTGGAGAAAAATGGAGACAGTAAAAGAAATTAAAAGAGTAAAAAACAAGCCACATTAAAAAAAAACATACTGTACATGATACCCACTTTATCCCAGCAGCCTTTAGGGGAGGACGGACAGATGAAGGGTTGTTCATCTAGCCCTAACTCAGAACATTGGTTTCACTTTATTTAAGTCGAATATTCCTTGGAAAATAACTAGAACTTGAGTCACTCCAGAGTCTAGGCCAGCTTCCTATGGCACAGACCACAGCAAAAAATCTGCTGGCAGGGAAAGTAGCAGTAACACAAAGTCCCCAGGAGAGTCCAGATCAACCCAGTGCTGCACGCAAAAGATCTGTTTTAAAGTTACCAGGGAAGAAGTTGGACCCAGTTATGAGAAGCCTATGAACCCTCAAAATAATGCGTTCAGGTATTTAAAAAAAGAAGTGTCCCCTTGGCCCTAGCAAAGGTTAATTTATCTCTGGTATTAACTTTATTCCCTTTGTCAAATTGCTATACTCTCTTGAATTTAAGACCATTGAATGATGCGACATTAATATCATTGCTAAATCTTCTCAGATTTTTCAAAAAACATACCTGAAATTCAACCCAAAAGGTCAGCATTGGTTATTTCTAAACTAGAAATCTCTTATAATAAAGAGATAAACAGTGACTGAACCTGCCCCTCATTGTGGGTTTCTCTTCTATGTTCAAGAGCCCTAGGTTTTAAAATATTTCTATGCTTTTCCTCCATACACCACCAGGACCAGAGGGCTAATTCAGAGGTAACTAAACTGGTATAATTTACACCTTCTTCCACCCCCCTGACTTTGCGAGTTTTACACTAATTCAGACTCAGACCTAATTACCAATGTAAATCAGACCCTATGCGTCTGATTTTCACTCATCGAGCCAGGTCTACAGGAGTTGAGGCTAGTGTAATTTCCACAGAGGGCTTGGAAGAGAAGGGTATTAAATGGAGGAAAAAGATGTAAGAAAGTGTAAGTTAAAGTGCACCATTCTTTTTCTTAACTTACACATTCTTAGCTTAGTAGTTACATTTAGACTCCCTCACACCCACTCACTGATATGTAACTTATGTGTCACCTCTGAATTCGTCCCCAAGAATGAAACCAGTGCATTTACTAAGGAGCCCTAGACATACTGATCCTTTGTGGTTTTCACTGATCATTGTACTCTGTTTGGCTCTGAATGTACCTTCTTTGAACACTCAACTCTCCTTTGTCCCCATTTTGTGTGGGTTAAGTTTTCATTTTCAGCTCCTTTCCAAACTCTTTATTCCCAGCCCTATAATCTTTCTCCTTGGAGGAAAAAAAAAAAGTCTTTTTTGTTCTCTCATCCTATTGTGACAACGATGGACACTCCATTTTTCTGGCTGACAGCCACCAAATTTGTAACACTTTTAGATATAGTTCTTGCCGTTTTTTGTTCTTGTCAATTTCTTCATGTCTGTAGCTAGCTAATGTAGTATGGACAAAGCTCAGTCAATTTGCACTTGCTCCTCTGCTCTGTTCCAAAAATAAGCTCTTCAATTTCCCACATAAAAATTTCCTATACATCTTCTGAGATTCCTTTGGTAACTCAAAAACTTCTCCAAAAGGTAGAAAGCTGTTCAGTTACAACACTTGGGCTAGAAAATATATTATACAGGAGCTGCAGCCTCCCTATATATAGGGAATTGATTAACCGAGTCTCATTGTCTCCTTTTTAGTGGAAATCACATACTTTTGAATATAACAAGACCTAGTAAAGACTGTTTTTCATATTGGTGGTAAGGTCTGTTTAGTTTTGTTCTGCTAGGGTTGTGAGGGTTTTTGTTTTACTGTATTTAGCGAAAGGTAAAGTGCTGTATATAGCACTCAGTGCATACATGAGTCTCTAGCAGAATTCAGATTTTGCATTTCACTCCAAACTCCTTGGGCCAAATTCAGTAATTTTCAATGATGTTATAACATGCATGATTTTATTACTCACTGAATACTGCAGACATAGTACCTGTCTGAATTCTGTTTAAAATTGAATTTTTAAGATATTATTAACCAGTAAAGCTCATCTTCCTTTTCTCTGTCTCTTGGCTTTCCTTCAGGTTCTGTTCCTGGTCCCCTTCTCTCTTTCCCTCTTGGAGATCTTACACTTTCCCATGTTTTCAACTACTATCTCTCTGATTTTCAAACTGCTCTTTTCAGAGGCCACATAAGATACTTTCTGTCATTAGCTTGGGAACAGTAACAAATTAGCTACACAGGTGGCTGCAAGAAACAAAAAAGCAAGGGATAGAACAAGAGAAGCCAGCTGAAAACACAAGAGGTTTGCTCAATCAATTAGAGGCATAAGAGAAATACCATGTAAGATCCAGTGGATGACTTGTCTATATGACCTAGTCCAATGAATTAGGCTCAAATTCACAACTAGTTGTCAATAACTACAACATGGAATAATTCACAGATATCTAGAAAGGGGGGGAAATGGTGGTTTAAGACCTCAAAAGTTCTCAAACCACTGCTTCCTTGTAAATGTAGTATGAACCCGAACTAAAGCTGATTGACAGTACTTGGTTCAGGTCTGCACAATTTGCATCTCACTTGCCCAGTGTAATCAGAGTCCCAGGGGAGCTATATTGAGGTTATTCAATTAGTGTAAACTGCAAAGAATGGGACAGAAAATGCCCAAAGTTGGTGGATATTCCAATACTTAGATTTACCAAGCCAGCAGAAAACAGCTTCTATAATACCAAACTGGTTACCCAGAAGCCAACACAGTTTCCTTAAAGTTACCCAGTCTCAGGCCTCTGCCCAGATATCAAGTTAAATATGATAAGGATTACTGAAAATCTTATTCATCATGTAAGAAAGTTCTACCAATCCCAAAGGATCAGACACATTACTTCTCAGGTTAGTGAATATTTCAGATCTTACCCAAATATACACTTTCAGCCAATTCTTATTAACTAAACTAAAATTTATTTAAAAAGTACAGAGAGTATTGGTTAAAAGATCAGTATACATACAGACATGAGCATAGTTTTGAGATCAGTTTCATTGGAGAGATGGTGAGCTTTGTAATTGTAAAGAATTAGCCCATAGGTTATAGTCCAATGTTCATATTCAGGGTGATCCAGATGGAACTGGAAATCTCAGTCTTACGACTCAAGCTTCCCCTGCATAAAGCATCAAGCAGATCTGAGATAAAAAGGATCAGGACCTAAGTCACCATTATGCAGTTCCAGGCCTTCTTTTGACAGTTTAGACTCTTTAGTGAACAATAGGCAATCGTGTAGACTTTGAAGTAGGCCTATTTCCTAAGCATCATGGGTAATTAGCTACAGGGATTAACATAAGGCAATTGCCTGTTTTCCACCATTTACAGATGATTTTCTATACATTTCAAAGAGAAATGAATACAGTGATATCATGATTTTTACAGTTCATTTAAATGTTAAGATCTCCTTTCGATCCCGGAATTAACAGAATAAACATAGACAAGGATTGTTTGATTACATTGCTGACCTCTAACACAGCGGTGTCCGATATGTTCGCCACTAGCCACATATGGCAAATAGGTTATTGAATTGTGGCTAATGCATGAGCAATGCATTGTGCATTGCAGATTGCAGTACTGGAAATACAGCTTGTTAACATGGCTAGGATATAGTGTGCAAGAGACAACAGCATAGATGACAGTAGATGTGTGTGTGCTGTGTGTAATAACAACAGACGCTAGTGCGTATGTGTAATATGTTTTCTCATCCTTTTTTATAATGTGGTGAATAAGAAAAATTCAAAACCACAAGCGTGGCTAGCATCGAATTTCTATTGAACACGATGTTCTAACAAGATATGTAAACACACAAAAACACAAACATCGTCTACCATTATGTCTACCATTATTGTCCCTAGGCCAATAGCCCTGGGCAGTCAAATATTCTATGTCTGAATTATTTCAAAGGGCCAGTAGGAGAAGAAATAGTGGAGCATAAAGAGGCCTTCCTAAAATGAAACTACTTGGTCTGGAAAACTTGGTGGAAATGCTGCTGCCTATTTCCCAGGGGCCACAGGAAAGGTCTGGGGATAGAATAGTAGGGGAGAAAAAAGACTACAGGTGCACCCAAAACAACATGCAAGATGGTGAGCTGGGGGTAAGAGCAACTGCCAAGTTAGGTGTAACATATTATCCCCTATCCCCTAATTCACCTAAGACAAGGAGTCTTCTGTTCTTTGGGGCTATGGGTGCCCAGTCATGAGAGGAAATACATGAAAACTGATTAGACTTGATTTGAAAGTGCCTGTATATAAACCAAATAGTAGAACTCGAATAGGAAAAGCATCCAAATACCAATCAAACATGAGAACTTTTTTTGCACCCTGTACAACAGCTGCTTCACTGTTTCTCTTTGCCAGGTGTTTCAGCCGTTACAAACCCTAATCTAATTTGTAGACAAAACCCAGACTGGAGGATGTCAGGGCTGGGTTATGGGTAGCCTGGGCTATTGGTAGTCAGTTACCAAATTGCAGTCAAGCAATGAATAGCAGGACTGGGGTTGAGCCACGTCAGGATACCCATATATCAGGGTAGGCATCTGATTACAGACAACAGGCAAATAGCAGAGTCCAGGCCAAACCAGGGTCAGAAGGCAGAGTCTAGGGCCCACAGCAAGGTACGATCTGAAGCAAAGGCAAGCAGCCAGTCTGCAGTGTTGCTCAGACAGCTTTCCATGATGGCTTCCTGGTTTATATACCAGCATGAGTCAGTCAATGACCTGTGAGGGGCCAACTGAGGCCCTGCGGGGTAGTACTTCCTTCAGAATTTAGCTTCATAGGGTCCTCTGGCAGAAACCCAGACGAAACTTCCAATGGTGATCCATAAGCTTCGGTGGCCCAGACACCCTCTCCCCCATTACATTCCCTCCTCCAGGGGTCCAGGTTCTAGTCCTACAGGTTCTTATAGAAGTGCGGCAATGGACAGGGCTAAGATGATGAAAGAAAATGAACCCCAATATATAACCAAGTTCTAAAGTTGCTATAAGGAAAGTGTTGGATCATTGAGGAAAGAGAGGGTGTTCCAGATCTATTTTCAGAAATGGTCAATTATTTGAAAAAGTTTGAGAATTACAATGATCTGATTTTAGATGAACCATTTCTAGTGATCAAATTAAGCTAGCTGATGATCGGCATCACAGGAAGTTATGTGATGACAACCCAGTGGTTAGTACTATTCCATTGAAAGAGACTGGCACATACGAAATATATTACATTTAGACTTACTGAGCCACAATTGACAGTGCAGCTATCTGCATTTGGAAACCATGAGTGGAAATTTCAGCTACAGTGTATTCAGAAATTCCTGTGGCTTCAGTACAGCCTAAATGCAGACAATGCCTTCCGCTTCATGTGCCATGTACTGGGAGCAAACAAATTTGATGACACATTCCAAATAAGAGGTTTCAGTGACTAGAGAAATAGCATTGGAGGAATAAACAACAACATGCGGACAGAGTCAAAATAGTACCCAGAAGAACATAGAAGCAATACAGTGCTTTCTTAGGGTATGTCTACCTTGCAGTAAGAAACCTATGGCTGGCCTGGGTCAGCTGACTTGGGCTTAAGGGGCTTGGGCAGTGGGGCTATAAAATTGCAGTACAGACATTCAGGCTTGGGCTGGAGCCTGGGCTCTGGGATGCTCCCCATTTATGAGGCCTCCAAGCTTGGGCACCAGTCCCTAAGTCTTATGAGGGAGGCTCCCAGAAGCCAAGCTCCAGTCCAAGCTTGAACATCTACAGTGCAATTTTACAGCCCCAAAGCCTGTGCCCCTCGATCTGAAGTCAGCTCAGGGCACAGGCTGACCAGGGCCAGCCACTGGTGTTTTATTCCAGTATGGACATAACCTTTAAGCACAGCAAGCAGACAAACTTTAGTGATTAAACACACAGAGCCAATACATACCGGAACATGTGTCCACAGATCATTGTCTTAAAATATTACTACAACTTCACCTCTAAAAGGCAACCATGATTTTACTGAAAATGCAAGTGTAACACCTACAAAGAATGGAGGCTCAGACACTGTCAAACTTGTGCTGTGATTCTGTATTAGTCAACCATGAAGAGAAGTAATTCACTCAGAAATGGTTATTCTGGCTATTTAGCAGCACAATCTCAAGAGAAACAAACAAACAGAAAGGACCCAGGGTGAAATTCATAGGTGAAAGTATAAGGGGGTATTTAGTTAACATTGATAAATTTAACAATTTAACAAAGTGAGTTTAATCTATTCTGAGGAGCTGGATGAAAGGAAGGGTGACCTAAAATAACAGTGGAAGATGAGATTGAGCTCTGTGACAGGGTGGACTAGGCCCAGAGGCCCCCTGCTGGAGGCCTTGTGGCCCTGACTCACCGCACTCCTGCAAAGAGCAGAGAAGTTCTCTATGTGGCCTAGAGTGGCTACAGAGAAGCAACCCATCAGAGAAGCTGCTAGAATGGCCAATCTGGGACCAGAAGGGTCCTATAAAAAGGAGAAGCCAAGGCAGATAAGTCAATTGCTGCCTGGAATGCAAAGAGGGAGGACTGGGTTCCTGGTTAGCTGGAAAAGCAGGAGGACTGAGGACAGCTCAGTGCAGACAGGACTGAGCCCAGAACCTAGCCAGACCAGGCAAAGGTACCATTATGGGCCTTGCTGGTCTGGTTGAGGAGTGAGCCCAGGGAGGGCTGCCAAAAGAACACCAACTGAGAGTACAAAAATAGGCCCCTGTTGGGCTGTTAAAGAAGGCAGTGTCTCCAGGAAGGAAGCCTTGGTACTACAGCCCCATACCAGGGCAGTAAGCAAGAATTAGAGACTGTATTCCATCTGAATGGTGGACAGTTTGAGAGACTCAGACAGAGATCTGAGTTGCTGAAGATCCACTGAAGAACCATCGGGGAAAGAGGGGCACACTTGCGAAAGGCAGGTGCCACCCCATTGTAAGAACTGAAAGGAAATCAGGCTCACATCAAACCAGAAGGGGGGCGCCCATGAGAGGCGGGTGCCACCCTGTTTAAACTGAGTGATTGCAGCCACGTATCGGCCAGAAAGGGGTGCTTGCAAGAGGTGGGTACCAACTCCCTTGCAATCTCACTTTTACTTTACCAACTTGGATTCCCTTATGCTTCTTTGTACCCACTTCCTGTGCCATTGGGTAACATCACCTCTGAATCTGATCCACTTCAAGAAGAATCCATAATTCATATTGATATAACTGAATTATTAGACTCTTGCTAACCTGAACCTCACATCACTTAAAGGCTAAACTCAGGAGGTCCCAGTCCAGTATGTTCAACGGAATGAAGAAGGAATGAAGCACTTATAAGAACAATGCACCTAGAGAAGATAATGCAATATTGGCCACTTTGATGCTTTAATTAAAATGGCCAGGATGATGGCAAAATCAGAGGTGATCATTGCTTATTAAAGTTATACAGTGGGGTTGAGACTGTATCATGGCTTGCCAGCTAGAATAATTTAAGACAATACGAGAATTTAATTTGTCACTGTAGTGACCAGAAGAAATTGTGACGGGCAACCACTAGGGGGCGTAGTTATGCTTCTGAGTCAACTCCAGGAGAGGGCGTAATGGTATCATCAGCTATGAGAATAACCTTGTATCTCTGTTATCTGTGTGTTTGGGAACAGTTCCCAGCTGTGTGAGTGTTTACCCTGTCTGTGTGAGAACGAATGTGTGGGAAACTAGATGAGGAAACTGAGGCAGGACTGCATAATCAACAAGTGCTGAACAGCGTGTAACCAATCAGCTTGCTACTTGCTATTAATGAGATGAATATGTATGAGATGCAAATGAGCATGGGTATATCTGTGCTGACACACCTTTTTGGGTTGGGCTTCCTCTTTGGGATTCTTCTCTGGACATCGCCTGGGTGCGTCAGACATCTTGTATCACGGCAGTGCTGCCCGGGAAGCCCCCAGCACGGTAATGCCGCTTCCTTCAATAAACTCACCACTTTCCAACTAGTCACCTGTGTGAAGCCTCGTTTCTCCCGGCAACGAGATAAGCCCCCCCGCAACAGTCACCATGTAGTTTCTATACAGATTGGTAGTCCAAAAACACCCATGCTCATATTTTTTGTTGATGGATGTCAACTGCAGCTGTTCTGAGGGAATTCATGGAAGAGTCGATTTGTTTTAAACTGTGAAAGAAGTTGGTTTAAGTACAAATCTTTCCAAATCTGAAAAGCATTTGAGCAGCATTATACATGAAGTTACATCAGCTCTAGAGAGCTGCAACCAGACACCATCAAATAGGGGTGGCAACTGTCAATTATTATTGAAGGCTTTTATTTCTGTAAAAGAGAAATGAAAGAAGTTAACAGGCACTGCTAGTGCTGCAGCTGCCTTGATGAAATCAGCAGATTCTGAATTGTCACTTAGTTTGTCAGCAGATCTCAACTGAGTACATGTACATGACTGTAGTTTACAGATACTTGCACAATAAGAATATAAACAGGGTAAAGGTAACAGCAACATAAACTTTCCTGAAAGAAATCCAAATGGATCCAATAGCTGACCATTTCAATACACTCTGATTTCAATATATGTTTGAATCAACTATATTCAAAAAGCAGATTTGGTGACTGGGGAATCATGCCAAGTTAGAGTTTACTCAAAATCAATATGACTGGAAACTACATGAAACAGGAAAGATGAATAATAGAATCATAGAATATCGGGGTTGAAAGGGACCTCAGGTGGTCATCTAGTCCAACCCCCTGCTCAAAGCAGGACAAATCCCCAATTAAAACCTCCCAGCCAGGGCTTTGTCAAGCCTGACCTTAAAAACCTCTCTGGATGGAGATTCCACCAGCTCCCGAGGTAACCCATTCCAGTGCTTCACCGCCCTCCTAGTGAAAACATTTTTCCTAATATCCAATCTAAATTTCCCCACTGCAACTTAAGACCATTACTCCTTGTCCTGTCATCCGGTACTACTGAGGACAGTCTAGATCCTTCTTTCTGGCTCAGGACCCTCTGGTTCTGGCTTCAAACTTCAGGCTTTTCTCAGCTTTTAGCCCAAGAGAGGAAACACTCCTTCTCACCCAAGTTCCCTCCAAGTCCTGTTTTCACTTCCATGTGCTCCTTATGAAGACAGAGCTGCTCCCCAGCTGGGTTTGATCTCCAATTATGGCTAACAGTCCTCTAGGTGATTCCAGTGGCCTAATTGGGCTCAGTGCTCCTCCTAAGCCTTGGTTACTCAGTCTGAGGTTTCTACACCTTATCACAATATATGTTTATTACATCCTGGGGGGAAAGTTTCAAAAGAACACTAAGGTTGCAAAGTCAAGCACTCAAAAGTGAGTAAATGCCACTATTAAGATAGCTGTGTGCAATCTTAATCCAGACCCTTATGAATATGAATTACATAATCACATACTATTTTTTACGCAGCATGCCTGCCTCATTCAGTGCACAAGATGAATGGTGCCAAAGGAACGGATGAGGGGTGAGTTGCTAACAACTCCCACCCCAGTTCCTCACCTTTCCAGCATCCAGAATGGAAAACCTGAATGGTTTAAGTTTGGCAAAGTTATAAGCAACTGAAAATATGGTCTAACAATGTACTGGGCAACATTAATTATAGGCATCACTACCTGTGCCACCTACAACTGACCTTAATATCAATCTAAAATGAGAAGAAACAAACAAAAAAAATAGTTCTGACTTTGAGCTCTCACTCTGGAGAAGTACACGCTCTGAAAAACTGGACCATGTGCCATAGGAATATTTTAAAATGATCATGGAAAGGAGTTTGCTATCTAAAAAGTATGCATGCTATTAATCATTAGTTAAATATGACTGACCAGGGCTGGTCAGCATCTCAAATTGTTTGAATAGATTGTTTTTTCTTGACTTTTGGCCTGAAATGCCACACAATTATATTTTGTGCCTTTAAAATTTGGAGGAAAAAAAACAGTCTAGTAGTCAATTCAATTTTGCCTTTGCCAAGAAGTTTATTCATGCATTAGACCTTCTAACAAGTCAACATCCACAATACAAATGTGCTTTTGATTGATTTTACAGACACAAAGAAACATTTATTGTGCATCCCTATATTCAACAACTGCGTTTCTGATCAAATGAGGCAAGACATCACAAATTCCCCAAAGTAATTAGAAGAACTTTCTTTCTTTTTCTTTGAAAACGTGCTCATACCTCCATCATGCTTCCCAGATGGACATACAAAAATATGTATGCAGTGTTGTTGTAGCCATGTCAGCTCCAGGATGTTAGACACACACTGGTGAGGTAATATCTTTTATTTGACTCACTTCTGTTGGTGAGATAGACAAGCTTTCAAGCTACACAGAGCTCTTCTTCAGGTCTGGGGCGGGTATTAAGAGTCACAGCTAACTACAAGATCAAACAGATAAGTTAGCATAAATAATTAGCCTGCATTCAAGGTGAAGTGACCCGTTAACATCCCTGTAATCATGGGACAAAAGGGGGGTTACAGATTGTGATAATAAGCCATAAATCCAGTGTCTTTATTAAGACCATGATTTTTAGTGTCTAGAAAAGCTATGAATTTAAGCTGCCAGGCTCACCTTTTGAAAGTGTTGTTCCTTTTAGGATGAGGACTGATAGGTCAGATACAGAATCATCGCTTTTTGGAAAGTGTTCACCCACACGTGATGGCGTTTTTGTCTTTTATCATTTTCTTATGCGAGTTCAGTCAAAGGCATAGTCATTGTCTGGTTTCACCGACATAGTCACAATAAGGGCATTAAGTGCACCGAATGAGGTACACCACATGTTACTATAAGCATGTGTAGGACCCATGGATATTGAAAGGTGCATTGTGGGGGGGAGTGCTGATCATTGTAGAAATGGCAAAATGTCTGTAGGTTTTGTATCTGTTCCGGCAAAGTTGGCTGACATTTTGAGCTGGTGAGTCCTGGTCTGTGGCATGTTTATGTCTGATGAGCTTGGAGTGGTTTTGGGTTATTAGAAGGCCAGAAGAGGGAGTTCAGGAAAGATTTTTCAGGATTGTGTCTAGATTAAAGTGGCTTTAATTTGGGTTATCTTAAGTCATTCTGCAATTAAGGTCCAGAAACTGGGACCTGGGCCACCAGAACCACACTGAAGATGGGCTCAACTACCGTGGAGAACACTGAGGAGTTCATCTACTTGGGCTGCAAACAGAGTTCAAACAATTGCAGCAAACCGGATATTCTTCGATGAATAGATCTCACCACCTTCTAGATGAAGTCCATGTCCTGCTTGTGGGCACAAAAACATCTTTGTGCTGAGACAAATTTCAGGATCTATCAAACCTATGTACTATCTATATTTCTAGACTGGTCAAAAATCATCCTCTTGCATGCAGACACAGAGCAGCTAGAGGTATTTCATATGTGCTGTCTGAGTCAAATCCTGAGCATAAAGTGGTTGACTATGCAAAATGTCAGAATATCACAATGATCTGACCTCTCTTCAGTCGCTCCCTATATTCATACTCTTTGGCTATGTCACCAGGATGAACAAAAACACTCCAGCACACCGTGCTCTCAAACTCTCCATCGAGGAGTGAAGGGGTGCATTCCCAGATCCTACCTGGCACAGCTCTTAGGACTGCCCCAGAAATTCAGCTCTCACAGGATTGAGCCAGATCTGGGAACTTCACTACACAATGCCTAGTGTGACACTATCAAGAGGGTCACTCTTGCTGTCTCTACAGTTCTTAGTAGACTATATGTGTTTGGTGTTGATGATTTTCGAAGTGAATTAAGGTTAACCAAATTAAGGCCACTTTAATTCTGAATGAGGGTGTTCACACTGAAGTTTTAATGTGGTTTAACTAATCTACTTCAAATTCACATCTTCAATTAATTTGGATTAATTCTCCTAGATGTCCTCATGTAGACAAGCCCTTACTGAAAGAACAGAGAGATGAGAGTTTGACACTAGAACTTAGGGCTGGGCTACACTACGGAGGCGGTGGGGGGGGGGGGGGTTGACCTAAGAGCTACGCAAATAGCGTAGCTGAAGTCACACTACCTTAGGTCCACTTACCTGGCCGTATCCACAGCGGCAAGTCAACTGCAGCTGCCCCACCCCCACCCCCACCCCCACCCCGCCAACTCCGCTTACTCCTCTTGCTGAGGTGGAGTACAGGAGTCAATTCAGGGATCAATTTATCACATCTAGATGAGATGCGATAAATTGACCCCCGATACATTGAGTGCTACCCACCGATTTGGCTGATAGTGTAGCCGTACCCTTAGACACCAGCATGCATTTTGGTTTCCTAGAAAATCTCTAGTCTGATCATTACCAGCTGATTTCAGGTAGTTAGTTCTTCCTTAATATACAGATTGTTATTCTTAGTTGGCCGTTTATGCTGCCTGAATTCTTCCTCTTCTTTCACCAAATACTACATAAGGTAGCTCAGCCATTCATACATAATGATTTAAGATTCCAGGTATGACTAATTACCATACAAGAACAGAACTCCTACATCTATTCTATTCATAATCATATACAGAGATCACAAAGGTTAGGGTGGGCTCCTTCTAAAAAAAAGTAATTTTAGGTAAGTGTCTATGTTGCTAAGAGCTTTGTGGGAGGATAAAAAAAAAACACCTCTTCAGGGTTAACAATATAACTGGCCCATCAGAGGGATCAAAATTCTATGCTATGTTAAATCTTTTAATCAGAAAGGCAATACAGTAAAACCTCCATTTAACGGACTAATTTGGGCGAGGGAGTGTCCGTTAAATGAAAAAGTCCGTTATTTAATAATAAAAAAAAACAACGAGCTGTCGGAGCAGCAGCCCGACCGCCACAGGGTCGGGGCGGCAGCTCTGAAGCCCGCCCACTGCCAGGACCCGGGTGGCAGCCGGGACCCGTCAGCCAGCCCGCCGGGGTCCCGGCTGCTGGGACCCGGGTGGCAGCCGGGACCCGTCAGCCAGCCCATCCGGGTCCCGGCTGCTGGGACCCGGGTGGCAGCTGGGACCCGTCAGCCAGCCCATCCAGGTCCCGGCTGCTGGGACGCGGGCGGCAGCCGGGAACCATCAGCCAGCCTGCCCCGGTCCGACCCAGGGGGCAGCCAGGAGCCATCAGCCAGCCCGTCCGGGTCCCGGCTGCTGGGACCCAGCTGATGGGACGCAGGCGGCAGCCGGGAACCGTCAGCCAGCCTGCCCGGGTCCGACCCAGGCGGCAGCCAGGAGCAGTCAGCCAGCCCGCCTGGGTCTCGGCTCATGGACCTGGGCGGCAGCCAGGACCCGGCAGCCAGCCCGCCCGGGTCCCGGCAGGCGGGAGGCGAGAGCCAGCCCATGCACAGGCGGGACTCGGGCGGGAGCCAGCAGCCAGCCCGCGCGCAGGCGGGACTCGGGCGGGAGCCGGCAGCCAGCCCGTCCACCAACCAGCCCTCCCGCTGCCATGACCCGGGCGGCAGCCGGGACCCAGCAGCCAGCCCGCCCGCTGGCGGGACTCGGGCGGGACCCAGGAGCCAGCAGCCCGCCCACTAGTGGGACCCAGGCGGGAGCCAGCAGCTAGCCCGTGCGCAGGCGGGACTCGGGCGGGAGCCGGCAGCCAGCCCGTCCGCCAACCAGCCCTCCCGCTGCTGTGACCCGGGCAGCAGCTGGGAGCAGGCAGCCAGCCCGTCCGCCAACCAGCCCTCCCGCTGCTGTGACCCAGGCGGCAGCCGGGAGCCAGCAGCCAACCCTCCCGCTGCCTGGACCCGGGCGGCAGCCGGGAGCCGGCAGCCAGACCACCCGCTGCTGTGACCCGGGCGGCAGCCGGGAGCCAGCAGCCAGCCTGCCAGAAATGGATCCGGAATGTATCAGACTTTTGTCCGTTGCATCCGAAGTCCGTTAAATCGAGGTCCGTTAAATCAAGGGTTTACTGTACAAAATTCAGCCAGGCTGATTAAAAACAAGAGAGGTGGAAACCCAAATTAGAGCTACAATCCAATATAAAACGTCACTCAGACAATCAATTTACATCTATTTTAATAGCTTCAGCTCAGACACACTTCTTGATAGTTTGGAATATCTCTTGATAATACCAGAGCCTTCTGTACCCAGAATAGAATACATTTTTTAAAACATTCAATTGTTTGCTATGTTCAATCTCTTTCATATTAAGTGCAATACTTCTATAAAGCACTGTTGTTCCCTAACAGTTGCATATCTTCTAAAGCCATTTTCAGATAATGCACTGCAAAACTAATACTGACCTTTTAAAATTATTCATGAAGTTCTGTTCAAATGGATTGTTATCCTGGCCATCCTACTTACTGAAAAGGTATCCTATGCTAATTTCCAGTGCATTAATCCCAGAAATGTTAGATATTTAGTCATTATTCCTACCTGCGTGCTTCTACTGTCTGGGTATACACAAGGACAGGAGACTTGTTATGGGTTTTAAAAGGCCACAACTTTGTTATATAGATGTCTGGGACTATCCGGCAAATAAAGTACACAGTGCAGGCAAATTCATGCTTATCAAATCAATTCTCTGGGGCTTTCACCAGCCCCTCCGCCTTTGTTTCCATCCAGATCTCCCAGCTTTACCATCCACCAGCCTCTTAAGAGGGTTAAGGAGGGCTATGAGAACGGAGGGGGTGAGGCAGGGGTAGCTCCCTGCTGTACCAATCATAGGAGTCCCTGAGCACACCCCTCCCCCCATTCTGTTCCTTTATCCGGTATCTCCTTTTAAGTCCTTTACTAGGCCATTTATCTGGTCACTGGCTGCCCTCCCTATGGAGTACCTGCACTGAACATCTGCCCAGTATTACAAAATAGGTTGTGACATATGGCCTACCACCTTTTCTATTCACCAGAAAAAGTCCATCTTCACACCCGCTGTGACGAAGGCAAAAAACCCACACTCCTGCTGAAGCCAGTTTTGGTGATGTGGGGAAATTCCTTCCCAGACCCCATTTAAAAGGGGCGACTAGTGTAATGCCCACAGCAGGTCCTAACCCAGCCTGCCATTTGCCTCCACCAGGGGAGGGAGGGTGGGTGCTAGCTTCCTCGCTGGTTGGACATAGAGACTTGTCCCACCCAGGTTTCATATCTTTATGCACATTCCTGGGTGGGGGAGGTGGGTGCGTGAGTCATTGCTGCAAAGTTGACCACCAAGCACCTTTTATAGCATTTTCTGACCTTCTTCCTCTCCACTCCTCCCTCCGCCCCAACCACAAAGCAGATCTGCCCTTCTTTGGGTAAGCCCAGACAAATTCTGCCCCCCTTTAGTTGTGGTGCAGTCAACCTAGTGCATTAAAAAAAAAGACAACATTTACATTCTCAGCCTTTCATTGGACATTTTTCTGGATGCTCATTACTGCCATACCAATGCAAAGATCTAACATACAAATCAGAAAAAGAGATTTTAAATGTGTGAACTGAGCAGTCAGGACATCACTAGCCAAATGCTGAATGCTAGTACTTTAATAAGTCTTAAAATCACCCACAGTTTTCTTGTAGGGGTGAGAGATATATACACAAACGAGGGCATTTTAATGTAACCAAAGACATGAAAACCACCACATTATGCAAATTCAATAAAATGTAAAATGATAAATTAGCAAGGTACTAGTTAATTATTACTGTGACTAATTCCCATAGATGGTGCCACAACAAATGAACCTGAACTTGTTCTGGCTGACTGCAGTGTTTTGTTGAAACATTTCCATTTGGTTTGTTTGCTGCTTATGTAGCTCACTGAAGTAGATAGCATCTATTTAATGAGATCCCACTTCATTATAGAGCTGTACTACTTACTAAATTATTCTTTTTAAGAATGCAGGCTATGTAATCTGGTGTTGTTTTAAAGCAAATACTAATTTATGATTACCTGTCACATTAGGCCATTGAAAATTGTATTCACACTGGCTTGCATGAGCAGAATGTTAATGAGCTGATTATGGACTTTAGTGATGTCTCTTATTTATAGTCCATGAACTAAATTCAGATCCCAAGCATACTGTCTGAACAATGAATGCCACTTCAGAAAGGGCCAGAGATAAAAGCACCCTCACATGTAAAATCACACAAACTATTGTCTCTGCAGCCATCAAATTCAGAAATGACACTTAAATTATTATGGGATTATCAGAAATACTCACTAATATCATATAATCTAGAAAGGAAGCTAAATAACTACAGACCTAGTAATTCACGGTCATGGTCATTTTCTAATTGTAAATATATTTCTGAATGAAGAGGACCAGTAAGAATACAAATTTCAAGTCATAAGAATATTAATATTTTAGGAGAGTTATATGGCTGACCTCCAAGTTAGGAAAAGGCAGAAGACTGAACAATGCTGAGGGAGATCAAAGAGGCAACAAACTCCAATAAAACAGTAATAAGGATGATCTGCATAATAACTGGGGACGCAGTTTAGAAAAGCAATTACTCAGCACTGTAAATGGTTGTCTCTTGGAATGCCTAGACCTAGAGCATGCAAGAGGAGAGGCTATCATGAATTTAGTTCTATGTAATATACAGAGGTTGGTTCAAGAGGTGTCTGCAGATAATCCCCTAAATAATAGTGACCACACAATAATTAAATTAATCATTCTCAAGGGATGACTCATACTGAAAATAGCACTGTTAGACTGAACTTTAGCTGAGGGAGCTAATGAAGAAGATTAAAAGCCAAACAGAGGAAATTGAAATCTTTCAATAAAGATATACCATAATGAAGTCCCAGAAGAGATTCAAAACCTTAAACGAAAACTGAAGCAGGAAAGCAAGAAAAAAATCAGTAAGGGTAAAAAGCAAGATAAAAAAAGTTATGCAATCCAAACATGTAAATTCCCAAAAATGCAAACCCAGCTCAAGTGAATCCTACAGAAGACATCATAGGTAAAATATCAGATGGAAATTAGGAGGGTAGAGGAGAAATTTAACAGGCAAAAAGCCCATAACAGAAAAACACATAAGAAAATTATTTAATCTTATCAGCAGTGGGAAGTCTGCATGAGATTAATGGATTTCCTAGATTACAATAGAATAAAGGCAGCAACAAAGAATGATAAATTATATTCTGTGTAGATTCTTATACCGCACGCATCACAGTAGTATCTGCGACTTTGTGGAGAAGCTAAAAGATATATTGGTGTCTATCTTTACCACAGAGAATGTTGAGAAGATACCTATATTTCAGAGCAAGGCTTTTCAGGAAATAAAGATGAAGCATGTCAGAGACTGAGCAGTCAAAAGAGCAGGTAATGGAAGTTCAGCTCCACTCCTCAGTCCACTTATATCCTATTCAGTCCATGTCACCTCATATGCAGGTGCATTACACATTCTGTTCACTTTACTCATGTGAGTACTTATGTGAGTACTTCCTCCAATGGCACTTCTAGAATGAAGAAGGCAAGTAGGATTTTAGCCTTCTGAGGGTTATGATAAGTAAATCTGTCGTATCTGCCTCTTTTAAGCAAAACATTTGAAAGTTTTAAAACATTTTGCTAATACAGATGACAAGAACAAGGAATGGGATAAACAGCATATTTCGAGAGTCTAAGCATTTGTATCCTTCAGTCTTCCTGAGTATAAACAAGTCTCTTACATCGCTGGGGTCAGGTCACATATCTGTGCCTCAGCTTCACCATTCCAAACTAATGCCTCCCCCAAGACATGAGCAATTTAATGTTTTGTTGTGATTTAACCATCAAGCCAAACCTCAGTTAGGAGTTTTGTTATAAAACAGTCCTAAATACATAAGTCTTCCAGCCCTCAGCAGTCCTTCTACACTGTTAATGCAGGGTCAGGGCAACCCCAAGTAGTAATTTCCTTAGCCTTTCCCAGACCACCATTTACCACAGGGCATAATCCAGTAGTCTTTCCCTTCTCCAGGCTCAACAGTTCCTCACTCAGATGTGGAAGGATTGAAGGGAGGGCTTCCTTCCTTCCTCCCTCCCTCACTGGAGGCCTCCAGTTCCAGACTCTTCGTAAAGAGTGGCCAAATACTGATTTTCTAGCTCATGCCAGTGCTATATTGCCTCAGGCCTTCTCCTCGTATCACTCTCACTGGAGTCCTTCTAAGTCCTGCCTACTCACAGGCTTTTTTTCTACAGACCCCTTTCAGTACTCAGCACTTCCCTAGTCCTTTTTGTGAAGAATCTTTCAACCAGTTTTCACCTCACCTTGTCATCCAGCCTCCAAGGTCTCTTCATTAACTTCTTCCTCCTCCTTGCAGCTCTCTCACTCCATCCATCTGACACAACCATAGGCTGCTCTTTATATAGTCCTGATAGTCACACAAGATTTGCCATTTGACCTGGGAGTACATTCCCCATTATTCCTCTGGATTAAAGGGCTCCTCAGGCTCCAGTACCAGCCAGGCTAGAGACTCTCATTATTAAAAGGTCCCACTCATTCCCCAATGAGTTCCTTGATGAGCAGGAAGAGAACAGCAGTACAGGAACCTAGTATAAAGAGAAAGGGACAAGAAGTGGCCAGCATCACTAAAACAGAACAATTCTGTTTAAGATCTCTGTACTAATATTCAAAGCACTCTATAAGATAGGTCCGTAGTTACCCAGAGGCTACTTCTCCCTTTATTACCTAATACAGCACCTTCCTCCATGACCACAATAGCTACATTCTACTGGAACCACAAAAGGTCATTAAAGGAGGTTTAGTAATGTGGGGAAAGAGTTTTCACAGGAACTAGACCTAGATTTTAGAATTCCCAAATGAGACAAGAATAACTACAGCCTTGAATGCAAAATTTATTTCTCCACCGTTGCTTTTCCTTATTCAATTCTTCATACACCTTATAAAGTAATCTCTTTAATCTTCTGGCCTTGGAAGGAAGATAGATAAAATGATACTGTTATTTCTATCTTTAAATAATTAGGAGATGCTTAGACACTATAGTGATGGGAAGCATGTAAATCCCTAAAGAGATAGAAAAGACAGCACCAATATGTAAATACCCTGCATGGACATATACAACATTAAACTATTCATAATAAATACCCAGCTCTTAAATAAGCAGAGTAGATGCTAAAGGAGGTCAGTATCATTATCCCCATTTTACAGATAGGGAAACCAAGGCACACAGCAGTTAAGAGTCTTGCCTGAGCTCACTCGGGATGCTAGTAGCAAAGCTGGGAATAGAATCCAGGCTCCGGAGTCCCAGTCCAGTGCTCTGTTCATGAGGCTACTCTGCCTTCCCTATTAGTCAAACTCTAATAGTCTACTGTATGTGTTATAAAATTATTGAGAATGTGCTCAAGACACCTTACCACCCCATTCAGAGACAAATAAAGATGAAATTGAACTAGAAACTTGTTCAAAGACATCCTAATCCTGTCAGGTACTACACATACTGGAGATCTGAATATCAATGTGGTCAATTTTAAAGGTTCTCTCTTAGGTGACATCATGTCAGTTTCATATGATTATCTTGCAGGGCTGCTAAAATGACAGCAGATGAAAATTATTTTGAATCACTTTGCATCTTTTCTAGCTGCTGACTGTGGATAATATATAAATGAACTATATGTGTGGTTATATATTGCACAGATATACATTAAATTTAGACAAGTACAGTAAGAGATATTGATGCTGGAACTTACTTTTTCTTTTTATAGCTTTAGGGAAGAGACCAAAATAGCACTAAAATAGCTCTCTGATGGGAGGTAATGTCTATAGATACTGACAGATTGACACACAGACAAGTAAGTGCAAACTAAGAGCAAAATCTTGAACAGCCATACTCTAAGGGCTTGTCTTCACTTGAGCCGGCGGGGATCGATCTTTTGGTGATCGATTTATTGCATCTCGTTAAGACGCGATAAATCGATCACCAGCGGCTCCCCCGTCGACTCCGGAAGTCCAGCTCCTGAAGAGGCGCAAGCTGGAGTCGACGGGCGACCGCGCCGCCGACCGCCACCGCCGTGAGGATGGGAGGTAAGTCGGCTGTAGAGACGTCGATTTCAGCTACGTTATTAACGTAGCTGAAATTGCGTATCTACAGTCAATTTCCCCCCCTAGTGGAGACCAGCCCTTAGAAAGGGGTAAGCTTGGTTTGAAGTGTATGCACTACCAAGTGCAGGCCTGACTTTAATAGAAGTTGCACACAACTATTTATCCATGGGCAGAAGGTAACCCTATTTGGGGCTTTTGTTCTATATATACAAATGTAGGCCCTGATGCTGAAAGTTGCTCCTCCGCCCACGTACAGCCACAATGTCTTTCAAAAATTCATCCCTACAGTGAAGAGCTGCTTAGTTTGCATTTTATTTGCTTAAAATGTTTATTGGTGCCCACTGCCATACACTCAGGTGACTTAATAATTTAAAAACTGAAAGAGTACATGTTTTTCAATATAAAAGGCCAAACGGATCCCCAACGACTGTTCCCTCAAATGCAATAAGATTATACTCACAACATTATATAGTCTGAACACATTCCTGCCACCAGCATTTTGAAACAATTATAAAAGAGAGAAAATTTGTTATGTATATTTTCTTGAGTCATCATACCCATAACTCCCTTAATACTAATGGGAATGGTCAAACATTGAGAGAGGAATCGAAAATCCCTTTGTGTATCAGGCATCACATTATTGCTTATTCTTTACTAATAAGGTTCTGCTCATGGAAAGCTCCAATTGCTCTCACATCCCATTGAGGTCACCTGGCCAATTCTCTTGCTCTGAAAGACAGGTTGTCCGGCAGTTTTGTACAGTGTCCACTTTCCTTATTTTGCAAAATAGTCAGAAATCCTTTTTTTTCTTATTTAGGGAAACAACAAATGTACATTACAGGTGAGTGCTTCTGATTAATTTGCAGAGTAAGCAGTTACATAAACTAGGTAGTGAATAAATCTATTAAACTAAACAGACAATTTCTTAAAATTAGGTGCAACCTTAATATACTTTTATAAACACATAAACTACCATCCCCACAGTGACTGGAAGACAGAAAGGAGTCTCTTCTGAACTTTGCAAATTTAGAACACTTTTTTTGTTTGCTTTTTAAAAACCAAATTCATTATTGCATGCCAGACAGGCTTGATTTATTTTATTTATTTGTTAAGGCCATTTCTTATGGTCTGGGAAATTTTTATTTAGCCAGCAACAAAGTCAAAGACACTACCTCGGGCAATAAATCGGTAAGCAGCAACCATCTGACAAAGAAGCTGCTAAACCATTTGGAAGAAATCAACCCAGACAGGTTCAACCATGTGATAAGAAGAAGACAGACTTAGCTAATAGTGCTAATGCCTTTGCCAACCCACAAAGGCCAAACATGTTAATGTTCTAGCTAAAACCTTTGCCAGGATGTACAAAAACAGTGTCTTCACTTTGCAGTGGACTAAGAAAGGATGAATAGATCTATTCTGTATACATTTTTCTCTCATTAAAAAAAAAACACTTTAAAACTCCAATTTTTCTTTCCAAAGAAATCCGGCAGCATAAAAGTTTCACCTTTGCTGCAATCCTCTCTTTTGAGTCTTTCTTTCATTGGTTAAATTAGTGAAGAAAATGAAATGAGCAAGTGAAAGAGAAAAGTGCCTGCTGCCTCTGTTTGCAGAAGAGGTTCTTAAATAATCACAGAGACAGTAACTGATGCAGTCAGAGGATTCTGTGAATAAAGAAAGTGACAAGCAAAACTAATTTGAGAAGAAAGCTAGTGAACATTCTCCCATGTAAAATCAACAAGCAAGTATTTCATTTCCCAAGGACATTTGGAGAAATGTCAGGACTCATGACACTGTACTTTTAGAAATATGAGTCTGATGATTATTTTGCATAAGATGTCTAAAATAATTGTCAAAATGCATGAGTATATTATTTAATAAAGAGAATCAGAGAGGTAGCCGTGTTAGTCTGGAATAGCAGAGGTAACAAAGTCCTGTGGCACCTTAAAGACATCCATCTTCAGTCTCTCTAACTACTATCACAGAAGCCAAGCTTTTGGAGTGCAATAATAAACTGTTGTAACTAGAAATTAAAACAGAACCGTTCAGAAAAGAAAAACGGAGCAGTGCTTGAAATCTACAAAGAGGTCAAGTATTCTAAATACCAAACATACCGCCAAACTATAAGTGGCCAGCACTGTCTTAAAGTTAGAGCGGGTTAAAACCAGAATTTCCATTCCACTGGGAATTCATTTAGATTTTTTCCAGACAGAAGTGTTATCAAATCTACACATTCCCATGAAATATTTTTGATTTTGAAAACTGTTTTTTACCAGCTGTACTTCAAGTACTCAATGTCAGGTATGCCAACCCGGAAAGCAATACTTCTGAGCATGACACTATGAGCCAGATTTTCAGTGAGCCTCCGTAAAGTGTGTCATACCAAATTCATGAGATCACGTTTTATCTCTGCCACTCAGCTTACATTTGCAAATGGAAAAGCTTCATTCGTACAATCAAGAGAGTTAATTACATATGCATTAGGTGACTGTATTTTCAAAAGCAAAACTTTGACCCTCTTGTGGGTGACACTTTTTACAGTCACAAAGCATTCACATAAAGAACAACAAATACACTTTTTTAAAAAAATGCTGGTGTCACTCCTGCTAAATTCTGACTAAGCACCAACGTGTGCATTTCTAGTGCAAAGCTTCACATAAAAAACTACTTCTGTGATCATTAGCAAGACTGTCTTTATGCTGCCATTCTTGCAAATAAACACTCTCAAACATACATGAGCCTGGCAGGATTAGACTTTTATCTGTAAATGTCAGTAAATGTCAATTTTACCATACACACACAAACCGCAAAAGAAAAAAAAAATTCCCATTGATAATGAAAAATGCTGCTTGAGACCCCATTAGAGTTTGATTTACAGATATTTACTTTGTGTATGATGTCGACAATTTGTGTTTTAACAGTTATGAAGGGTTTGCTTTTTTAATCTAAAGTTCTATGGTCATTAAAGAATTGTTGTCCGGACACCACACACAGACACACAGTCTGACATCCTCCCCTTAACACTTAAAAATAAACATTGATATTATCCCTCAAAATTATTTAAAAAAAAATCAAATTCTGGCAAGACTATACACAATGCCAAAGACATACAAAAATGCCCAATGAATATTTTAAAACACTTTAAAAAAAATTTTAAACCATCTCTGCCTGGAAAATGTCCTCTAATATATACAGTCCAAATTCTGCTCTGAATTATTCAAGCCCAACTCCAATTAATGTAAACATTCTACTCTGAAATTTTGTTTTTTATACACAAGGAGTAATTGAATGTTCATGTGAATGTTTATTTTAGATCCAAGGAAAATAAAACAAGAATAAGCAAAAATAAAGTTTCCCTGAGAGAGAACAGTGAGTCTGTCTCATAATAGGCAGCAAAAAATTGCAGCTTCCTCCAGCAGAGAGCAGATTTCTAGAAATTTGAAGATTTAATACACAAAACATAAAATCACAACAGATACATAGCTATATTCACCACAACTCCCACAAGTGTACTAACTATTGACTTTAGTGGCTATTACACCAGTGCAGAATTTGGCCCAGTACATCCTAAAAATAAAATCAGCTAAAAGCTTCACAAACATTACACAAACAGCACACTGGTTTTAGGTCTATTAGTAGGGACTTCAACTCTTCCACACTCCTGCTCGGTGACATAATAATGACACCAGTGAGCCTCCAAATGCAAAATAAAATAGCATTCGTTAGCAAAGAGGCATTTGCTGCTTTCATTTCAGCCATGCTGAAATAATGATCCTGGCAACAAGTCACCAAAACATGAGACACATTTAGGAAGCAAATAATTTAATTAGAGTGTTCTCTGAGGCAGTTTATATTGCATAACCCTTGACCTTTTATATTGCTGTACCTAAACTTAGCATGGGATTCACACTTCCTATTCCTGTCACAGAATCTCTCCATCTTGTACCATTTAATATAGTGTGCTCCAGGTGTTCTGTGGAGAATGAATAGTTATATTACTACCTGTCAGACACAATCACACTCTATTCATCATTTGCGGCTGGCTGCGTGAAGCCCTGCTTCCAGCAGGCTCCCTCTCTATTTCCTTGTTCAAACGTCTGCAGTGCTTTCGGCCCATCTGTCACGCCTGTCATTTAGAGGGAAAACAGTATCAGCGCTTTAAATATATGGTGTTCTCTATTGAAACAGTGCTGTGATGGAACTGTCAGCATTCTCAGTATCACAGACAGTAATTCATGACTGGTCAGAGCTCCATTTAGGTTGCTATTACTATGTTGACCCTGGAGGGTCATGCTGAGGGTTTTTTTTCCTTTACAGTTAGATCTATAAATAGTGCAATTAACCTTGCAAGAATTACAAAACGTTCTCAGTCCCCATCCCATTCACTTGCTGTTTGTGACTTTTAAAATAATAATAATAAACATCTTCAATGAGAGAGGGTATTAGTGTTTGTTGAAATGTATATGTGGTGTCAGAGGAATGTAAATAAATATTAGATTGACCCTAGTTTTGCAGCCCATTCCCAGGTAAAACTTCCATTGCCACCAGTAGTTTTACCTCAGGTCTGAGCTTCCACATAGAGTCGCACGGTCGAAAAAATCATGTCTATGTCATTAAAAACCTTGGTTGCTTGTGTGACACAAAATAACATATGATGTTTTCTATCCAATTACAGAACTGACTTTGAAATAAAATGAATTATTGAAGTCATTACATAATTGAGGGTATTTCTTAAGTCATGCAGTTCCTGATCCTTTGCCAAAACATCCTACAATCCAAGAAAAATACAAAACAGAACAATTCTCAAGGGAACAAAACCACATGCCTAAATCTGCTTCTGGAGTGAAGGACACAGTAGGAATTCTTTTTGCTCTCTTAATGTGAACTTCTGATCACTAATTAATTGTGATTAGTAAAGACCAATCTCCTTGAGTAATTCCCAAGTCAGGCATTGGCAGATTTGTAAATGGCTCATGGTAGCGAAATGTGCTGGTTTTTAAACTGTACAATTTGCATCTTTAGACAATGTGATGACAAAAGTTATGTACAAGAGGAAGCATAGTCCAGTGAATTAGGTACTAGATTGAAATTCAGGACACCTGGTTTCTATTCCACCACTGACTTGCTGTGTGACCTTGGGCAGCTCGCTTCACTTTTCTATCCCTGTTTTCTCTCCCACCCTTTGGTTGTTTTATATATATCTATATATCTATATCTATATCTATATATCTATATCTATATCTATATCTATATCTATATCTATATCTATATCTATATCTATATATATATATATATATATATATATATATATATATATATATATATATATATATATATATATATATATACTGTAATCTTCTGGAGTAGGGACCAGGTAGTGTATTTACAGAAGGTAGGTGTCCCTTTAAATAATTTTTTAGCAGTCTAGTGGAACTTGTTATATTTTATGTTGTAGAAGCCACCTGAAACTAGCGAGCGCAGCACTATGAACGTAGCTAGGAATGGCATGTTGGTACACCTTGGTACTAGTAAACATAGTTATTTGGAATCCAAATTTTGTTAAGTCAAGAGCAAAAGACGCAGTACAATGTCTCCTACTGTATATTTGTACAGTGTCTAGTAGAGTGCAGTCATTCTCTCAGTACGCTTATCTGTTGTGGGATTGGTCACCTAAGTCACATGGCAGAATGTCTGCCGGTATGGGGCAGCTGCCCCACTCCAGGTAAAGGGGGTTCAAAAGGGGAGGGGTTGTGGCCTGGAGCCAGGAAAAGCACAGCTAGAGTGGGAAGCAGGCTCAGCTGGGTGGCCACGCCCCAAACACACTCAGGCCTGTATAAAGGCTGAGAGGCAGGGGCCTAGAGAGTCTCCTTCTCTAGGGGGAAGGCAAACAGGCCTAGCTGCTGGGAGCCTGAGCAGTGTCCAGGGTGGTGCAGGGCTGGGGCTAGGCACGAGGAGCTGGGGAAGCTCTAGCCTGGGAGCTCCAGGCTGCAAGGCCTGGCAGAAGGCCCAACCCAGGGGTACTGGGATTGCAGGGGGCAGCCCATGGCTAGTATTAGAAGCAGCAGGCCAACCCCCCTTGCCGGTGATGAGAGGCCATGATACTGCAGTCTGCCTCAGTGAGCGGGGGCAAGTGATGACTGGCAGTGGCCAAGTCTGAGGCAAGGTGGGGATAGTGGGTGGAGGGTTCCCCGGGGAGGGGAGACCCTTAGACTTGAGGGGCTTCTGCAGGGGTGCAGCGCCCTCAGCTAGAGGGCACCGGGGTCTGGGAGGGACACGGGGCCAGAGCAGAAGCGGTACATCGACCTGCAGAGGGCTCTCCAGACGCTGGAGGGCTAATTCCCAGACACGACCAGGAGGAGGAGGCGCCGCCGGGGTGAGTGTCCCACTCACTTACACTGCCCCTGAATGGACAATTCCCCAAATCCACAAAGAAATTTCAAGAAAACCAAGTGCACAGATTTCAGGGTTAATACTATGGAAATACTCATTCAGAAGCAGGTTCATGACACACTCTCTACCTAAAAAGAGGCTGCATATAGCAAAATTAATTTGCATTCTTTTTCATCCAAATGAATACATGTTTTGCAATATGCTCCCTGTTCTGGGTTGTTAATGGTGTAATTCCATGGGGAAGCCGAAATAGAGTTTTAATATTAGCGATGCAAAGGTCACATGGCTGCAAACATCCAACACAAGTAATAGAATTTTCTGCCCACAGAGCAATTTCATTCAGAGAATGAATGTGTGTGCGCGTGTGTTTGAGAAGCAGAGAAAGAGGTACAACACAAATAGCCTTTTATTGTTATTTTCTCTCAGTGCTCCTTTTCTTGTCCTCTGAAGGCAAAATTATCTGCTTATTACAGATACAGAATGGATTTAATTAAGTAATTGCTGCCAGTTTATGACTATTTTGGACTCTGAAAAAAAGGTAAAGCAATATAAATCATCCCCCTTCTTGTTACTAGTTTTCTTGAATGTCTCTTTTCTTGTCCACTCCACCATGAATGCAGATGTCATACATAGCCTATTACAGATACTGAATAAATATAATTAAGAAGTAATTTCATCTAGTTTCTCTCTCTTTTTTTTTTTTTTGGAGACAGTCATAAAAGAGAGAGCCACAGAACAGCCCCCTTTTTGTTGATCTTAGCATTATTAATGAATTCTTCAGTCTCTGTCTGTCCTCAGTCTGAAGGCAAAAAGCCTTCACTTGTTATAGAGGCAGAATAAATGTAAGTCTCATCTCATTAACTGTCATATTACCAGGCTCTATGCCATACCGTTCAAGTTTCACTGAGCATTCAGAATTGCTTAATTATGTACAGTAAAAACAGTCTGCTGAGACTTTCCCTTTCAGATTAATATGGTGGCACAAGGACAGAGGTCATCGTCATGACACACTCGTGCCTGGCACTGCATTAACTCAAAATGACAGAGGCCTTTTGTTGGTAATAAAAAAATAAATAAAATTAAAGAGCATTTGAAAAATAAGATGTTTACATCCAGTGATAGAAGCCACTTTTGATTCTGCAGACTAACAATTGATTCTTCCCCTCCCTCCCTACTTCTGCGTTGGTGTTAAACCACACGGTACATTCCTTATAAATTATACCACCCTATGTTAATTATATAGTGTGCTGACACTGCTTGTCATTACTAAGCCTACTACATGCTTTGTGTGCTCAGATTTAATAGCTGTTTGTTCTGCAGAATGTGGCAGAGCTGTACAAGTGACTGAGAGTGGTCATTGCTCATGTCCCGTTCTTTATGCTTTCACATTTTGTTCTATTTTTAAAACAAACACGCAGAAAAATCCCAGTTGTGCGGTTTACGGTCTGGAAATGTCATCAAATGCATTCAGTCAAAACAGACTATGCCTTACTGAGAATGCATTGGAAGCCTATGATAGATTATTTTTTAAAACCCTCCATATTTCTTCACCCACCTACCATATAATGATTTTAGATACAAAATTCACACACACAATACATATAATGCACAATATATATATATATATATATATATATATATATATATATATATATATATATATATAAATGCACACACTATATATAAACAGACATACAGATAAACAAACGTTGTCTGTGTTTGTATATTATATGTGCATATATCTGCATGTCCATTTATTATATACAAGATATGTTTATTTCGGCTTCCCATTAAAAAATTCTGAATCAGTATTCCTCCAAAGAGTAAAAGCTTTGTCTATTACTCTATTCATTTCCAGAGCAATAACTTGCCAGGGCGGCAGGCTGCTGGTAAGGTTAATCAGTTAGCCAGTATGCCACATTGTGGAGAATTAAATCATAGGGACTATTCCTCTTGAGCCAGTAATTTTGTACTTCATTTCTTTCTTCAAAAACTAGAACCCATATTATTTCCACTTAGACAGATACGCAAGAATATATAAAGCTAAAGAAAAAAATCATGGCAATTTCACTGTAAAATTTTTACCTTATTGAAAAGTTATTGCATGTTTCTCTGTTTAAAGGGAAAGTTGGTCCCTCTCAAATGAAAATATGTGTTCCCAAAATATTCTGTATTAAAAAACAAGATGAAACCTCTCAAATTTGTCACAAGAGTGCAGCACCTGTTATTGTATTTTAACATGATTTTATTGTGAATTTTTGACATAGTGCACCCCACCCACCACATATCTAGGCAGTAAAAGAGGGACACTTTATGAATACTTATTATTATTAGTACCTATTATTTGGGCAGAAAAGTGTTGGTCTAATGGTATTCACTTCTTTGGATGCATTGGCCTTTGAAATTTCTCTCCCCCCCCCCCCTTTTCTTTTTCCAGAACGCCCATTCCATGTGAATATGCACTCCCTCAAGTATTCAAAAATATTCTGAAATTATTGTATATGTTGCTGATGTAATATTTTCATGACATTTTATGCCAGAACCCACCACATCCAGACATCGCAAATTTAAAAGGGTAGCCACAAACAGCAATAGGGTACAGGCTGTTTGAAAATTCTAACCACTATGTCTGTCGGTGTCAAAATAAATTGGGTTTAGGTGTATTTTTAGGAATTGTTTACTATCCTTCAGAAATACAAATCAGTTATTATTCAACTTTAGATGTTTGGATTCACTATATTATGTGCCCTTTCAACAGTATCACAGTGTATGTTCTCCACTGCATCATTCTCATGGATGAAGATTCAGGATTTCCCACTTCTTGAGGTTGCCATGATAAGAAAAATGTAAAATTAATAGTATTGAATGAGCCAATTTCATGCAAGTCCAATATGGGCAAGTGATTATGAGAGAGGATTAGCAGTATTCCATCATGCCTTTCATGCCTATAAGTTCCTAGCTTGAATTCATTCAGTCATTAGAGGTCAGGGGAGCTATGTCTAAATGGGAAAGTTTATTTCAATTATAAAATTAAATAAAAATTCAGCACAGAAACCTTTGGTTGACATATGAAATACAGAAAGGAAGAAAAAGGGTAAATCCAGTAGGACTGTACTACTAGCTTCTGTTGCAACTGCATTGCAAATTGGTAGGCTGTACTCTTGGATTCATTTTTCTTATTTGAGACAGACACTAGAGCATGATAGAAAATTTCATATAAAAATATTCCCATCTTAAATTGGGATGAAAAGTTGAAATCTCAAAAAAAAAAAGTTCTGACCAAAATATTTCATTCTGATAATTTTAAAATCAATTTCAGACATTTTTCATTCAAACTTCTTTAAAAATATAATTAGCTTACATTTTGAAAGTCATTTCAAACCAGAAAGCTACAATTTTTCATTGAGAAATTTTCAAAAAAAATGACAGTTTCAAAACTTATTTCAAAGATTTTTTTTAAATAAAAATGCTCTCCCATTTAAAGATTTCATCTGGGGAAGTTGTTCACCTTATTTAATTCCTCTAAAAGTATAAATTAAAGACATAAGCAAGTATAAACCAAGTGCATCTAAGAATCAATGCATTATGTCCTACACAATTCCAATTTCTCCCTGATCAGGGAGTATTCTATACTTGGCTCTAGTTGGCAGAAATGTATTTAAGTTCTACTATATTTTTAGGCTCAAAGTTAACCTTCTGTTGCCGGATACCCTAGGGAGTCCCGTAGAAATGAGGCTCACACACAGTGGCTAGATGGAAAGTGGTGAGTTTATTGAAGGTCCCGGTCCACTGGTGCTGGGGGCCCCAGTCAGCGCAACCGCGGAAGGGGAGGACCTGGCACATTGAAGCAATGCCCAGGGAAGAAGCCTGACACACAAGGATGTCTCAGCACAGAAATATTCATGCTCATTTGCATCTCATACATAAACATATCTTATGAATAGCAAGCAGCAAGCACCTGTAGATTACACGCTGTCCAGCACTTGTTGATTATATGCTGTTCTGCAATCCTGCTTCAGTTTACCTGTTTAGTTTCACACAAGCTGAAATTCACACAGACCAAGTAAACAGCTCACACAGCTGAGAAGCTGTTCTCAGACGCATACACACAAGATAACAAGCACACAAGGCCATTCCCAAGCTGATAACCTTCATTATATGTTACCCTGGAGACGACTTAGAAGCATAACTGCGCCCCCTACCAATTGCCGTCACAGTAATCTTCCGCTCACTACACCTTCTAAAACTTGTTTTGCTTCCTTTTAAATGAGTAATGTATATATGCCCCTTCCATGCTTCAGCTACCATTCCAGAGGACATGTTTCCGTGCTGATGATGCTTGTTAAAAAAATAACGTGTTAATTAAATTTCTGACTGAACTCCTTGGGGGAGAATTGTACGTCTCCTGTTCTGTTTTACCTGCATTCTGCCATATATTTCATGTCATAGCAGTCTCAGATGATGACCCAGAACATGTTTGTTTTAAGAACACTTTCACTGCAGATTTGACAAAAAGCAAAGAAGGTACCAATGTGAGATTTCTAAAAGTAGCTACAGCATTCGACCCAAGGCTTAAGAATCTGAAATGCTGTCCAAAATCTGAGACAGATGAGGTGTGGCGCATGCTTTCAGAAGACTTAAAAGAGCAAGACTCAGATACAGAAACTACAGAACCTCAACCACCAAAAAAGAAAATCAACCTTCTGCTGGTGGCATCTGACTCAGATGATGAAAATGAACATGGGTTGGTCCACTCTGCTTTGGATAGTAATCTAACAGAACCCATTATCAGCATGGACGCATGTCCTCTATCACAGTGGTTGAAGCATGAAGGGACATATGAATTTTTAAGTTATCTGGCACATAAATATTTTGCAGCGCCAGGTACAACAGGGCCATGTGAACATCTGTTCTCACTTTCAAGTGACATTGTAAACAAGAAGTGGGCAGCATTAGCTCCTGAAAATGTGAACAAATTTGTTTGAGTAATTGGCTGAACAAGAAGTAGGATTGAATGGACTTGAAAGCTCTAAAATTTTACATTGTTTTATTTTTGAATGCAGTTTCTTTTGTACATAATTCTACACTTGTAAGTTCAACTTTCATGATAAAGAGATTGCACTATAATATTTGTATTAGGTGAATTGAAAAATACTATTTCTTTTGTTTTTTTATAGTGCAAATACTTGCAATCAAAAATAAATATAAAATGAGCAGTGTACACTTTGTATTCTGTGTTATAATTGATATTAATATATTTGAAAATGTAAAAAAAATCCAAAAATCTTTAAATAAATGGTACTAGTCTATTGTTGTTTAGCAGCATGATTAATATTTTAATTGTGTGATTAATCACGATTAATTTTTTTAATCACCTGACAGCCCTAAATTAAATACATACAGAAAGCCAATTAAGCTCATCCATTGTTGGAAACAAACACTCTAGGAGATTTTATGATGGACAGTATTCATTTTTTATTGCAGTTCAGCATACTAATAATGCCTCGTGTCACGACACCATTATTTATGTGCTTTTGAGGGCTGCTGAATTTTCCTGTACATCACAATTTCAGAAATGCCTGATTTACATAACTTGTTAAAATATATGCATTCACATTTTCTGAATAAAACCATTAAAATGACTCTTATCTGTGTTGTAGCCTGGTAGAAGGTACATTGTGAATATTAAATGCTAGTTAACTTGTAAGGATGTACAGAATATAAACAGATTAGGAGCACTGGTAAAGATAGGTAACTCACTCTGTCCTTCTCCATCCCTCAGTCAACAAAGTCTTATTTAAATGAATACCATTATTCTTTGTTTTTTACATGTGTATTGTGTTGAGAAAGTAAGCTATGCAACTCACTGAAAGGGAGCAAGAATTCCCTTTGCTCACATCTGCTCATCATGTTCAGCCCATCTTTGGTTATTAATGTTGGTATTAAATGTTTTTCTGTCCACTTTAGTTTACTTATGATTCCAGTATGTGAACCTATTCTTTCCCCCACATTAAACAAATCTAATGATTTGTATTCATAGCAAATGCAGTTGATGAACAAATGGATGATGAAGATGCTATTATTCCTTTGTGTTCATCTATTCCATTTAAGATTCTTGTCATGCTCTGGACATTCTAGCTGTCTGATACTGTTCCTTTATTTCCAATTGCAAAGCTTTCTCTACTGTCCAGAGCATTTGGTACACTGCCTAGTACCAAGCAAAATCTGCTTGCAATGTAAGAACATGTGGAGAAATGTGTTTTTGTCACACCCTATTAAATGGTATTCAAAACACAATGCCCCAGAAACTAAATTGATTGTAGGTTTTATAACCCTTTTCAGGCTAATGGAAACAATTTAGTACCATGAACGAAAACATAGCTAGTGCAGCTGTGGGAATCTTAAATTGCTCGGCTCAGCAGTTCTGTTCCAGCTTAAGTAGGATAAAGTAGTTAAAGTTCAGTTGGATTCCATTCTTCTAGATCTCTGACAGATCATTTCAGATTAATGTCTTCAAAGTTTTCAGCATTCCCCATAAAAGATTGTTTCTGTGGAATTCCTGATGTGTGCTTTTAACTTTTTTGCAGACCCGGAATTGGGGATGGGTAGTTGGGGATGTCAGCTGGTATATAAAACATTTTAACGGGTCTTCCTCTGTTCAGTTTATTATTATCATTCTTCGTCCACCAGGGAAAAAAACCAACCTATGTTTTCATAACATTAAGAATCTGGCTCCAAGTCACAAAAGCCAGGAAATGCAGAGACAAGACTGAAACTCTGTCCTTAAGTCCCCCCTTCATGCTTTGATATTGCAATTGACCTGGTATGTAAGATCACACCACTATTCTAAGGACCCTGACCCCAAGAGCTGATCACATGAGCTATTAGAGACACACCGATATTCACTATTCCTCATTCACATTTCTATATTTAAAATTAAATGCCATGATTAAAATCTTATCAGGGAAGAAGAAAACATGAATGTAATTAGTTTGATTAAGAGCTCCAATTCTAAGCTACACTTCTCAAAACAAATTCTGTATCTAACCACATATGAGAAGAAATCATTCATATGGCCATTAGCTGCACTGTACTACCAGAAAAACATCTGTGAACATTATTTGACAAACTGATCACTAAATGAGCCCTTAGCTAAAAGGAGTTTTTGGATTGACTTTAGGAAAGCAGGATGCCATACAACACAAATGCTTACAGATGCAAAACACTGATTGGGGGGAAAAAATGTTCAGGAAGAATCGTAGTAATAAAGAAAACCTAGCATGAAAATGTACCCTTTCCAAAAGTAAGCCATTTATGAGACGCAGTAGTAAAAACTGCTTAATTCTTCTGTGCCTCTAGGGAGAAATCTAAGCCTTTTGAGAAGTGATGGAGAGAAAAATGAAACCAATGGTGTGTTTGTCAGTGAGAGAATGCTGTGGAAACACAGTTAGTAATTTTACTATTCTTGCTTGCCAAGAGCTGACAGGTGTGCAGTTTCTTATTGTTCTGAAAGGCAGCCAGAAACCACAGTTTAATATGCATCTACTTCTTTACAGTAGGAGAGAAAACAGCTGTCTCTCTGGCTCATGATACAAGACAAAAATATTGAGACAGACTCTTCTTTACAGTATGTTATCGTCATCTGAATGGCTTTGTTTGAGCACTGAACAAAACACATAGCTGATGATGGAAAGAGCTGTAGCCTAGCTCAGATAAGACCTGATCTTTCAACCTCTGCTCCACAAATAGTTTCATTTATTTCACGGGGACAAATCACTTGAATAAGGATTATTCACATGAGGAAGGTTGAAGGATTGGGTCTATTGTTTCAACCAAGAGGATCTAAAGACTTCCTATAGACAAGCCATATCAAACTTGAAAGTAAACAAAAGCAGGAAAATACCAAGACTAGGTTATTTCAGATAAACATGCGGTAATCATTTTCAAACACATTTAAAGAAGGACTCCCATAAATCCTTCAGTTTTCATACTGCTGAGAGATGTTTGTGATTAATAAATCCTTTGAACACAAAAGGTTTCCTCACTACAGAATGATGTGTGCTTTCCTGTAATATGTGGCAAAGAGATCATTTTAAATCCTAACTCCCTAGAGTTTTAAAAAAATTCGCAATGCACCAGATGCAATAGTCTGTCAGAAACGTTAGGCTGTGTTATATTAAATTTCCTTTCTGCATGGAGTATGCTACAGTATTAAAAGCTCATGATAACTGACGGGCAGATTGTCATGGGATATGCAGAAAACGTCTGCAGTGTGTCCAGGCTTGTATGGCTTGATCATTTGATACATGTAAATTTAGGCAATATGGCTTGGAAAGTTTATATTTACCATTGGGAATGGAGGGATTATTCATTCAAATAATAAAATGGAATGGAATTTTAGAAATACTCTCCTCAAAGTATTGACATTTTACTAGTAAACTTCAAAAGCCTACACAGTATGACATAACAGTAAGACGATGACATACAAGATCCCTCAGGTTTACACCAGAGCATAGTATAGCAATACAATCATAACATCAATGGAGATGGGATTGAATTACCCACAAAAACCAGGCAATTTTGAGTTAAGAACAGAGCAGTCCTCCAACAGAGGGGCCTTAACAGAGGAGCAATTTGGCTTACTTCAATGTCTCGAACTCTTGCAGCTCCTAAAATGTGTTAGCAGAAAAGTAGCCATTTTAGCATAGGAGGATTTTCTTTTTAATTTCAATTTTAACATAACCGCGAAACTTCAGCTAGGGCTATCGTTTTCAAGGGACACAGAAGAAGAAAGTCAGCTAATGAAGACTGGAATAATGTCAGACAGAAAGAGGATTACTTTACGCAATCTACTCTCCTGGAATAATTTGTTAAATCGCTGACAGTCCAAGGTAAACCCCAGACTGCTATTTCTTGCCTTTGTGAAAAAGCTACTAGTTATTCCCCTTCATATACAATTACCTACTGTCAGCCTGCAACCAGACACCATTTAAGCTGCAATACTAGATGGGCTGAAGGTTTACAAATCAAACGTGCGTTCTGTCCTGTTGTATGCTGCAGAGACATGGAGAACCAACAAGAAAGTGGAGAGCAGAGTGAGAGGATTTGAAGGTAGATGCCTCCGACGCATCCTTAGAGTGTGCTGGGAAGAACACATCAGCAACAGGGAAATTAGCAGACGCACAGGTATCATCAACATTGTGGATGAGTTAAAAAGGCGACGATGGGGGTGGCTGGATCACGTTCTTCGAATGAAAAACACCAGACACCCTAAGATAGCTCTAAGATGGACTCCACCTGGAAAGCGTAAGCGAGGCAGACCAATGGGTACCTGGAGAAGAACTGTGGAAGAGGAACTGAAGATGATGAATAAAACATGGAATGAAATCAGCTGGCTTGCCCAAGATCGAGAGGCATGGAGGAGATTTGTTGGTGCCTTATACTCCAGCGGGAGTGAAGAGGATTGATGATGATGATGACTAGACGGGCATAACTAACTAGCACCTTGGCAAAGTGAGTTAAGAACAGAGTAAGAGCACTATTTTTACTTGCTTAACCCTCTTTTACTAGAGAATCACTCTGACCTCAGCACTAAATTCCCTGGGATAGGGGTTAAGATCAGACCATTTACATTTGTTTCAAAAAGTGAACAGGAGCAAAAATTATGTTTCAGAAACATTAATATAACATGTAGTATGATACTGGTACCAAACAAATCTCTCACACAAGGTTATGGAAAATTAATATTTTCTAATTACTCTTTAATAGGCAAATTAATACATGAAGCAAAAGGAAGAGAGAGAAACTATATTCTCCCTGAGGCTGATGCACAAGTCAACTGCGGCTTTGTTTGGAACCCATCTGCACTACAACTATCACTCGGCCAACACCACATTTGTCTGGGACAGTTAAAATCATCCCTCTCCCAGTCTGGTTTTGTAATGTGGACAGAACGTGACCTAAAGTTGTGACACAATTTCCCAACACATTTCTATAATTGGGTTGTCTGGTTCATGTAACACACTCAAAAAGTGTTGGAACAAGTGTCCCCCAAGTGAGCCGGAGAGCCACGAACTACACAAACACAATTAGAGCAATAATAGCAGGTGGTGCTAGAATTCAACATGAGCATCAGTCATGATGGCATGGTGCTACTATCAGGCCTCAGCCAATGACTGTAGATTTTAATAGAGAGAGATCAGTCTGTTAGTTATTTTTAAAGTACTCATCTTCATATCTAAGGGCCATATCCTCAAAGCTATTTAGTCACCTAATTCCTGTTCATTTCAATGAGAGTTAGGCGCCTTCATACGTTTGAGGAGGTGGGCTCAAGTGTCTTATTGATTCCTTGCTCTCCTGTTTGGGGCTCTCAACAAGAATGCCAAATAATGATATTACGGATAGAAGAAAGATTGAGATACGGTCATCAGGCTATCAGGGAATGCACTGAGATCATCAATTTATTTCCGAGAGCCCATTGAACACAGATCAGCCTCTGTCTAGAATGAAAATAATCAATTTACTAAAAACTGATCACAGAAAAATGGGTTTCTCTTATTGTATGCAATAAACATATATTTACCAAAATATAGGTTTCTCTCAACATGAAATGCTATTGCTTATTGTTCTTGTTATTTAAAGTGCTATTAAAATCGACAATGACATTAATGTCAGATCTAATACTAGAGACTGGCTCTTACCAAAATGCCAGTTATAGACACGCTTGGAATTCAGGGGACTTTAAAAAACAAACCTCAAATCCAAATTTTTAAAACAATACCTATTTTATAAAGGTCCAAACCAAAGACCCAGATTGGAACAGCACTGAACTTTGGAGTCGGGGGGAGGGGGGTTGAATTCTGGGTTGATATTTTGCATCTGGAACCTGTCTGTAATATAATATCAAATTATAATAATGCAAATGAAAACAAAAAAACACACTCACCCACTGCTTCAAAACACCAAAAGGGTTTCTACCCATAACAGTTGAGGATTATCATCCTGGATTTTTATTGAAGAGCTGAGATTGGTTTCATTGGTAATCTATAATCTAAAAACAGCTTTAAGGTTTAAGACAATTTTTGTTAACTCTGAGAGCAGCTAAGCTATTTCTGTACTATATTTCTACCAGCTATGAACAGAAATGTCTGACATATTAAACTCTGAAAACTGCATTTACAAATACATAAGAAATGCTCAGCAAGGGGAAATGATCACCCAGAGTGTTGAGGCCACAGAGAGCTCCCAGCGCAATAGAATGAAAACAGTTCTTCAGCTCAGGGGGAAGCCTATAGAGCAATAGTTTTTTTATCAAGATACAGACTCCAGAGAAAATAACAATAATTACAATGATAAGTAAATAAAAAGATTTTTTGGTGGATTCAAAAGCATGTGGTAGTCTGGATCTGGATCTAGTCCAAGTATTGACACCTCCTGCTACAGAGACTGCATACCATGTGTGTGCATGGAGCTTGGAGGCCATCTCTTTTGATTGGCCAAAACAACGGGTGGAGGTGTGCTCTCTGGATCCACTTTTACATGGATTTAGGTGCCATAAAATGGATATTCAATAGTCACTGGATGTATTCCAGCCCAGAAACTTCAGTGGCAGCAATGTAGAGTCTGTAGAGCTCCTCTACACTTTTCCCACAGCTTGGCATGTGGATCCCCTCTCATCCAACCCCTACTTAAATCACTATCAGAAGTTCAGGCAATTGTGTCCTTGGTGGGGAGGGCGGGCAGCTGGGGATGGGGAGCAGAAAAGTGTGGCCTACAGGTTATAGAACTACATTGGGACTCAGAAGATCTGGGTTTTACTCCCAGATATGCAATTGGCCTACTAGGTGACATTAGACAAATCACATCACCGCCCAGTGCCTCAGTTTCCCCATAGGTAAAATGGGGAAGATGATAGTGAACTTCTTTGTAAACTGTGTTGATAACTAGGTATTCATTTATTGTTAACTGAGATTCTGACTACCAAAAAAAAAAAAAAAGATACTATGCACAAACTTTCCCATACCAATCCCCACTGTTGTGCTTCAATTTACCCTCCTTTAAAGTGATGGAATCTAGCAACCAGACAACAGTTCAGTGCTGCTTTTCCTAATGAGATTATACTGTGTGATGTGGGTGTAGTTTTAAAAATGGAACAAGATTCCAATTATTAAAATTTAATTCAGGTTACTGAACAACCAGTAGGTCACAACATTTCCAAGGGTCTTGTTGATGGCTTATTCCTTATTTGGTGTCTCAGCCTGCATGATGTCTTTAGCTTCCACTGAAATCACTATCTAGCAGGATCAGCTCATGCTATCTAATCATAAGGATCAGACTATTTCAGCTCAGACACATTCATTTATTAACCAACAATTACTCCCTCATTTTCACGAGCACTAAAACCACTCACAAATTAAAGAGTCCTGTGGCATCTTAAAGACTAACTAAAGTATTGAAGCATAAGCTTTCATGGGCTAATACCCACTTCGTCGAAAGACGGTGAGAGAATTCTTAAGTGTATTTGGTTCCTCCCATCCCCATGTAGGATCCATATGTGATCTTGGGTGTAATGGGAAATATTAGCCAGCACTTTGAACAAAGTACCCTCTTTGGAATGTTGGTGTGCTATCCAGGGGGCAAGAAAAGATGCAAGTAAAAATCTACCAGATGGTGGTACTTGTTAGACACTAAGTTCCGAATTTAATTCTTTGTGAGTGTTTATTCCTGGGACACGTTATCTTTTCTGAATAACGAAGGAAATGACACATATTTTCCCAGCTAACATACTCAGAACACAAAATAACCATTACATTATTTGAATTTCTTAGAGCAATGGTACTTTTTATTCTCCTTTATACAAACACACACAGGAGAGTTCAGCTGTACATGCTAACTGTAAAACATGATGAGAAATGAGACTTCCAGAATATTAATTTTTCCAGTGACTTGGATAGAAACACTTGATTTCCTTTTATGGTCCTATAAAGTAGAGCTTCCAAAAAAATCAGTCAGTCAATCAGAAGTTCTACTCCTCCATTACTGATTATTTTATTTTTTTTTGCATTACTATACTGTACACATACATTAATCATATTGACAATGTACATGGGCACACATGGTGCTTTACAAACAGAATATAAGTCCTTCTCCAAAGTTTATAAACCAGGACCCTGACCTGGAAATCTGATGCATTACCTCAGACACCCACATCCAAGCATCCCATGTACTTAAATGGGTGCCCCACACTAGCGGATCAGATTATAGGTTACCCTATAAGAAAATCATTGAAAAATAAATTAATAAACTATATCAGTAGCAACAAGGTTTCTTTGCCTAGACAAATCCCCCCATACCATGAAAATGTGCCTGCCCAAAGCAGCAGTCCTTTTGAATGCTACACAAATCACAGTCAGGCACTAGAAAGCCAGAAACCATTGAGGGGAGGGATAGCTCTGTGGTTTGAGCATTGGCCTGCTAAACCCAGGATTGTAAGCTCAATCCTTGAGGGGGCCATTTGGGGATATGGGGCAAAAATAGGGATTGGTCCTGCTTTAAGCAGCGGGTTGGACTAGATGATCTCCTGAGGTCCCTTCCAACTCTGAGATTCTATGTTCTATATAACTATTATTAACACTGATATGCTGATACAGTTTAGCAGCCAACCAGGTTAGGGTCCCATTGTACAAGGCACTGTACAAACACATTGTAAGTGACAGTTCTTGCCCCAAAGAGCTTATGTTTAAAAGACAGGACAAAATGGATGGATGGGCAAGCACATAGATTTGAGTGGAGGAGGTGAAGGAACTAGACTACATGATACGAGCAATTCTTAGCCATTCAGGAGCAAGAGTTACAACTTACCACCTGTCTAGCCACAGGAAGATGCCGTGACAGCAGAGCTGCAGTAATTGCTGGGGGCTAGACTTAAAAAACGATCGAGAAAAAGGGGAGATAAAATTCACAAGAATTCAAGCAATCATTAACAAAACAAATTAAGGGTTAATTTTTCCCAGCACATTTCACCTATGCTCACAGTTATGGAGCATTGCCTCTTACATACTTGGAGCTTCTGCCTGATTTAAAATAAAGCAGGCTTCTGACATACACCCACATTGCCTCAGCCACTGGTCACTGCTGAGTATGGCACCTGTGATTTCCTTAAGTTAGCTGGCACTGGCCTAATAGCAGACAATTGATAAAAATCAACTGAAAGCAGATTCAGATTTTCTTTCAGGAAAGAACTAGCCACTAATTCTACCTTTTTGTACACACCTTGTCATACACTTGGAGAACGTAAATGTAAAATACCCTAGCTACGTATCCCAGACCCGCAAACATACGTTCACTCAGAATTACTCAGATTTTAAGTTAAGAGAGCAAGTGGGAGGAAAAGTTAAATTATCCATGGGAGAACTAGGGTGACCAGATGTCCTGATTTTATAGGACCTGATATTTAGAGCTTTGTCTTATATAGGCACCTATTACCCTCGCCCCCGTTCTGATTTTTCATACTTACTGTATGTTCTCCTTAGGGTAACCAGATAGTGTGTCCCTTCTAAAACAATATAAACACACAATGGCTGCCTCTCGCTACATACAGCAGAGTTACTAGAATTGTAAATGTGTAGGGCAAGATGCACACAGGGACCCCCTGCCCATTTTATGTGGAGATAGGTGTGCTCAGAGCATGCCTACCGGATGATGGCCCACACAGATGATAGGCAGGTCAATGCCTATCTTCCCCTGGTTTGAGAATCTAACGGGTTTACACAGGAGATAGGAATCCGGCTACCTACCTCAGGCAGTAGTGTGCATGTCCAGATGCAGAAATGTAAGTGCCCAGAGAACTTTTACAGCAGAAATTTAGGTACCTCAGAGTTAGGTGGTAGCTGAGCAGGGGTTTTGAGGATCGCAGTAGTGCCTAAATCTGGAATCTAATTAAGACTACATATATTAAAACATGATATGGCAAGCAAGCAATTAGTTCATGTTCTCAGATATTTTTTAAATATATAGCTCACAATCCTATGAAAGTCATTGTTGAATATGTATGTGGAAGAGGAACCACATACACGTGCAAGTCTGTAAAAATTAAATGTCTTTGATAAATACAATATTTATATCTATGATTGGGGGGTGGGAAGCATCTGAAATAATTTTTCTGACATTTAAAAAAGAGAAAGAAAATTTTGTGCTGCATACCAAATTTCAGCCCACTGCATTTTTAAACGACAGAGCTATAAACCACTTCAGTCAAGTTTTATAATGGAAATGGTGCTAGATCCTTAACTTTAATGGCTCTTCCAAGTTCTTCTAAAGCAACCATTACTTTTAGTGTCATAAAATGATGTTTAAAACACTACAGAATTTTCTCAAGACACATAAGCAGGTGTTCAAGAGGGCAGCAGTAGTTAAACCTTATTGATTTATGGGATATGCCGTATTAAAGGTCAAAGATCTTTATGGAAGCTTGCAATAGAAATTCCAGACTTTAGCATACATAGTACAACCATTGTTTGAAGACCACTGATATGTATTAGTTTTCATGTCGTAACAATTGAGCTCCTGCATTTTGTACTTGTTACCAATAGTAAAATATGAGCCTCATCCTGTAGAGTAAGACTTTCTTTTTATTGGTATACTTTTCATAGTGTATTGCATGTAATCAAATCCACTATGCAGCTACTTGATCATGTAGTACTGTATCAGGTAAATTATTCCCCTACTACTAATTTTAGTGCCACTATTTCTGGATTTTTCTAACAGTCAGAAATGGGACAACTTTCCTCAGATGGAAGTGAAAGGGGAAATATACACTAATCCCCCACCTGCAACTATACCCAGTGTTCAATATTCTCCTCCTGGAAGCAATGTAACCATCACAAAAGCAACCAATAAACCATTAAACCATTTTATGCAATCGATTAGTATTTTCTGCTTGTTAACACAAAAATCAATAATCTTATAGCTGTGGGTGCCAGCCCAAATGATTTAGTGAAACTGTAATTTATTGCAGAATAAAATAGCAACACTATTAAGTCTCAATAGCAAATATAATTAGAGAAAGCTGATAGCAAAAAGACCATTATTGCTTAGTCTGTGGGTAGTGACAAAATACCTGGTACATGGGGATAATTACATCTACCTTCTCTTAAAAACCAAAGTGGCTGTATTTATTTCATTTCCGTATATTTGTGGTGCAATAAAAAAATATTTTTTACACTGCCATAGCACCTTCCATCCACCATTCCAAATCTCCACTGGCTGTGCACATAATGAATGTAGCCTCACTCACACCTACAAGATAAGTGCCTATTATCCCTATGTTATGGATGGGGTAACTCAAGCACAGAAGAGAGATTAAGGTCCTGATCCAGCTTTCCTTGAAATCAATAGAAGCCTTCCACTAACTTCCCTGGAAGTTGGATTAGTGTCCAAAAGACTAACCCAACATCTCATATAAATTAAGCAGCATCACCAGAAAAAATACCCAGATCTCCTGGGTCCCAGACTTGCATCTAAAACCACAAAAGTATCTTTGTTCCCCGTTAAGCCGTTAGGGTACATCAACTGGTGTAGCTTGATACACTAGCAACCAAGAAGAATATTATATAGTGGTAACAGTAATTGAAAATTGACAGGATATGCAGTGCTGAGTAGTAAAATTTTCTTACTATTACACTTCAGGCAATACTTTATGTTTAGTGCTCTCAAGCTACAAGCCAGCCTTTTGGCATTTTGGCATGAGCTGTGCCATGTGAGCAAAATGATAAGAGACACAGGAAGCAAAGAAAGAACTGTACAACTAGTGTAGTCAGGGATCTACTGCAGAAAACGAAAGAATTTTGGTGCAAGAATGTGCTTTGTAGTATATGAAACCATATTTGCAACAGGGGCTGGTGTAGTTCTTGTGCTACTTGTACCAGCACCTGTGTCAATGTTATTTAATGAATGAGTAAATCAATTTTGCCATCCAAAGTGTGATATGTTTCAGGCCTTGCCCTGCAAGTCTTTGCAAGGTACACTAGGGTATTGTAGTCACTGTAAGTGAGAATTGTGTGTGGGCACAAGTAAGATTAAGCATTAGGCGTATCAGAGCTGGAGTAAATCTCATACCCCTTTGTTTACTTTCTCCCTCACTTAAGTTCACAGAGTAAAAACAGGGTCAGGTTTTAAGGAGAGAATTGTCCTGCCTGAGACAAATTGAATTTGAGTGTAATCCTCATTGGGTTAATAAAATTCATCTGTGAAATCTCCTCATGAGTTTTTCTCTTGCTCCTCTGAAGGAGTGATTGGTGGCCACAAAGCAGGTTCTCATACAAGGTGAGGATCCTTTGCACTCACTTGTTCTGCTTATCTCTATTTACCTTGAGATTTATTCACACAACAGTCCATATCTGCTCTGTTCAAAATCAAGACCTAAAATTAGAATGAATGCAAGAAGAATCAAATGACAGAAGTTAAAGAGTGAGCGAGAGAGAGAGAATATGCTTGGCCATTATTTGTCCATCAGGCAATCTAGAGATCAGTGAAAATCAAGTTCTTTCTTTGCAGAGGTTTGTGTGATTATGTTCTTCATTGGCTCCCTGTAAGGAGGTTAATGTGCCCAGATTTGGAGTTAAAGTGAACCTTAGATTTCACATGATATTCTGGTCACAAATGACTCATTTCATCTGCTTTTCCTCTGAAACCATACAAAACCATTCATTTCACATGACAACAGTGCAGAAACCAGGCCATGATTGATCAGATCTGGGCCTGTGTAGGTTGAAAGGTTTGCCAGGCAGTATTGAACCTTTCACAGCATATGGTCTGAGCATAGAGATTGTGACAAAGCTACAACCAACCCCCTTTAGGTAATGTTCCATTTCATGTGGGCATTTTTACACATACATATTTTCCTCCCAGTTCATGCCCCTCGATAGTCTCACCTTGACACTGTCAAGCTCAATACCCTCCAAAATGACCACTTTCTCCAGCCTTGAAAAATTATTTTTCTAGACTGCCTAGATAACAGTGATCAGGCAAGAGGAGATGAAGTATGGATGAGGGGCTTTCAGCCATCCAAAGGAAGAGCTTCAACAAAGTTAAAATTACAGTGCCTTCGAAGGGTGGCCAAACACCACACAATCCAGGGCATGGAGATTTGATGCAATCATGACATCTTGTGCCATTTCCAGTGCTTCTATATCGTGATGCCAACTTTTCCCAACCCAGCGCTAAATATTTCCCAAATCTGATGAAAATTTCCCCAGAACTGGGAAATTTATAGTGCTAGCCAGTGCTTTTATATCCTGGGAAATTTCCCCAAATCTGGAAATATTTCAGTAAAAATGTTTCACCTTGGGAAATTGCAAGGCAAATTGGGAAACTGCAGGGCACATGCTGTTAAAAATTCTGTTAAGAATTCCCAGATTTTGGGAAATTTCCCAGGATATAGAAGCACTAGCCATTTCCCTGCTCTTCTCCTGGGTCTCATTCTTCAAGCCTGCAGGGAACACTATAGACTAGATTGCATCTTGCTAAGGTGTTCAGAGAGCTACCATCTCATCCCCTTTATGCTCCTGCTGGTTCAAACAACAGGAGCCAAAATAGGCAGAACAGTTCAATGTGCTGATAGGTAATCAAAAGAACTCCAGATGGTGGTTGGATCACTTACCCAAGGAAACAGTAGTTTAACACTCTTGCAGCATCTCCCTTCAGATCTTCTCACCATTAATAGGACTACATGAAAAAAATGTTGCAGGGATTTGGGGGGAGGAAGATTTTATTTTGTCCTTGCCATTTTTAAAGGTATTTGAAAGAATACACAACCTACTTGTAAAATTGCCAACCTGAACACCATGATACAAACATACTGAGTGGTCTCAGTAGTCATGGGCTAGGGTGGCAATTACCTATTGTTACTGAGATCATTGTAAATTACTAATGTATGCACGGTCCTTGTTGTCTTGTCCTCCCACCCCTTTACCTCCAGTTTGTGAGTTTACTCACCTGCTTTGTATGGTCTATCTAGACTCTAAATCCTAGTGAGCTCTCTGAAGCAAGGCAATCTTTCTACTGTATTTATTTGTATGGTGCTTAGTACAATGGAGTCTTAATCCATGTGTGGTCCTTCAGCACTACAGTAGTAATATTTTCTTTAAAAACAAACCCTTGTCTCAATAACCTGTCCTTACTTCCTGCATATTTGTACCAGCCTATTTGAATGTCCATCCCTGCTTCCCTTCAGATGAGCTTGAGTCCTTTCCCTTTTATACGCCATACTCAGCTATAGAGCTAGTATTTTAGCTGTAGCATTTTGCTCATTTATAAATATTATGGGGGTGAAAATACATGTAGATCAGTTTTTAAAAACAAAAATGTACAGTGCATGTCAGAGAATGTTTTTTAAATGCCTGGAAGAGGTGTCCATCCAACATCCCTAGTTTTATTCAGCAAATGTGAAAATGTTCTGCCAATTTTCCACAGCAGATCAACACAAATCTTTTTAGTACAAGTGTTTCCGGGATTGGGATTCATTAGGAAAACTCACAGTGTTTAACAAGTTACGGCTGTTTTAAAGCTTTAAAAGGTTTCCAGCGTTTATCAAGGCCCTGTTGGTAATAGCTATAAATTTCTGGCTAAGACAACTCATCACAACTTTGATTATTAGAGAATAGGACTACAGGATAATATTACAAAATGTTTTAACCTCTAAAGAGTACTAGAGCCTGCATTTTCTTATGGTCGTATATTACAAATATACTTGGAAGCCAATTAGCATAGAGTCTTTAACCTCACCACTCCATCACCAAATGATGTGGAGGGCACATTTAGGCTATTGTGATGGGCACCTATTTCTTAAAGAAATATAACTCTAGATTTCATCTTATGTTAACAAACCATTCTTTACTCACTTATTGCCAGTCCTAAGAGTAACTACAGTACTGTTTAATAACAATGTGCAGTTTCTGACATTTATTTATAGTATACTGAAACCATAATAAGGCTGGGTGGCAAGAGTTTTAGACCACCTGAGATGCCTTTAAATGTTCAGCACATGTGAAATGCAGAAGGACTAGCAATAATCCCAAATACGTAGTCTTCACCATTGGCTGATTTATCTTTTAATGTTATAGATTCATTTCAGGAAACTATTTTTCCCAGCTGCCTTTTTAAAAATAAAAATGGGTTAAGTGATAGAGAAATACTTGGAAAGACAACAATCTTTTTTTCATTTTTAAACCAGGACATGTGTGCATACCAAATTGATGGATCTTTTCTGGAATTAATTGAATTTCTTTTAACTGCCTGTGTGCCTTGCATGATGCTAAAATTGTGCCTTTGGTGTAAAAACAGCCTGGAAAATGTCAGTGATTTGTTTACAGATGTGCGCAAGTGAGAGAGAGTGCATGATTGATTGTGAACTTCAATCATGCACATTGTGGTAACTATGTACTCTGAAGCCTTAGCTCTTTCTATTAAAGCTTTGTTTAGCTCAGTGATGCTCAGACCTCAGCAGTTCAGGAGCCAAATTAGCGATGAACACTCTAATGTTAATTCAGAGTGAATTAATTCTCTCTCTCTCTCTGTGTGTGTGTGTGCATATATATATATATATATATATATATATATATATATATATATATATATATAATTTCACAGCAAAATGACTGACCAAGTATTCTACAATTGGTTAATAATATAGTAAAAGCATCCAGATTGGTTAATAATTAAATCACATGGTCTTTTAATATCATGTGCTGCAAAGAGCCACAGGAGACACATTAAAGAGTCACATGCTGCTCCCAAAACTCAGTCTGAGTATCACTGGCTTAGATAGAGACATTCATTAAAATAAGTGTCAATGTGGAAAGAACATACACACACTTAAATGACTGCGCAGAGAGTACCATTTTTACTAAACTGTGGGACAGATTCTGTCACCCTTAATCATGCTACATGGTACCTTATCCTATGAGTAATGTTATTTGAAACCATGAAGTTCATTTAGTAAAGTATTATGCTTTGGTCCCAATTCAGCAAAACACGCAAGTATGTGCATTGTCTCATTAGCTTGAATGGGCTTAAAGTTAAATATGTATGTAAGTTTTTTACTGGATAAAAAGCCTTCCTTCGCAAGCATGGCAGAAGTAAGGCTGCATATAGCCTTTTCATTATTTATATAAATACAACAATATTCATAGTATAGTATTTCAGAAACTGTCTTTTTTCCTATTTTCTAATTTGAGGAATAAGACTGCAGACATAATTTTGCTTTTTAAAAAAATAGTGAAAGCGAAATTATTATAATTGGTTTATAACAGCAAAGACTGACAATAATTTGAACACTTAAAAATATATATTGAACCAGAGTTTCAACTGGTGCAAATCAACATAGCTTCAAACATCCAGAGAGGTGGTGAACCCCAACTTCCATTTATTCATGAGACAAAGTTTTTAACCTAAATTTCACTGAACCTATTTTAAAATGCTGTGCTATTCCACTGGTAAACAAAGCTGTTCTGGAAAATGAGTAGAGGCACCATAAGTCAGTCATCTCTACTGGCTGAAGAGTGATGGAAACTGACATTATTTCTTACCTAGACCCTCGAACTAATAGACTAAATAGGCTATGCATCTGGAGTTACTTTGTCTGGGATAGGCTGTCAAACAAACTCCCATCCCATGGCCTATTTGACTCTGATTTTTAAGATGCAGCATTTCTTGCATTGAATAGAACCCCAGTCCCGAGCTGGGAGCAGGTTGGGATGGGGGTGGGGGTTTCTTAGGATTGTGAGGAAGACAAGGTGGAGCTTTTTCAGTAGAGAAGAGACATTTATTTGGGGACACGTGGTTTTATTTGTTTGGATGTATAAATAAATTTGCATAAGGATGTAGTGAAAGAGGTATCAACCTCTGCCACTTGAAATTGGCTTAGCATTGGCTAAGTGCACACTTTTTTAAATGGTAAGTGTTTACAGATCACTCTGGAACTATTGGGATATACAGATATAAAGGCATTCTTCAGGAATCTCTTCCAAAAGTGTCCCCTTTTCTTCCCCTTTCTGTACAAACCTTATTTTTAAACAAATATACTTTCTAGCCTCCATATAAAAAACCAATTTGCTGTTGAAAATGCTTGCTACTAAGTGATGGAATGTGCAATCATGCACCAGCAATCAAGTCCTGAAATTCAACTTGCCCACACTATGAAGGAAAAAGCTCTTGGCTCAAGTGTGCACTCTATTACAAGGGGAGGCACTTAAATACACGAAGGGGAGGCCATGCATTTTATTTCAGAAGACTGAAATGTATCTTGCAATGTGGGGCTTTAATGTTGTTCAAATGCTAACAATATACCATTTCCTCCAAGTGCTCAATACATTGGAATAAAAAGACATAATTTGCTGACATTGTGCTGAACGCTTCCTGTCCAGAATACTGATCAACAATCGTCATCCAGTTTCCAAGGCTAAACCACCCAAAATAACCCTCAGCATAACCTTTAAATTGTTCTTCTAACACTTTAAAATTCCAGTTAAAATAATTTACCATTTTACAAAATAAAACGATGGAACAAAGACTATAACTATATTTTCACTCAGCTTCTAAAATGCAGTTCCAGTGCCCCAGGGACTCCTTTCATCTAGTGTAAGTGCTGGCATATGATGTGATTGTTAACATAGCTGGCCACCAGATGAAGTGAATTATCTAAACTGCCAAGGTTCCTACGTTCACTCCAATTTAAACATCAATTTAACACAGAAACTGAAGGGTATTATGAAAGCTTTAATATGAACCATTTCAGACATGAAAAAGAACTAGAAGGATTTTTCAAACCACCAAAACAAACAAATGTGTAATTTATTGAACCTGAAGATGAGTTGGAAAATGAACAGTTCACAGGGGCATAACAGCACATGCCTGTCTTATACTTTGCCAGCTGATAAGCTCTTCTGGTTCTTAAATTAATGTACTATACTCTGGACACCTTTTTAAAAGTAAATAACCTGTGTGAATCCATAAGGACATTAACCAAACACAATCGTTTAGTACCAAATGTCTAAAATATTGACTCTGATGGTAAGATATGTGTTTGCTTAGCACAGGTGAGTATAATTTGAAATACATTTATTATTTTACTTCTGTTCATTGTGATTCCTATCAGAGAGAGGGAGGATGTTTTCTGGCAAAGTCACTGTTACAGATCGCCTACTACAGACTGCCTGTGTGACCTTGAGTGAATCCCTCTCTCTCTGTGCCTCAGTTCCGCACCTGTAAAACAGGAATAATATTTCCTTTTATCCTATGCTTTGTCTGTCTGGTCTAGATAATCCTCTCTTTTTAGCAAGGACTGTCTCTTATTATGCATATGTGTGGTGCATAATAGGACCAAGGCTTCCAGACAAACCAATAAAAACAATAACAAACTGCCTTTCATGCAGTAGTCAATTTCCTTCTCTCTTGCAGAGTACACAAGAACTCTTGGGACAAACATTCCTAGGGAGAACAGGCATTTAGGGATAGTTTGTATAGAAGGGGAGAAAAATATATATAAAAATAATAGACTTTGACCCAGGGGTAGGGGAAATGTTAAGGAAGTACAGAAAATTACAAAGTGACAGGAAGTTTTTAAAATAATGGAAAATGTTAAATGATTTGAAAATGTTACATTGGACATATTGTAACCTTGTGTTTGTTACTCTCATTTGTTGGGTCTTGTTTTTCATTTTAATCCTTGAATGGGACATGGCAGGAACTTTAGGGCCAATACCAGCAGACTGCAATGCAGCAGGAAGTCAACTTAATGAAACTAGCCAGAGTGCATACAGTTAGGTGCATGCATTAGGGTTCATAGGATCAAAGCCTAAGGAATGGGACCCTTTCATCTTTAGGCCTAGTGGAAAGAACCGTGCTTTGAGGACAATATTTTGAACATTCAGAGAAACGTTTCTGGGTGTAAAAGATGAGCAAGTTCCAAATGGTGGAAGGGCATGGATGAAATTGCAAAGATGAGTACTGTAATGTGGTATTGAAACTACATCTGATATACTGTGTCCATTTTGGTCAAGAGGTGGCAGAATGGACAATGCCATGACTGCAAAAGGCAAATTATCCAGGAGTTTTGAGGAGAAGTTAAGGTTTAGAGGTTAGGACTCTGTTTCCAGCACTGAAGGGCAAAGGGCAAAGTGATAGATCAGGGGTGGGGAACCTCTGGCCCGGGGGCCTTATACGGCCCGCCAAAGCATTCCATCCGGCCCGCGCGCGTCCCTGGCCGGCGGCTCCCCGAGGCGCTTCCCAGCCCCTTCGCCAAACGCAGAGCCGCTCCCGCCTGGCGGCCCGGGGCGGCTCCGCGCTCCGCGAAGAGGCCGGGAAGCGCCTTGGGGAGCTGCCGGCCAGGGACGTGCGGGGGTGGCTCTCCGAGGCGCTTCCCGGCCCCTTTGCCGAACGCGGAGCCACCCCCGCCTGGCGGCCCGAGGCGGCTCCGCGCTCCGCAAAGAGGCCGGGAAGCGCCTCGTGGAGCCGCCGGCCAGGGACGCGTGCGGGACACTGGGGGGGGGGGGGGGAATGGGCTTCCTGCAGGGGGAATGGGCTTCCTGCGGGGTGGGGGGAGGAGCGGCCCCCGAATGACATTGTAAATCTCCAAATGGCCCTTGGCAGGAAAAAGGTTCCCCACCCCTGTGATAGATGATGAAAGAACCAGAAAGACAGGGAATGGAATCAAGCTAATAAGCTGTTCAAAATAATAATTGATTAAAAACAAGATGTTTTTATGGATGACTGTGAAAGAAAAGACCAGTCTGAACTTCTGTACATAAACATTGACAGAGTGTGGAGAAAGTGCCAAAGTAAGCAAAAGCAGTAAGTGGTGAAAATCAATTCAAAAGGGAGTTTGAAAAATTGCTGGAGAAGGAATTAATCGGTTAGTACAGTCATTAAGTGGTCTCTTTTGAAATAGATGATGAGCCACAGATCATTTCCTTTGGTTTTATGGGCAAGCTTGGCTCATGTAGCATTTTTCCACATTAATACTATGTTTCTATTATGTAACAGTTACAGCAGCGTTTCCTAAAGTGCAGGGCACGAAGGACTAGCAGGGGAGTGAGGGGGTGTGGAAGATGTATAAATTAATGCATGTAGACCTTAATGATACACTGTGGAACTCAAGGGGGTGCAAATGGTTTAAATTTGCCAAATGGAGGCTCAGCTTTCAAAAATTTAGGGGACACGGAGTTACAGCCTGACCAAAATGATTATGACATGCAAGTGCTTCCAAACTGGGGCAACTGAAAGGCTTGTAGTTAGAACAAAACATTTAAGCCATGTCTAAATCAATTGGCGAGGTCTGGTACTTAGGGTGGACCAGAGTTGTGCTGGAAAGGGATTCCAGAATCCCCATGTTTAAATCTGCCACCAAGATAAAAAGTGTTTTTGTAATTTCCCTGCTTCTGATGATTTGTATCTCCCACTTGTATGAATACTGCTAAACCATCCTTGCTGGAGATGACTGTCACAACATCTAGAGTGACTCGTGACTGAGTGCACCAACCACTGTTACTGGCTAGCTGAAATGTAATTAGAAACGTACCACCAGTTTGGGTGTCTTCCCGTTTTTGACAAATATTAACTCCTGGATCACTGCATGTCTTATGGAGTGATAGACAGTCCCCTCAGACTCTCCAGTTTATCTTGCCACCCAGGCAAGTTGGAGGGAGTGATAAATGGTCATTACACCAAAAAAATAAAATCGCAAAACATTCAGGTTGCTTCCAGTCCCAAGAGACCAGTCACTTTCCTCAGATCAATTGGTATCATAGATCTTACCCCAAAGACAACGCCTGTGGCCAATCCTGTAATAAACTATCTAAAGGTTTATTAACTAGGCAAAAGAAATGATAGTTAATTTACAGATTAAAGCAAACATACACACACAAGTTATCTATAATTCATAAAGGCAACGGACATGGCAATCTGTCAATTCAACCCCTAGGGATCTCTGCCACAGTTTAGAGTCTCTGGCTGCACCAGACTTCAAACAACAAATATGAAAAAATCTTTGTGTCCACTATTTTTATTTCTTTCTTCCATTGAAACGGACAGGATAAGGCCTTCTGCACCTACAGTTCCCTGGGTGGATGGGACAATTAAAGCTTTTGTCTCATGATGGTCCACTTAATTTTTGATAGTCCTCCTGGATTGGCAGTGGAAATCATTCCTGAGTTCACAAATTCAGAGCAAACATTTTCAAAGTTACGAAGTAAAACTTAGATATTTCCTTGGAGCATGGACTACAGACATTACAGTAAGATTAATGCTGCAGAAACTTAAAAACATTCTACAGAGTCTAAAACCATAAAAGATTCTTAGAAGACTAATACCTATTTTGAGTGACACAAACACAGAAGTGAATTGGTCTGATCAACAGCTGTGAGTTTGTCAATTGTCAGCTAATGCTTGCAGCCTTGTCAAGAGCTGGGCATCTGGACCTGTCAGCATCAATACTTGTCTGAAAATAGATCATGGATGATAGGGCTTTCATTGATTACTGATCACATGTTCAACAACACAAGCTTGATTCCGGATTAGTGGTCTCTTCTCCCAAAGCCAGCAAATAGCTGGGTCAGGGAATTGGTAGTAGAATTTCAGCCTTGGCTGGATTTAGGCACGAGTTATTCTCTAGATTGGGATTGTCCGCTTATGATCCTCCTCCCCCAAGAGACTGCATGAACTGGGTTCCCCGCTAACAAATCTTAACTCCTTTAAAAAATGAAAAGGAAATGCTCTGCAAAAAATTATGGTGAAGTTAAAGTTGCAAGAAGATACCTGTATTTTATCTTTCAAGAACATGAGTTTTTTAAAATTTTGAATTTCCACTATTAGCCACAGTCAATCAACTATTTACCAAAATCTTAACTCTGCCCCAATAAAGTCAGCAAAAGCCAAAACTTGCATCTGAAGGGACAGTGGACACTCAATTCCATTACACCAAAGTGTTGTCAGGAAGTGCATGTAAAGTGGCTGTATTATTAAAGTAGGAAGATGACTCCCTGCAGAGCATCTTCAATAAATACACTTCCAAATGCACTCCAACACCCCAACACTCCTCCCCCCCAGTTTTATGAACTAGTTACATGCCAATTTTGGAAATTTGAATTGAAATTGAAACATTAATACACACTTTAAAAGCATAGACAGTGTAGAATAAAATATGTGTATCTGAAAAAGTAGAATAGATTTGAAAAGTATGAACATAGACTAGCATCCTTATACATTGTAAGCAAAGTCAAAATGAGTGCTCCCTGACAGCTGTGCGGCGGCCCCCAGTCCCCCCAGCGGGCGGGCTGGCGCACACCCAGCAGCCCGCCTGCGGCGGAGATGGGGGGGTGGGTAGCGCGCACCCGGCAGCCCACCGGGGGCCGGGTGGACCCTGAAGCCCGCCTGCAGTGGCGGGGACCGGGGGCCGGGTGGACCCGGCAGCCCGCCTACAGCGGCGGGGATCGGGGGCCGGACGGACCCGGCAGCCTGCCTGCAGCGGCGGGGATCGGGGGCCGGCCGGACCCGGCAGCCCGCCCCCAGCCGCAGGGACTAGGGCCGGGGTGCAGCCGGCAGCCCGGCGGCAGTGGGGGGGCCTTGGGCGGGGGGGGGTGTCGGCGCTTTTAAAAAAAAATCTGTGGCTTTTCTGCGGAGGGGTCGCCGGAGCACAAAAAGGGGTCGTGGTCTCAACAAGTTTGAGAACCGCTGGTGTAGTGTGTATGCAAAGGGAGAGAGCGAGGGGATTTTCTACGGGCTGAGAGTCTTGTCAGTGGTTTCCTTTGAAATTAGAGCCTGCTTTAATAGTTTGTCTGTCACACAGCTCCCTTTGTAAACATTTGCAGTGCTTATCTGACGAGTTAAGAGAGAAACTCTGAAAAGGTACTTCCGCATTCCTCCTGCCAAGTTCAAAACAACGCGAAGAGACGTCAATTGCCTTACATGGCTCGGAGGCGTGCCAGAGATCACTTATAGCGTAATGACTGTTTACACTTGTGATAATACGCTACAGGGAATACGCAATAGCTGTTATTCCTCAAGGAAAGGAGGATTACCAGGAGCGGTATAACTGTGGGTTTATAGCACAATACATGCCTTGCCAGTGTGGTAGGGAGTTATAGCGCTCCTGGAGGCTTTATAGCGCTATAAAGTGCCAGTGTAATCAAGGCCATAGTGTAGGCCAGTACTTAGTCCTGGAGACACTTTTCCTGTGAAGGACACACCCCACTGAGAGCTCAGTTGAAATCACTGAGAGCTGGGTGGAACCTCAAGGGACCAACTCCCAGAGGTCACAGTGGCAAGTGGCAGCAGAAGGTGACGGGCGGGGCAGGGCCATTGACAACAGCGAAAGGGAGTGAACAGTGGCACAACAAACAACAGTGGCCAGAGCGAACAGTGAGCAGCTGGAGGAACAAGCAGGGCGCCTTCTTGCCCCTCCCCCCCTTCCTGGAGGTGAACTCACAAGAAAGCACCTCTGAGGAAAACACTGGTGTGTGGGGGGAGGGAAAAGTGAGGGGCTGCAGGGCCCGTTAAATAACCATTTGGTTTTGGACTATTTTTTAGTGACTTTGCTCCAGAATGCTACTGTAGATTTGTGACTGGGAATGGAAACTTATATAAATGTTTCCTAATAGGCCAAGATTTTTAAAATCCATTGTTTGCCAAGGTTGTTATCTCACATCATTGCTATCTTGAGAGGTCATTATGTTAGGGAGTTTCTGTATTAAACATTATTATAATTAATTTTTACGTACAAATGGTCATACTGGGTCAGACCAATGTCCATTAGCCTGGTATCCTGTCTACTGACAGTGGTCAAGGCCAGTTGCCCCAGAGTGAATGAACAGAACAGGGAATCATCAAGTGATCCATCCCCTGTCTCCCATTCCCAGCTTCTGACAAACAGGCTAGGGCCACTCAGAGCATGGTGTTGCATCCCTCCCCATCCTGGCTAATAGCCACTGATGGACCTATCCTCCAGGAATGTATCTAGTTCTTTTTTAAATCCCGTTATAGTTTTGGTCTTCACAGCATCCCCTGGCAAAGATTTCCATGGAATGACTTTATGTGGTGTGAAGAATTACTTCCTTTTGTTTTTTAAAACCTGCTGTCTATTAATTTCATTGGGTGACTGCTAGCTCTTGTATTATGTGAAGGATTAAATAACTTTTCCTTATTCACTTTCTTCACACCAGTTAAGATTTTATAGACCTCTATCATAATCCCCCTTAGTCCTCTCTTTTCGAAGGTGAAAATTCCCAGTCATTTTAATCTCTCCTCCTGTTTCACACCCCTAATCATTTTAGTTCCCCATTTCTGTACCTTGTCTGATTCCAATATATATTTTTGGGATGGAGCGACCCGATCACACAGTATTCAAGGTGCGCGCGTATCATGAATTTATATAGAGGCAATATGATGTTTTCTGTTTTATCTATCCCTTCCTTCATGATTCTCAACATTCTGTTTGCTTTGTTGACTGCTGCTGCACATTGAGTGGATATTTTCAGAGAACTATCCACAATGACTCCAACCTCTCTTTCTTGAGTATTAACAGCTAATTTAGACCCCATCATTTTGTATGTATAGTTGAGATTGTTTTCCAATGTGCATTACTTTACATTTAGTTAAATCTTATTAGTTAAATCTAATACAATGGTCATGAAACATTTTTTTCAGTTTTTACTATGATGCCATACAGCCCACCTTCACCCACACGGTCTCACCCCTCATCAGCCGTGACACCCCTGTGTAGCGCGGTGATCATCCAACTCTGGCCCGGAAGGGGTTAAAAGCAGCCCAGTAGAGGGCTTCAGCTTGAGAAAGCAGTGGGGAAGGAGGGGTGTGGCTGGCCACAGCTGTGGCCAGCTCAATCAGGGCCCAGCTGACACTTATAAGAGGGCTGTGAGCTGGGGCAGGCAGTCTCTCTCCAGGCTGGGAAAAGGCAGGGCCTGGCTGACAGGGTACTGAGGGTGGAGCAGTGCTGGGGAAGGGTCAGACTGAGCTGGGGAGCTCAGGCCTGGTGACCTCCCAGGATGCAGGCCTGATAACAAGGCCTGAAAAGGTCCTGGGGGTTAGGCAAAGGCAGCTGGCCCAACCCCCCTTGCCTGTGATGAGTGGCTCTTACACTGCAGTCTGCCCAGGGAGCGGGGGCTTGATGCTGACTGGCAGTAGGCCAAACTGAGGCAAGGTGAGGATAGAGAGTTGGGGGTTCCCCAGGGAGGGGAGATCCAGAGGCAGAGACTGTGGGGGTATTGCCAGTGGGCAGCACCCCAGATACAAGGGCACTGAGGTCCGGGAAAGGCACAGGGGCCAGCGGACAGTGAGACACAACCTGCAGAGGGCGTTCTGAGCCGGAAAGAGCTAATTCCCAACCAACCAGCAGGAGGCGCCACCGGGGTGAGGAGTCGGGCCACTAAACCCCCTCTGAAAAATTCAAACACCCCCCCCCATTTCAATTCCTGGGGGAAACACTGCTCCATTGCATTTCCATACACACATCCAAAATATTAGGTTTATACATTCTGCCACTTTCACATTCAAAGTAGACATTAGTTCTGAAAAGGAGCAGATCATCAGATGCAAAATGATTGTCTGGTTCTAATTTAAGAATTAGATACAATTAACTATCTTATCAAGGTGTCTTACATTATTAAAGCAGCTTTAAAAACCATAGTGTTTGTATATGTGTCCTAAATCAAGAAGTCAACTATCATGCCATTCCTCCACTTATTAAATGTTAAAAGGTGCCAACAGATCTTCAAAGTTATAGACAGCAAACGTTTTACATTGGTATGTACAGACAGAAAACATTTTTCAAATGACCTTCCATGCTAGACATTCGTGCACTGAGTTTGACAGATAGCTCATAAATCAAGTCAGCAATTTCACCATCACTCTTAACTGACCTCTCTCACTTGAAGATAGCCAGTTGAAAATACAGACATCCTTAAGCCGAACTGCAAAAATAATATTGTGCAATACTTCCTAAATCAATCTGAGAATGGTACTGTAAGGAAGTACCCACCCTCCAATGATAAAAGAAATGGAAGACATAAGAGCAATACTTACTGGGTGGAAAGGAAGGAAGATAAAGTAAAAAGCATCCAGCTCCAGGCTGCTGTAGGACTGGTGCTGCTTGTCTCTGTCAAATTTAAAGGGCCAGCTACCACAAAAACATGCTGTGAAAGAATGACTATATATTGAGAAGTTTTAGTTCTGACCTGAAAGGTGCTTGTAAGGAAGGAGCTAAATTGTGACTTATCTGAGGGCAAGGCATCTGGTTGAAAGTCATTCTCAGGTTTTCAATTTGGGAGCCTGATGATAAATTAGGTGTGCTTTTTTTAGAGCTGGCCAGAAAACAGCAATTCCATGCTGTGAAATATACTGAGGTTTTGCATGTAGTTTCATTCTGATGCAGAATGAAAGAGACACCTTGAGAAACTTTTCCATGGGGAGAAGGAGACCTAGAGCACTAGAGAGACTGACCCCAGAAGAGTCTGGTGGTTAGGGTCATCTTTGGGATGGGGTATTGTAGCAAGGGCGGTCACTCACCCTGACTGGTTCCTCCCACTGGTTGTCTCGGGAATTAGCTCTTTGCAGTGTCTGAAGCGCCTTCTGCCGGCTGATGTCCGCTCCTGCTCTGGCCACGTGTCCCTCCCGGACCCCAGTGCCCACGAACTGAGGGTGCTGCCCCCTTGCAGAACCCCCCCGAGTCTTAGGGTCTCCCCTCCCTGGGGAACCCTGCACCCACTATCCCTACCTTGCCTCAGGCTTTGCCTCTGCTAGTCACCAGTTGCCTCCACACACTGAGGCGGACTGCAGTATCAGGCTGCTCATCACAGGCAAGAAGGGTTGGCCAGCTGCTTCTACCCAGCCCAGGGCTGCCCCCTTGCAGCCCCAGTACCCTGTGGGATGGGCCTTCGCTAGGCTCAGCAGCCTGGGGCCCTCTCACTAGAGCTTTGCAGCTCCCTTGGCTCCCAGTTGCCTTGCCCTTGCCCCGTCCCAGTCCAGGTACCCTGTTTCTGGCTCAGGGAGACTGACTAGTACCCCTGGGTCAGGCCCCCTATTGGGCCTTGCAGTCTGGGGCTCTCAGGCTAGAGCTTCCTAGCTTCCAGTGCCTAGCCCCAACCCTGCCCCAGTCCAAGTACCTTGCTCACTGCCTCCCCACAGCTAGGCCCGTCTCCCTCTGCTTCCAGAGGAGACTGTCTCTCTCTCAGGCCCCTGCCTCTCTGCTTTATGCAGGCCTGAGTGTTTGGGGCGTGGCCACCCAGCTGAGCCTGCTTCCCAACCAGCCTGGGAGTTTCAGGCTCACAGCCATGACCCCCCTTCCCTAGGGCTACCCCAGCCCTGGCCGGCAGGGAGCGGGGAGCACCCCGCTACAGGTATACACAGGTTTGAGTCTCTACACCAAATCAGGTAGAATAGGAACTTGAACATTCCACATCCCATGTAAGTGCCCTAACCACCAGGCTATTGACTATTTTGGGGATGAGGCACGCGCTCTCGCTCTCTCTCTCTCCCCCCTACAGAATTGCTATAAAAACTTATGATTCCACAAAACATTTCAGTTTTGACAAAATGGCATTTTTCTACCAAAATATTGTCAAAAAAATTTCTACCCTCTCTCATCTTTTTTATATTATCTTTCAATGATAAAACCTGAGGTGTAGCTTTGACCAACAACTTACTGCATTTGGAGTGAAATCCTCGCCCTATTGAAATCAGTGGGGGGGGGAGGAGGGAAGGGTTGGCTGTTAAATTAAATGGAACCAGGATTTCACCTTTAGTGTACCACCCTAGGGCCCACATTTACTCAACTCAGTTTTTGCATATCCACTGACGTCGTTAAGGTTATGGTGGTTATGTGAGCGGTGATTGTGCAGCTTCCTGTCCAGTGGAACCCCCAACTCAGCATTTTCTGGGTTTCTAGTATTTTTGTTGTTGTGTCTATTTTTAACTCTAATTTTCTTAAGTGGTAAGTGGATGTCCATAAGTTACATAACATACCGGGGGCTGGGAGACTCCTTAATTTTACATATTTGTTTCAGTGTCACAAAATGTTACAAGGGGGTGGGTGTGTCATGAAAATATTACCAAACATTTGATATGTAATTTACAGACAGCCCAACAGACACACAGAGCACTACTTTGTGCCTGAAACCTTAATTTCATAGATTTCAAGGCCATAAGGGACCATTGTGATCATTTAGGCACCTTTCTTGAGTTTGTGTGTGAATAAAAACAAGAACACATGATGCAAATCAGCCAACTTTTAATGTGTGCATTTACAGATTTAAAATGGCCTCTGTCATCCCATAGTTTTTAAGATAAATTATTCATTCAAGGCAAAGCCGCACAGTACAAACACATCATCCCCTTGACATGCAAATTTAACTCAGGCAACATTTTTCAAAGATGGAAAGGCAGGTACAACCAAAATACAAATGAACACAGGGAAACATTCATTTCTTGCACTCCTTATGAACTTGCAGATCTTACCCATTCTGCTCAAGACCATTTATAGTGGTTCCAAATGCTGACTTTGTTAATGCAGAGGCCACAGCAGGACAAGAAGTGTTGAGGATGATTGATTGGAATTCAGAGCACCTTACAGGATGATTTGTTTGACATACCCAGTAGGAAACTCTTGTTTGTTGAACTTATTATTCATTCATGTATTCATGAAAAAATACAATAAAAGCATAATCTCTACATAGTGCCTGAATGATTACATTGAAATGAACCTAGAGCTTTGAGGTGCTAAGCAAGGTCTTTAGTTTGCAACAGAACAGTTTTACATTGCAATATCATTAACTGTGCCTAAAGTTTACATTATACTTATAAATCAGCAAGGGAAATTTAACCTGCATTGTAATCTAAGGTTATGCTGAGAATCCAACATTAAGAATACACATGCATAATAATAACTACTTATGTTACTTTTTGGTTTTCTTCATCCTGCATGATTTAACAATTACCTTGTTGAAATGTAACTAAGTTTGTGAATCTAGTGTTTGTGTTTTGACTTTTTGACAACTGTAATACAGGTCAAAAAGAATGGAGAAATTATATCAAAGATCCTTTGATGATTTGGGAGAATGGTTCTTAAAATAGACCATTGTGGAATGAGAAACATGCTGCTATTTGAAAAACAACCACTATTAAGTGATTTAACACAACTATTTTTATTATGTTTAAAACACAGAAGTCAGCACATTATAAAAAGTGGCAAACCTTCTTACTGCACAGAGTTTACTCTCATGAGTGCAAAGGGTGGGTATGGAAGGATATTGTGCAGTGCAACGTCTATAAGCAAGATTGTGGTTTCCCCTTTGGTACTAAACAGTGTTCTTCTTCTTAAACTAAATCTTTGCATATGCCCCTTCAAGCCGTAATCACAACAAAACATATTTTTGTTATTTTTACTTACATCTCTTTTTGAAACCCATTCTCCCCCCAAAGAAACAGTATTAGTGTCACTGTTGTTTCTTTGTTCATTATTACATCATTCATAGAGTGCGTGGCAGAAGTGAGGCTACTTAATAATTTATGAAGACTGTATGTTGACCGGGTTATTGGGATGTTCACTGTATGACTATATTGAGTTAAATCAACAGGATTGATGGGAAACAGCCTGGCAGGGGAACCAACAAAACTAACACTCACCCCCATCAAACCCTTTTGGGTTGTAACAAGATAATGGGATAGTCACTGACTCTGGGAGGAGGGCAAGCTACTCCCATTGAGCTCATCAAATTGGTTCTGTAGAGCAGAGCCAAAAGCCCCAGAAATTGAGATAACAGAGGACTTCAGGGTGGATAAAAGTGATACACTCTCCAGGAAGGATATGTAAAGACACATTTAAAGGAAACAGACTGAACATCCAGATGCTAGAGGTTAGGAGAGAGTGGGAAAGTGAGGCCTGCCTCTACTTTTTGTTATTTTAAAATCATTTTTCTTTTTGTTATGCTTATGTTATGTTATGTCATGTCACGTTCCTACTTGTAAGGTTAATACTATTAGTTGTCTAGTAACAGTTACTCTATTCAATACTGGTCACAGACTACCAAGGGAAAGAACCAAAGGTGTTGAAATCAGTCAGACCTTGTGTGTAAGCACAGGGGATCCGCAGGGACCTGTAGCCCAGGGATCAAAGAGTGAGAGAATTGTATGATTCTTGGCCAGAAGAGGTGAATTGCATGATGCCAGCCCATAAGGTCTGACACTAGAAGGGGGGGCACTCACTGAGAGACCAAGGAGGGGACAAGGTGCAACTAGTTCTGCAACTGTGATAAACTGCTGTTACTGTCCAGCCCTAGAGTTATTCAGTGAGAGGCCGCACAGCGAAGTGATGCGAGCACTGGAATATATGACCCAGGAGACCTGGATTCTATTCCTCACTCTGCTACTAGTCTGTTGTGCGACTTTGCACAAATCACCTGAGTGCTCTGTGCAGTTTCTCTTCCCACTCTGCCTTTGTCTATATCAGCCTCAGTCCTGCAAAGACTTACACATTTAACCTTATGCACTGTGAGTGGATTCCATTGACTTCCATGATGCCTATGCTGGATCAGAATCTTAGACCATAAGTTCTTCTGGCAGCAAGTGACTGACTTTTACTATGTGTATGTACAATGCCTAGCACAATACATACAAGTGTGCTCAAAAGCATTCTTCAATCTTCCAGTGCTTTCTGAGTAGATGGTACTTGAATACCATATTGGAGATATCCCTTAAGTTTGGTTTCTGAGTAGAATTCTCTTTTTACGGTACTAACTCCATTAATGTGCTCATTATGGATAAAAAATGATCCTATACATTGAAAGGTTTAAACTCCTTGTCCTTGTAATAACAAGTTAAAAACAATCAGTGACTTGATCATCTGCTACTGCTGCTAAATGATTTGCTGTTTCACATATGCAAAGATTAATATGGATGTCTAAGACAAAAAAGGGATATTTTGTATTATAATGAATTAATAGCTTTTATTTACTTATTTAGAAGAAATTTTTCACTTGGACCATAACATCGATTCATTATCTGCCTGTCATCACTTCATCTACTACTTCTGAAATAACTTTCATCTCCCTTTTGTGCATTCTTTTTTTCTCATGGTTATTAACGGCATTAGCTATAAATCAAAACACTATAAGCATTAAAAAGAACTGGATAGCAGTTAACAAGGTTTACTGATAACAAGGAATTTGAAAATAAACTTTCCAATACATTTGGGACCTGTAAATTTGTTATTTTAGAAGCAATGTCAACATTGCTTAAATCAAGTTATGACTGTGATTTGAGTCAAATTGGAAATCATTGAGAAAGCCAAACCTGCAAAATAAGATCACAAATTGCAGAACTCCTAGATAAAAGCAGGAGATTTTTCAGTCAAATACGTACCTGCAGAATGCTTCTACTTAAATAATGGAGTCAGATGGCCAAAGAAAGTGCTGTTTTGGTTCAGTTTGGGGAAATAAGGCTACATAACCTATTGAAATTAACTTTAAAAGAACACTTAGGTTTTCATTTCTTTTAAATGTATGGACTGCTGCAAAATATTATGGGCTGAAGTCTTTGTCAATCTATGGGCTTGAACCAAAACTCATTGGAGTCAATGGGAGTCTTTTGGGGCCCTAACTGGCCACAATTTACATCACTGGAGTTTTCCACATTTACATCAGCAGTGAATATGTCCCAGTATCTATGGCATTCAACAGCTCTTTATCATATTTACTTAATCCTAGCCACTAGCCAATAATTCACATAGTACAATGTTTTTAGAGGTATCAGACATCATATCCTAAAATGTCTGCTTTGTAGCCTGTTGCCTCTACCCTATTCTTTTCCTGTTTTATGTCAGTCTTACAGCAATCTTTCCTGCTGCCCTTCAAGCCTATGAGCGTATTGCCAGCTCATTTCAATGGGTCATGAAAATGCCAGTGATTAGACATGTATAGACCTTACACACACGGAGTTCTTTGCAAGGTCAGAGGTTCAGCCAATGCAATGGCAATTTTATTGTAATATACCAAGATCCACAGTGTTACCATGGAATCCTGTTATAAGGATTGATCTGGGCAAACAATTTTGATTATTATAGCTAACTGATCACTATTTCTAGGTCCAACAAGCATTTCAGACACATTCTTAGAAGCAAAATTTCCATTTACCAAGGACAGAACAAGTTGAGTTAGGCACTGTAATATCAATGCCAGTCAGCTTATAATCATCCCTAACTGGCACTGACAGAAGTCGCAGCTAAGAAGCATTCAAAAAGGGTAGATTTCTGCCAGACTTGGAGAGCCAAGAAAATCAAGGAAATTACTTCCAATCTAATTCTTACAATAAAATGCTCATCTGTTCAATATTAAAAAGGAAAACCTCAGCACCAACTGGAAAAGGCTTTTGGAAAGTAATTTTTGATCCCAGTAATCAGTAATCACTTCAATTGAATTTCCCTGAATATTTTAATGTAACTAAAGTAGTAAGAGGAAGTCGATTTAGAGAATGGAGTGGGAAACCTTTTGGGAATATTTAAAATACCGTAAATTAGCAGATTTTTTAAAAATATTATTTTGATCTGGTGAATTCAGCTTTCCTGATTACGACTGGAAGAGTACAGAGAAGTAGAATGGAATAGAACATCAGGTTAAACAAAATAAATTTCCTCTTGACTGATGATTTTGAATGCTGTATCAGCAGTTACCAAAACACATGGCCTACTGATCAAACAGACAACCAAGTTTCACAGCTAGGCCAGGGGCATGTGTGTTTTGTGTACTCTAATAGGAAAATGTGCATACTGAATACTCCCTCCAGCAAAACAAGTGCATTTTCCCTACTGGTGGCCCAAGGCACTTCTGGCCTCAATCAGACGCTCTTCCTGTCTCCCCTTTGTATAAATCATGCAGAGCAAGCAGAAGAGAAAACAGCCAGTAGCTTCTCTTGTGCTGCCTAATACTAATGTGCCCCAAAACTTGAATGGCAGAACTTATTCTTGTATGGTAACAATAGCGTAAGGATGGGTTTGTAAGAGCAAGTTTATTTTGTAATTATTCAGGAAGAGGTCTCTATTCCCCACTACATAATTTGTTGCAGAGATACTATATCATTTGAGCATCTGAAGTTCTGTTCACCTGGCAAATGTAATCTACAATGAAGAAAAAAAATGTACAACAGCATGACCATTATGTCTCCGCAAAGCAAAAAACACCTGCAGTAAAGAACACCACGCTGATTTAAGCTCTGCTGTCAACATTTGCTTCTTTTAGGCCCCAAGGACCAATACACACACACGTACAGGGAAGCAAATTTGGCTCTTATAGACAGACAAAGCTCCTAGAAATGATTATTCACAGTCAGGTCCCCAGGAACTCAACACATTTCATATTTTTCAATTTGAAAGAATGCACTACTTATCTCAAAATCTCCTTTCCCCCAGAAATGTAATCCATCAAGAAAAACATAACATCAGCAAAAAAATAAATAAATGTAGAACTAAATGTTTGCCTGTTTGTGGTTTTCCCCTAAGTGTCCTATAAATTGATATATGACTACCTACCTGAAAAATCGTTATCCAACACTGCTGTCCATAACCATAAAATTGTACTATAGACTGACTGACTGACAAGAAGCTGAGTAGAGTGTCTCCATAACTAGCAGCTCTTGTGGTAACCATCATTGTCACAGGCCCTGTGCTCTAATTTTACTCATTCAACAGCAGGTCTTGCAGCTTTTTTCACCTCCTTGAAATCCAACTTGAAAATTGTTTTAAAAGTCAATAAAGGATAGGGGGGGGGGGGGAATGTCAAGTTGAACAGGAAATGAGTCACTACATTCATTTCAGGAAAGTTTTGCTCAAACACCTGGAAATGCTGACATGCACGTGACTTACAATATTTTATGGTGCATTACTTTTTTCTTCTCTTTTTGATGACTGACATTGACATTTATGTTTATGATACCAAGTGCAAGAAAGATTGAAAAGTTACCAGAACAACTGAGGGGAAAAGAAAAGGGCATATTTACAAGAATAATTGTTTCTCAGGTCCAAAGGATTTGATCTGAACTTGAATGAATGTCACTGAGGTTTCTGGCTCTTACAAGGGGGAAAAAAACCCAAACCTATTAAAGATTTACAGCATTTCACTTCATATCACAGCATGTCAAATTTCACTTTCACCAACTATTCTTTTGTGTGACCTTATTCTAAAACATTCAAGGATTTCTTCCGTGTAAATGGCTGTAACTCCTATTACTTTCCTCTTGTCTTGATACACGTTTTGTAACTTGCGAATTATGCGTGCGCAAAGAGGGGAAAATACAGCCTCCCTAAAACCAAACACCCCAAAAAAACAGAGGTATTCAGAAGCTGGCTACAGATCAGAAATTTTTCGACTTTTCGAGTTCAAGATCAAAAGGGACTATTGTGATCTAGTCAACTTCCTATGTAACACAAGCCATCGAACTTCCCCAAAATAATTTTTAGTGCATATCTTTTAGAAAAACATTCAGTTTTGATTTAAACATTGCCATTGATGGAGAATCTAACTATGACGCTTGGGTACATTATTCCAATAGTTAATTACTCTCATTATTAAAAATTTATATTTTATTTCCAGTCTGAATTTTCTAGCTTCAAATTCCACCCATTGGATCACATTATACTTTTCTCTGCTAGACTGATGAGCCTATTATTAAATATTTGTTCCCCACGTAGATGCTTAGAGACTCTGATCAAGTCACCCCTTAAACTTCTCTTTGTTAAGCTAAATAGATTGAGCTTTTTCAGTCTATCATGATAGGGCATGTTTTCTGATCCTTTAATCATTCTCGTGGCTCTTCTCTTCAATTTATCAACATCCTTCTTGAACTGTGGTCACCAGAACTGGACATAATATTCCAAGCAGTAGTAGCACCATTGCCAAATACAGAGGTAAAATAATTTCTACTTCTACTCAAGATTCCTCTGTTTATGCATCCCAGGATCACATTAGCTCTTTTGCTGGAATCCATTTCTGCTTCACCAGTTCCTTTGGTAGTTTACCTACACCCATGGATCATATGGCAACTAGAGAAGATCTGAAAAGTTTGGCAGAATGTTGGCACTGAGCGGTATGTGACTTGTGTGGGCTTTTACAAAGCAAATCAACTTAATGTAATAACAAAGGCACAGCACCTCCACCTTACCTATAGATTTCCTCTCTATACCACCGTTTTAATATTCACAAGTGCATTCAATTCACACCTGTGCAGACAGCCAGGACAATGCTCATGTATCACTCACATCCCACTTAAGCCAATGGGCCTATGTCCCACTTACATCCCACTTGACCCATAGGGCATAGACCTCATGCTGGTCCTCTGCAGAGGGGTTAATTTTAACCACTTGTGAATTCCTGAATATGAAACCAGACCTAAGAGTTTATACACAGTGCTACATCAAAATACCCATCTGTTAAAGGTGAACTGGTTAAAGGGGAGACTAAACCAGGTCATGCTGAAAGGTGAACTCTCAGGCTGTGGGGAAGTTATTAGTGGAGTTCTTCAGGGATCAGTCTTGGGCCCAGTCTTATTTAATATTTTTATTAATGACCTTGGCACAAAAAATGGGTATGTGCTAATAAAATTTGTGAATGACACAAAGGTGGGAGATATTGCCAGCATGGAAGAGGACCAGAATATCATTCAAGAAGATCTACATGACCTTGACTACTGTAGTAATAGAAAATTGATAGTAAATGAAATTTAATAGAGCAAAGTGCAAGGTTATGCACTTTGGAACTAACACCAACAATTTTTGCTATAAGCTTGGACTTGTCAGTTGGAAGTAATAGATAAGGAGAAAGAATTGGGTGCATTGGTTTATCAGACAATGACTATGAGTTGCCAATGTGATGCAGCTGTGAAAAAGGCTAATACAATCTTAGGATGCATTAGGCAAGGTATTTCTACTAGAGATAGGGAAGTGTTAGTACATAAGAATGACCATACTGGGTCAAGACCAACGGTCCATCTAGCTCAGTATCCTGTCTTCCGACAGTGGCCAATACCAGGTGTCCCTGGTATAAACAGAACAGGTAATCAGCAAGTGATCCATCCCCTGTCACCCATTCCCAGCTTCTGGAAAACAGAGGCTAGGGACACCATCCCTGCCCATCCTGGCTAATAGCCATTGATGGACCTATCCTCCATGAACTTATCTAGCTCTTTTTTGAGCCCTGTTAGTCTTGGACTTCACAAAATCCTCTGGCAAAGAATTCCACAGCTTGACTGTGCATTGTGCAAAGAAATACTTCCTTTTGTCTGTTTTCAACCTACTGCTTATTAATGTCATTGGGTGACCCCTAGTACTTGTATTATGAGAAGGAGTAAATAACACTTATTTATTTACTTTCTCCACACCAGTCATGATTTTATATACCACAATTATATCCCCCCTTAGCTGTCTCTTTTCCAAGATGAAAAATCTCATTCTTAATCTCTCCTCATATAGAAGCTGTTTCATATCCCTAATCATTTTTGTTTCCATTTTTGGATCCTTTTCCAATTTCAATACATCTTTTTGAGATGGGGTGACCACATCTGCACACAGTATTCAAGATGTGGGTGTACCATGGATTTATATAAAGGCAATATGATATTTTCTGTCTTATTATCTATCCCTTTCTTAATGAGTTCCAACAGTTTGCTTTTTTGACGGCCGCTGCACATCAAGTGGATGTTTTCAGAGAACTATCCACAATGACTCCAAGATCTTTCTTGAGTCGTAACAGCTAATTTGGACCCCATCATTTTATATGTATAGTTGGAATGATGTTTTCCAGTGTGCATTACTTTGCATTTATCAACAATGAATTTCATCTGCCATTTTGTTGCCAAGTCAACCAGTTTTGTGAAATCCTTTTGTAGTTCTTTGCAGCCTGCTAAGGACTTAATTATCTCAAGTAGTTTTGTATCATCTGCAAATTTTGCCACCGCTTTTTACAGATCGCTTTTTACAGATCGTTTATGAATATGTTAAATAGGATTGGTCCCATTACAGACCCTTAGGTGACACCACTATTTACCTCTCTCTATTCTGAAAAAGGGTAGCAATAAATGGTCAGTTGTTTCCTATCTTTTAACCCATTCCCGATCCATAAGAGGACCTTCCCTTTTATCCCATGACAACTAGACCATTAGAGAACCACTGCTGAGCCCTCATCTGAAATATTGTGCACAATTCTGGCCTCCCATGTTTAAGAAATATTAAATCAAAGTGGAACAGATGCAAACAATAGTTACCAGCATAATCAGAGAAATGGAAAACTTTTCTTATGACAGGAGACTCAGAGAGCTTGTCTTGTTTAGCTTAAGCAAACGGAGATTGAAAGGGGATATGACTGTTCTCTATAAAAACATCTGAGGGACAAATACCAGGGAGGTATTTAAATTAAGTTCCAATGTGGATCCCACAACAAATGGAAATAAACTGGTGAACAAAACTACTAAAGAACAACCCAATTCAGATCTGACAAAAAAATCAACACCACCTCATGGTCAATGGTATCAAATGCTGCTGAGCTAATAAAAATCTTCCGAGACACCTGATTTTCATCCACTCCCAGAAAGCATTTCTTGACACAGGACACTAATGTAGTCTCTTTAGAAGATTGTTAGAGACTCCTAAAGAAGCCACATTGATCTATCACAACCTTTCTTCATTTATGTATGCTCCCTTTCAGGTATTTCTAGGAGTGCCCTTCACAATAGTATCTGAGTGCTACATACATTTGTGTAGATTTGCACAGGTTTGTCCATAGGACATAATTCTGCTCATTGACTTTCTCAGATTTTAGGAAGCTTTTGATTCCTTATTTTCATTTATTTGATCTTTTGTTGAATGTCAGTAATCCTTTGTCTTCGCTCCTGGCAGGAAGGCTACAGGAAACTGATAGGAAACAGTGTGCTCTGAAGATGAACAGGTTTTGCTTCAATTTCATCTCTGCTTTCTCAGTAACCTGATCCAACGAGGGCAGAGATAGTATTCAGTAATTAGAACATCCCTGCTGTACCATCCCGAGGTCTTTTTTGTGAAGGGCTTACCAATTGTACCAAATTGTGTGATTATTTTGTTATGTAGTTAAATGTGCAGTAAGTTACTGGGATCAAAAGACTAAACTAATTTTCATTAGTAATCTCAGGATTGAAACTTAGCTCTCCAGAGGCCAACAGAGGTTTATTAACCTTTTATACCATTTACCCCCTTCTACTTTACTATCAGAACAGCAAGACCATTCAACAATTAATGAAGTCTGATAATTAGAAAATCCACAAAGAACACAGAGACCTTTAGAGGCAGCTTGTCACTATCAGACCAAAATAATAATAATAGTGAAGACACTGAAAACTCATGGGGAAAAAAATGGAAGTGGCATTAAACAATACAGATATGTGGTCTAAGTCCCATCAAGTTGCACAGCCCCAGAGTAATCCTTCATTGACATCTTCAAGCCCTAACAAAAAAAAAAAAACCACCACCCAATATAGACTAGATAATAGAATGGGGTCCAAGACCGTAGTATTCCTCTGCAAATCAGATTAAGGCTAGGGTCTGAGGTTGAATTAAGTTTAGGGTTCAGGTTTGGATCTGACAGCACTAAACTTTCAAAAGACTGGGGACCAAAATCGCAGAAATCTTTGAGGATTATGTTGCCTCATGAGATTTCTACTACCTTGAGCTGAAACCTCATAACAACAGCTGCTGTTACAAGATTTCTGATATAACCGAATTAATTCAGAAAAGGATCCCTTTTGATTTTGCATATGCTCTGAAATGACACATTTAGTTTGGGCTCAAAGTTCCAACGTTGACCCAGAGGTTTAGTAAAATTACAATCTGCTTTTCCCAAGACAAATAAAAATTGTGATTAGTTGTTACTAAAGCAACATTAGTGGGCAAGCATCACTTCACCAGACCTATAAACAGTCCACAAATGCAAGCATTGCATCAGCGCTTCACTTAATAAAAGTGAGTCAACTCTCATTGTATCAACTGTACCTCAGAGCAATAAAGGAATCTGCAAAGTGTTTTAGTCAAACCTTTGAAATCTCACTCCTCTAACTGCCCCAGTTTAACCACATTTTAAATACAATTAAACTCAGCAGCTATAACCTAAATCATATACTTACTAGTCTTCTTCCCACAAGCCTTGAAGCTTAAATGTTACCATGGAAACAAATTCCACACTTCCACCAATCAAAGAAGCCAGTAAAAAACAAAAAAAGATGAAATCATCATTAATTACACCTCAACAAAGTATAAAAGCAGCCAACAGAAAACAGGAGCCAAATGCTAAAACTAACAAGAATGCAGAAGGAGCCTAGTTCCCTACAAAAGACAGAAAAGAACAAAGACGAAACAAAACACACTATACGCTGCAAAGAACCACTATTTATAGTATATTTGCAATGAATTTAATATGTCATTGCTACTGGTAATGTGTAATAAAAAGAAAAGCCACCACACCATAGGCAACTCCATCTAGTCTGACCCCCTGAACAGACCTTCCCCAAAATAATTCCAAGAGCAGATCTTTTAGGGGAAAAAACAGCAATCTTGATTTAAAAATTGCCAGTGATGTAGAGTCCACTACAACCCTTGGTAAATTGCTCCAACTGCTGTTTATTCTCCCAATTTTTAACTTCTAGCCATTGGATCGTGTCATACCCTTCTCTTGGGCAAATAATTTAATCTTCCTTTGCCTCAGTTTCCCATCTGTAAAATGGTGCTAATTTTTCTAACGGACAGATGTGTTGTGAGAATAATTCTGTTAATGTTTGTGAAGTGGTCAGATCCTACAGTGGTGAGAGATATCTAAGCACGTCTTAAAGGGCAGTCTAAAATATAATTTTTTTTATTACAGCCTGTCACACAATGTTCTGTTTATATTTCATGAAAGTGGCCAATAAACTCTAAGCCATGTGAAGGGGCCGTAACCGGCAAGAGAACCTGCTCCATAATTTTTAGAGGTGACTTTATGCAAAACAAAAGATGTGTCACCTGGAATCTATTATTTACTAGAGTTTGACATGTTTCAGAGTGCACTGGGCATCAGAATACATTAAAGTTCATAGACGAGGTGTTGGGAATCTAGTGCACATTCGTCTATGGAAAAATCCTTGCTCCACTGAAGTCCATCAGAGTTAGCCACTGACTTATGGGGTCAGAGTTTTACCACAGGAATCCGCTTGTCATCTGTAAAGGACAGGGTGAACCAGAAATTGTTCTAATGTGGGAAAACTGCTCCCAACGTCTTCTGCCAACAGCTGACGTTGTTCTCAAATTATCCGCAATTGCAGGGCATTACCCTCAAATTCAGTCTGTCACCTAGTTCATTCTCCAAAACACTCATTATCCACTTCTGAAGTTGGTCCTTAACTTGTTTAGTCCCAGCCTTGATCCCATTCTTTCAGCTTACTGAAATTACCAACAAATGTGACAGTTGTAATGACAGTTAGTGTCATGTGAACTCCCATCATTTAAGAACTTTGTCCTTTGAGAGCACAAAGGACACTGAACAGCCATGAGATGGTAACTACTTCCAGTCTGAGTCACATTTGAAACAGTGACCTGGAGTCAATGGGTTTTGGAACCCACTGCATATCAAAAATAATGAGCATATTGAATAGGATATAAAAATGTAGTTTAAAAGATCAGTTTTTATTACATTATTATTAATAATTATTTTTATTATGTGTACTGAAGTAACCTATGGAGATCACAGTCACTGTGCCAGGTGCTGTACAAACATAACAAAATGACACTCCCTATTCCAAAGAGCTTATAAGACAAGAGACAACAGATGGGTACAGACTGAAGGGGAGCACAAGCTGACGATAAAACAGTGCAAGTCAGCCTGAAAAGCAGCAGTCACAGCACACTAGCTGTCTCATCATTGTTGAGTTTTCCATAGACATCAAATCAGAGGCGTGTTTCAAGAGAGATTTGAAGGAGGACAGTGAGGTAGCTTTTAAACAAACATTTTTTCTTAAATGGACCATTTTGCAAATATTTAAAAACATTTCCCCTACAATTACAAAAAAATATATATTAAGCACCCGACTATATATGAGACATTTTAAAAACAATACAAGTTACTCCTTTAATACTGTTATCTTGGAACATTCTCAGACAAAAAAAATCATCATCATCTTTGGCCTCATTTGTAAGGAAGTGAAGCTAATACTCACAGCATAGAGGACGAAAGAAAATAAAAGCAGTTTTCTAAAGAAGACAACCAGCTGTCCAAAGGAACCTGTGTCTCTCTTTTCTAAGAGAAAGGGTAATAGTAACAATGGGGATGGGATTTGGTTTTTTAAACTACATGCTGCAGAAAAATTTCTAGTGTTCTAGTGTTCCTTGAGGTCAAAAATAGCTACAAAGAGAGGTCCTGGTCTCTTTATTTGCCACGCAATAAAAACATTTTTTCAAGTCAAAACTTAGTATGCAAAAGAGGTGTACAGTAGCTACCAGGGAGTTAATATGCTTTTAAGTCCAATACAGTGGCAGTATTTTTTTTTAAAGAGCTGGATAATTTTACAACTGTGAGCATCTGTAGCTGATGAGTTTAAGATAATCAAGAGAAAACTGACAACCTATGTTGATCAGGAAGAAATTCCATACACACTCCCCATGTATATCTTTGCACAGTTGGCTAGGTCCATTATGGCAGTTTTCAATTTCCTTTTTATCATTTATAGATTGGTCACTGCTGGAAACAGTATTCTAGACTACATAGACTAGTGGCCAAATCCAGAATGAAACCAAACCCAATAGAACTGCAACATCACCTTTTGTTAGCGTGGCCTCACTATTCATTCATATGGACTGACATACAATGCTGTTTCCACTTATATGATTGTTATCTATGAGAGAGAGAGAGAGAGAGAGAGAGAGAGAGAGAGAGAGAGAGTATGAATGCTATAGGCCTGTTATTTTTTGGTTTTCCAACTTCTTTAAAATCCATCACAAACACCAGTTTTATTATGCAAATCTCTAATATTAACAACTCCTTTTGCTTCCAAAGAGCAGCTTTTTAAAGAGATTGTCGTAGGTGGAATCTTTAGCATGTTTTTTGAGGCCCTTTACATAATTCCAGATCTTTTGCCCAGCACAAAGGTACCAAAGTAGGGGTGAAGATCTCACCCAGAGTGTGGATGTAATACACTTACCAGCCTGCCACACTCAGAAGGCTGCCAGCCATGTTCTTCAATATGTGATATTTCCTGGCAGCCTCTGTGGTAAAGCCCTTTGTTACCTCCAGGCCAGGCTATTGCAAAAGGGCTATTAAGGTCTTCACCAGAGAGGAGAGGGCACGATCTGTTGGCCTAATGGAAGTGGGACAGCCTCTTTTGTCATCCGGGATCCTAAGAAGCAGAGATGTAGCTAGCAAGACCCTGAGATTGTGGTCCATTTTGACAATGGGTAAACACATTCACTCAAATGGTGGTGCGATCATAGACTTTCCACCGCCACAAAATACCACCCTCCTGTCCAGGTTGAGCTTAAGCCAACTCACCCTCAGCTAAGTCCCTATTTTTGCCACACACAAAGTAGTGAATACTATCAGCATATAGAACACAGAGACCAGGCAATAGAGAGGAAAATCACCTCAATAGAACATTTGTTAAACATTTCCTAAAGACGGAGCCATCAGCTCTCACATGTTTGAAGGCTGCTGACAGCTTGTCCTTACTTAGACACATTAACAATCCCTGCCAACAATAGGCCCAGAAATGCACCTTACTGGCAGTGATCCAACTTGCACATGGTTAGGCAGATCTTCCAAATGCATCTACCATCTCGGAGTAGGACACTGGATCTGACTCAATTAGGGCAGATTCTGCATTTATCCCTTCCTGCCTTGATACCACTAAAACTGCTCCAGAGCAGCAGTTCTTATAGTTAATCAATCAGCCTGATCTGTAAAGTAAATTAACATATCTTCAGATGTGTCCCTCCATAAAGTATCCCTCTTTTAAAATGGTACAGTACTCTTCTCAAATACCTTCAACGCTAGCATTCCCTTTCTAGAAGGAAAACACCAATCAGATTTTAGAGGATGCACATTATTTTAATCATTAGATAACATAATGCAGCTTGAGAAGAAATCCAACAAAGGAGGCTCAAGTGTTCGAGGGAGGGGAAATGGATAAAAAGGCTTAAAAATATTAATTGAAGCCTAGAATTATCAATTGGTTTTGGTTACTTTTGTTGCTATCCTGTGAAACGTGTTACCATGGCCAGATTATTACACCTTTGCATTTTTAGTAGTCTTATCAGCACTGTTGTGTTCCCAAACTACCACGTACATTGCATAAACCCTTGTTTGTATGGTAAATAGGCTCTATCGGGTTACCTAGGGAAGATAGAAGCATTTTATATGTACTGAATATAACATTAAAAATCTAAAAATGCAAATGGAAAAAAACCCTAATGTTTTGTGCCAGTGTATATGATTCATATTTAACATCCATAATTTCCTGTCAAATTTGCAAGCAATGTAAGTGAACAGTATTTAATGTAATTTAATTTTAACTCCTATGCTAATTGCCAGTGACCTTTAAACTCTGAAAGTAGTGCTGCTGTCCATGTGGCAAATATAATTATGGAATTTGATTTCCTATATGTACTAGGCAATGAAACTGTTTTAATTGACACTGATATATATTTGTAATAACTTCTGTATAAATTAAGAATCAATGTCAATTTCAATTCCCAGGATAATAGTTTTTATTGAACTGCTGGTTATTTCCCAAGGGTTGAAGCATGTGCAAAAGCAAATCCTTTGCTGACCACACCATATATGTTTTTAATCCCAGTATAGCAGGTATGCATGTCATTCAGGATTGAAAATTTGCATGTCTTCCTCTCATACTTATGCACACATAAATCTCATTAAAACATGGCTGCCTTAGTGAGATTTTGGCCTCTAGCTGATTTGTGATTCTTGGGTGTTTTTTGCATTGACTAAGCAGAGATAATATTGTACTATTGGATATCAATGTTTCAGTGCATCAAACATATTTAAGATGGGTATTCAAGAGAACATCAAAGGAGGGCTCTTTATTCAGTAACATTTTACTTTCAATTTGTACAGGGCTGCCTGGATTAAGCAAACCTTTCTTCTTCATTCTGTTTACACAGAAATACTCTGCAAATGTTGCAGATGTGTTCCCTGCTTGTATTGTCATTTCTTTGTTCACATCAAAATTGATGTAATGTGGGAAAACGGGCCATGACTACAAATATCTCAAGTAAAGTAACAATTACATATAGAGCTTTATTTAAATATAAAATCAAAGTACTCCACCATCTGGAGCCAGGTGTTCTTCACGAATCAGGTACATGAGAGATTATGCCTTGAACTGGGCACAATGTGCTATAGTTGTTTTTTTTTTTTAAGTATTTTTAGAGTTCCAAACAAAACACAGAAAAATATTTCATACAAACCAGCTGTCATAAAACCCACAATTGATCATTATTTTGGACTAAAAAATGTAAAGGACACAAAGGTCATTTCAAAACGTGTTTAATCTGTAATAACGTTAACACTGTGAGCCATATATTGGAAAATTAACTGGAGCATAATGAAGGGAGCAGGAATGCTGGCAGTTCAAAGTTGACACACACACAAGATCTAGTCTCCCCTTAGGTACATACTGCTGTGAGCATGGACTTCCTTCTTTGCATAAATCTAAATACATACAACGGGAGTTGCACGGTTTTTAAACTGGTGAGAGTGAAAGGAAAATACAGCTCAGGAAACACTCCAGCTATGTTGCCTGTCCCATTGTCTGAGTCTCTTGTTTGTTCCTGCCCCGCTATTCCTTCTCAAGACAGCTGGAAAACAGCTACAATGGCTCACTGCTACAGAGCACCAGGCGAATACCGAGCCGCACACAAACAGCATTTTCCCCAGTAATAAAAAAAAAAAAGAGTCAAATAGCGGCACCCAACTCGCATATGCTTGTTTCTAAACAGGAACATATGTTTTGCTTCCTTCAGACTAGAAGCACTAAGCTGTCACTGCCTTCCACAATCATTGCTCTAGCTCCATGCAAACCGCATAACACAGGTCCGCTCTCGACTGGCCCCTGCCAGCAAGAGATCTGCCGCCAGCATGTTTGGAGGATTGTTAAGAATGTGTCCCCGGCCCCAGGAGAGAATTGTTGCCACGCTAAGCACTTGAGACCATTTTCAGCACACAGACTGGAGGGGGTGGGGGGAGCTTGCTTAAGACACAGCCTTCTCTTCCAAACACAATTGATTTCTGCCAGCTTGCAGATTGAAACACACACTGCTTCTGCACATCAGGGGTTTCATTCCAAGCAACTGCTCATGAATAAATCTCTCTCAAAACCATAAACATTAGAGGGGGAAAAACTTTGCATTAGCCAGACGCTGCAAATGGCGCATAAGCCAACAGAACTGGGTCTGTTGTATTTTACGCAGTGACTAACCCTTCATCCTAGTGCAATTTTTTTCAGATGTAAGCAAAAATCACCTTAATATAATAAAGTTTATCTATGCCTGTAAGGGCCATTTTCCACAGATATTTCAAATGTAGTGAAATAATGCCCCACTAATCTGTGAGACTGTTTTTCGGTAATAGATGTGTTTTCTCACTAAATCAATTCAGAGGCTAATTGGGGTGGAAGGTGACTATCTCTAGTGGTTATAAATACATTTGCATTGCTATCAATCTTTTTGCACGGCGGGTGTTAAACGAGGCTGAACAAGAAGATCTCAGTCTAGCGTTAGGGCAATAAAAAGCCGCGCGAACCTATAGGCAATGCTGCCATCACGTGGCCAAACGAAAACTTGCAGAATGGTCGATAAAGTTCCCTTCACTAATAGCTATGCTGGGGTTTTCCACCCCAGGAGCACTACAGGGGGCCTGCCTGAGGTATAATTTCTTTCCCAGGCCACACAGGTTCTAATGTGCTACTGGCTCTTACCGAGGGTATTTACTGGCCAACACATCACAAGGGCGGAGGCCAAACTCGGCCCACTCCCCACCTCCAGGCTCAAGATGTGGGGGAGAGTAGCAAAGACAGGGCACCTGTCCATAAAGGCTTAGCCACAAGGTCTAGGGAGACCACAAAGGGTGGCTTACTCTCTCTTACACAGGGGTCTCAAACATGTGGCCCGGGGGCCACATGTGGCCTGCGAAGCCCTTCCCTGCGGCCCGCCAAGCTTCCTGGCGTCACTCCCACTCCCACCCCCACCCCCCATAGCAGTTTGCGGGAGGGAGGGGCCAGAAGCAGAGGCTTCTCTGCTGCCTGGCTGGGCCGCGTGTGTTTCTAGCTCTGGACTTCCTAGATTGCTCTTGCTTTGTTTGCCAAACAGCTGTTGGTGGTGCCTAGCGCTTTCCAGGAGGGAATGGGGAGCTGCGTGCTCAGAGGAGGAGGTGGGGCAGGGGTGGGACCTCATGGAAGGGGTGGAGTGGGGGCGGAGCCAGGGCAGCGAGGGCAGGGTGTGTGTCAGTGGTGCGGCCCTCGGGCCAGTGCACTAGTCCTCATGGAAGGGGTGGAGTGGGGGCAGAGCCGGGGCAGCGAGGGCAGGGTGTGTGTCAGTGGTGCGGCCCTCGGGCCAGTGCACTAGTCCTCATGGAAGGGGTGGAGTGGGGGCAGAGCCGGGGCAGCGAGGGCAGGGTGTGTGTCAGTGGTGCGGCCCTCGGGCCAGTGCACTAGTCCTCATGTGGCCCTCATGGTCATTTGAGTTTGCTGCTCTTACACCTCCACGCAGTCATGGCTATGATCCAGCCCCAACTCTTCCTCAGCATGAGGGTAAAGAATAAATCCCAGTAAAAACGTTTCATGCCCTGGCAAAGAAATTCACAAAATGACCACAGAGATCAAAGCTTTCCCCATATAAACACGTCCATATGGACATCTAAGAAAAAATGAAATGCCTAGTCTGCACCCTACATGGGGACTGATCCTCCAAGGTGCTGAACACCTACCTCCCAGTGATCTCAATCAGAAGTGAAGATCCTGAGGCTCTCAAGGATAGACCCCATAATGCCTATCAACCTGAGTATCTTCAAGTACTTCACAAACACCACACTACACAATGCCTCTGTGAAGTACAACACACACAACTGCCAACAAATAGGGCTTACTTCAATTATATTCAATTTAATTTAGCTTCTGACAAGACTGAAAATTCTCTGGAAGAAGTGGTAGGTATGGCATTAGCAGACAATGAAGCAAGTTTAGAGAGGAGTAAAGGGTTGTTAATATCAGAAAGCAGTAGAAGAGTAAGTACCAAGGTGAAACAGTTGAGTGTTTTGATTGTCTAAGGAGAGAGAGTGACCAACCATTTTGATTAGTGCTCCCCATTTAGCAAATGGCTCTACTGTCAAACACAGAATCCAGCTACTAGAAGCCAAAACAAAATATTTGTTTCCAACCTGAAATACACATCAACTCTGTTCCTAATACCCAGGCCTCTGCCTCTAGGATGGGCATGACAAATGAATAGAGAATGGTACTCCAGACTTGGGGAGGCTGGGAGGAAAAGAGCTATAACTCCCCATTTAAACTGAGAAGTGCTTCCTCGGACTCAGCTTCTACCTTATTGCACACTTCCTAACCATCAAGCTATCTCATGCCCACCAAAGAGCTCTGTGTGAACCAGGCTGCCTACATAGAAGAAACCCACATGAAGAGGCCAAAGGGGAAAGACAATTCAGCAAGGTAAAGCTTGAAGATCTCCTGCAAATAGTCCTTCAATGGGGGTAAAGTTCACAGGGGTCAGGGCATGGAAAACAAACCCCAGATCTATGAAGTCAGCAACTGATCTGCATGGATCATTACACCTCTGCTGCTCTCCCATGGCCTGGCAGCTTGACCCCAATAGGAACCATACTACCATTGGCCAGTCACCCACTAATTGTTTGGTAGCATCTACACAGGTGACACAGTAGGTGTTAATGCTTAACACTACTACCATGCCCCTGCTTGAATATCCACAGGTTGGTGAGAGGACGGTACTATATAGCATAGTAGCTACCTTGTTCCATCCCTTCTCAAATAATCCCACAAGGCTCCTTCCACACAGTAAGGCAACACTCTCCACTTCTTCATGGACAGCACCCTGAAGGACTCCTTCCTCTGAAAGGACTAGAGAGGATGGTCTGAGCCAATTGTTTTGTCCAGGTGTGCAACCATTTAATAATCAACCTATTGTAAACATTGGCCACTGAAATCTCACACTTTGTGGAATGGGACACACACACATTTTTATTATTTCTTTAAGAGGTATCAGGTAACGAAAGGATGAAAAAGGTACAATCACAATCTTTGCCAGGCTATATCATTGTCAGTGCTCTGCAAAGCGTTAACAGCAAGAACTTACTGAGAATAGTCCAGTGGCTCAAGCCCAGATGGCTGAAGGGCTGATTGTACTGCAGTCAGCTGTTATGACTCCAGCATGTTGCTTTCATGTGCCTAATGTTGCAGTAAACAGCTCATAAACTGTAAGTAATGGTATCAAGGCAGTAGGCAAGAAACTTGTGTCCTAACCCTTGATTATTTAACATTTGCATATATAATACCTCATGGCAATACATTTGGCTTCCTTGACCACAGGATGCATTACTGGGATGTTTCGGGATTCTGTCAATAAAGAAGTGGAGAGCGCTGCCTTACTGTACAGAAGGAACCTTGTGGGATTATTTAAGAAGGGATGGAACAAGGTAGCTGCGAGGCTACATAGAGCCATCCTCTCACCAACCTGGGGATGTTCAAGCAAGGACATTGTATAGAAGGGTACATCTTGCTCAAGAAGGACAGGCAGGGAAACAAGGGAGGAGGTGTTGCCTTACATATTAAAAATGTACACACTTGGACTGAGGTTGAGATGGAAAGAGGAGATAGCTACAGACTTCAAACAAGTCTAAGAATAAAAGGAGTAAAAACTAAGGTGATTGTCATGGTAGGGATCTACTAAAGACCACCTAACCAGGAAAAAGAGGTGAATGAGGCTTTTTTTAAAAAACAACAAAATCATCCAAAGCACAAGACTTGGTGGTGAAGTTAGGAAAATAATGCAGCAGGGCACGGATTATCCAAAAAATTCTTTGAATGTATTGGAGACAATTTTTTATTTCAGAAGGTGGGGAAAGCAACTCAGGGACAGGCTGTTCTAGATTTGATTTTTACAATAGCGAGGAACTGGTTGAGAATTTGAAAGTGGAAAGCAACTTGGGTCAAAAAGATCATGAAGTGATCTTGTTCATGATTCTAAAGAATGGTAGGAAGGAAAATAGCACTATAAAGATAATGGATTTCAAGACAACAGACTTTAGCAAACTCACGGAATTGGTAGGTAAGATCTCATGGGAAGCAAGTCTAGGGGGGAAAACAGTTCAAGAGAGGTGGCAGTTTTTCAAAGACACATTATTAAGGACACAAGAGCAAACTATGCCACTGCATAGATAGGAAAGCTAGGAAGTATGGCAAGAAACCAGCCTGGCTTAACCCAGAGATCTTCAATTATCTGAAACTCAAAAAAGAATTTTACAAAAAATGAAAACTAGATCAAATTATGAAGAATGAAATAAACAAATTACACAAATATGTAGGAGCAAAATTAAAAAGAAAGGCCAGGGAACAAAATTAAATTAAACTACTAGTGACATAAAGAGTACCAAGAAAACATTCTAGAAATACATGAGAACCAATGGGAAGACAAAGGACAGGGTAGGCCCATTGCTGGAGGGGGGAGAGAGAGGGGAACAATAACAGGAATGAGAAGAAGTGCTAAAGAACTTTTTAATTTCAGTTTTCATCAAAAAAGTTAGTAGCAATTGGATGTCTAACATAGGTAATGCCAGTGAAAATGAGGTAGGATTACAGGCTAAAAGAGGAAAAAAACACATCAAAAATTACACAGAAAAGCTAGATGTCTTCAGGTCACCAGGGCCTGATGAAATACGTCCTAGAATACTCAAGGAATTGACTGAGGAGATATCTGAGCCATTCGCGATTATCTCCAAAAATATGGAAAATGGGAGAGATTCCAGAGGACTGAAAAAGGGCAAATATAATGTAAATCTATGAAAAGGGAAAGGACAACCCAGGGAATTAGAGACTGGTCAGCTTAACTTCAGTACCCAGAAAAATAATGGCGCAAATAATGAAGAAATTAATTTGTAAACACCTAGAAGATAATGTGATAACAGTCAGCATGGATTTATCAAGAGCAAATCATGTCAAACCAACTTAATAACTTTCTTTCACAGAGTAACAAGCCTTGTAGATGTGGGAAGCAGTAGATGTGGTATATCTTGACTTTAGTAAGGCTTTTGATACTGTCTCCCATGAACTTCTCTTAAACAAACGAGGGAAATACAACCTAGACAGAGCTATTATAAGGTGAGTGTACAACTGGTTGGAAAACCATTCCCAGAGAGTAGTCATCAATAGTTCACAGTCAAGCTGGAAGGGCATATCACATGGGGTCCCACAAGGATCAGTTCTGTGTCTGGTTCTGTTTGATATCTTCAATAATAGCACAGAGAGTACACTTATAAAGTTTGCGAACAATACAAAGCTAGGAGGGGTTGCAAGTGCTTTGGAAGATAGGATTAAAATTCTGGACAAATAATCAGAACACACTGGACAAATGATATTAAATTTCATCCTGTTTATTTCAGAAGGACAAATGCAAAGTACTCTATTTAGCAAGGAACAATCACTTGCACACATACAAAATGGAAAATGGCTGCCTAGGAAGGAATATTGTGGAAAGGGATCTGGGGTCATAGTGGATCACTAAATCATAGTGGATTTAGCTATAGTGGAGCTAAATGTAGTCAACAATGAACACTGTTGCAAAAAAAGCAAATAGCACTCTGGGATGTATTAGCAGGAATGTTGTAAGCAAGACATGAGAAGTTATTCTTCTGCTCTACTACACACTGATTTAGGCCTCAATGGGAGTATTGTGTCCACTTCTGGGCGCCATATTTCTGGAAAAAGGTGGACAAATTGGAGAAAGTTCAGCAAAGAGCAACAAAAATTATTAAAGATCTAGAACACATGACCCATAGGGAAGATTGAAAAAACTGGGTTTGTTTAGTCTGGAGAAGAGAAGACTCAGAGGGGACATAACAGTTTTCAAGTACATAAAAGTACATACAAGGAGGAGAGAAAAACTCCTCTGAGGATAGGTCAATCCTCCTCTGAGGATTAAGCAATGGGCTTAAACTGCAGCAAGGGTGGTTTAGTTGGACATTAGGAAAAACTTCCTGTCAGGGTGGTTAAGCACTGGAATAAAGTGCCCAGGCAGGTTGTGGAATTGCCATCATTGGAGATTTTTAAGATCTGGTTTGACTAACACCTGCCAGGGATGGTAAGCCTTCATAGTTTGGGTGTTTTCATCAAGATGGTTGAGTCACAGGCCCACTGATTGGTTGTTCTTGTCCTTGATAGATCAGGGGCGGCAAGGATTCTAATCTGGAGATGGTCTTTTGGGTTTCCCTGCAAGTTGAAATTTTATGACCCGCAGATCTTGAACCCAGGCCTGTAGTACTCAAGGAAGCAGCCACACTCCAATCTTTCATCTGGCAGTGTGCTGACAGTTACTTACCCAAGACCCATGAAGCCCAGTCCCACTTTGAGGCTCCACCCCTAAGGCCCTATTGGCAGAGTCCCAGAGCAGTTGATTGGCCCACTGGCCTTACTTAAACCAGCAGCAGGAAGCTGTCCCAACAACTGGGCTCCTGAGCTGGGCTGACTCCAGTTTGCAAAGTATGGTTCTAATCTTAAATTTGTCTCCTGTTTCTGATCTTTCAGTATCCTGGCCCAGCTGAAGCTCAACTCCTGTTTCATGAATGTAAACTCTGCCGCCTCACGACCTGTCCCTGATAATTTATGCCCTTGGTTTTCCATCTCCTCCTATAGGCTGGACCTCTTTTACATGATTGTGAAGTTATTGAGCTTCACTATTGTATTGTTTCACCTTCACTTGTATACAGAATCCTGAGTGATATGTACATAACGAACACTTTGCATGCAAAGCACTGTTTACTAAAAGCAAGGCAAAAACAAATGTAACATCTAAGATGATCTTTAATATTTTAATTATGCTAGCTATTTGTAATGTTTGAATTTAAACCACTAAGGTTACCCAATATCCATCAAGTTCCATTATAAAATAGGTATTTCAAAAGAAAGAACAGCCAGCCTGATTTTATACTTTCTGATGTTGCTTTGTTTATATCGAACAGCAACATTCAGGGATGAATAAATCTACTTCTGCAGCATGGAAGAATCACCCACCTGGAAACCAAACACAGTTTTTGTTAAATCAAGCCACAATTTATGCCACGTGTTCCATCCAGTAGAAACATATCAGCTTAACTGTAACACGTTACCATCTATTAAAACAAGATCGGAATCATCTTTTCAATCCAACAGCTTGCCTTAAAATGTCTCTTAGAGGCAGGTTTGACCTTTACATTATGAATTTCATTTCATAGTGAGCTCTTACATTTATGTTACTGCTTAACATGAACTCTCATTGAAATGTGACCTGACAATTTCTATCTGTTTTTAGTCACAGTGAGCTTTCTGCTTAACTACCATCAGACTGCAAATGTACTCGAGAAATAATATTTCCTGTTATTTCAGAACCGTGAAGGTCACACCAGCTTCATGTGAAAGGAAATGAAATGCTTCATGTTTTTCAATTGTGTTATAGAATTTAAATGCCTTTTTAAAATCGCTTGCAGTATGGTATTTGCCACTATTTATTTTTACTGTCTCCTTTTTTCCTCTAAGTGGGTGTCCTGTTTATCATCATTAGCACTGCACCACCTACAGGATAAAGATACCACATGCAGCCATTCAAAATATAAGCCGCACAGACAAATGTATGGAACTGTTTTGTGAACTCTAAGGATTTTTGCTGTGGCTAAGTTCTAATCATGTGTATTTATTCTCTTGACAAAAGAATATTTCCCTTTCTGAATCTTGCAAACAAATGAAAGTATCCCATAGAGATTTATAAGCTGTTAGCTTTGTGATCTTATTAACACATATCAATATTAATAAATGCACAAGTCTAGTTCCATGATGAACGGCCTGTAATCTATTTCCAATTTGGCTCCTTGTGGACACCAACTTTTCAGTTTCTGAGCAGTCATTATTATACAGTAACTATAGCTATTGCACTTTATATAAGCTTTTGGGACACAGATTTTTTTAAAACTCATAAAACTTACATGGGTAATTGGAAGATACAAGGAATCAGAACAATTATAAATGATTTCTGCAACTAATTTGAGCTCATTTACTTTTTCTATGCCAAGAACACTTAGAATTGCTGTGTTTTTTATATATTGTAGTTATGTTTCCATCATAAATACCAGTAGAGAGTAAAGAAAATTACCACAAAGGAGTACCATTAACTTCAATATTGTTATAGTGTAAAATCCAATACTACTTTATAATTAAAATAAATTATGGAAAAATATCTTCTAACATTTTAGGGTTAGGGTTAATGCAATGAAATATTTACACTATAGGTATCTTGTGTCTGAGTCCGTACTAAGTGTTCAATAAATGTTAATGAGATAAATCACATTACTTGACAGAAATGACCTGAACTGTAACAGTACCACTACTAAAGCATGCCATTGAATCCAGAGATTTTAATTTAATAAATGACATTGTAGACTTGGCATTAAAGAAAAGAAATATTTGCTAAAAGGGGTCTTTTGTGTTTTGTTTTTCAAGAAAGGAGAGAAGAGAATTTCAGGTAATTGCAGAATACTGAGGCCATTTCTTGCACCTATGTTCAGATTATTAGTCAAAGATTTGTAGCCCACATCTCTCAAATTACTGTATACATAGTTCTTTCAACACACAGCCATGGTCTGGTGGATCAACTGCCCTTGTTAAATAGCTGATTGTTATATGCCATAGTTTATCAGGTTTCCTGCCAATATACCAAGTGGGGACCAGTTGTCAAATACAGTTTTTCACATTTTCAAAGCAAAGTAATACATTACTGCTTTACGTGGCTATTTAACTCAAACTTTTACAATTTGAGAGCCAGTGTTTCATAGGGATAACAGTTGGGCCCCAGGTGTCCAGACTCCTATGTTATATTCCTGTTTCTGCCATTAACTTGCTGTATGACTTTGGGCACTCACCTACCAACAGAAATAACCACACATACAAGTACCTACTACAGAAGTGGATGGTGAGGCTTCATTTTGGTAAAACTCTGATATCCTCAAATGTAGGCTTCTATATTAGTGCAATGTGTAATAAAATAAGGTTAAAATAAACATGACATCAGTGTTCATGTACAATGATGTGATAATTCAAATGGGACTGCCAAGACCAAATTTAGTGCTGGCAAAAGTGCTGTAACTTCATTACAGAAGATGGCCCCAGTTATGCCAGCTGTGAATTTGAGCCTCTTTACCTTAAAAGAATGTAGACCACTGTCATACTGTAAACTATCATTGGCCCAAACGATATATTATCGACAGATTTCAGCAGAGTTTAATCACCTCTATGGTTCACTCCGCTAAATTAACTAACATGGATTCTAAAAAACAACTTCATGGGACTCTGCCACATATGACTAGCCCATTTTAAATTAGCTGTTACAGTTATGTATCTTAAAATATGCCTTCTCATGCATGCATCATGGTTATCTAATGTGCCAGTAAGTCATCCAGCAAATACTATAGGTACTCAGAAAAAAGCTCCTTTATGGCAGGAATAGTATAAAGAAAAGCTGACCAGTGTAACAGATTGCCTTCTTGCCGCCCCCCCCCCCCCCCGTCACAAACAGGCAGGAGACTCTCTTCTGTGGCTCCCAACAGTGCTCTTTATTCACAGTGCAGCAGTTTAGCTCCTTCACAGCTCTACAGTTTAGCTCCTCTACACACCACCATACCACCACCCTGGGCTTCCTGCCTGGCAGGCTTTTATCCCCCTGGAGAGGCTGCCAGGTGCAACCCATCAGGCTGAGCCCTCTTCAGCCCAGGTGGCTGATTAGGCTTGCTCTTGCAGGGAGGTTTGCAGAGGCTTTCCTTCCTCTTAAAGGGCCTGCAAGGCTGGCTCTGGCACTCCTGGCCAGCACCCTGTCACACCAGCTAAAAGCTTGAATATAATTATCTTCAGTGGAGCATAAAAATAATACCTATCAAACAAAATCACACTTTAAGATGTGTGGCCTTTATTGCTAATACTAAGAATACGGGGTTGAATAGGGCTTAATTTTCTGGATCATTCAAATCAAGACTACACAGTATCATATGTTCTTTTTGAAAGCTACATATATAGGGATTAGGTTTTTCTCTTTTAAATATCTCCTCTGTGCAAAATTCTTTATTCTACTGCTTCCTAATCTTTCCCTCTCAGATTCTTTTATGCATGGGATGGTTAATTCAACACATTTTATATTACAATTAAATTCCAAACACAGAGAATCCTGGAATTAAGCAGCATAATAGATCAATATACTAGTGTTTTACCTCTGGTCAGCAGAGTATAAATATCTTGTTAGGATCACATTTATAAAGTACTAGCGAAAATACCCGGTGTTGCTTGGGTCAGTCGGAGGTGGGGAGGGGGCAGAGAGCTGAGCGAATGCGGGGTCCGTTGGAGGGGTCAGAGAGCAAACCTGACACCCCACCTCACCCCCCCCCCCGACCAAACCCGACACCCCCACCGCACTTACCCCTCGACCAACCCCGACTCACATTTTCACCCCCCCACCCAACCCCAACACCCCCACATCTCCCCCCTAACAACCCCAACACCCCCTGACCAACACCCACACCTCACCCCCCATAGACCAAACCTGACACACCCACTTCACTTCCCCCCCCAACCAAACCCGACACCCCTACCTACCACCACAAACAAACTCGACACCCACACCTCACTTACCCCTCGACCAACCCCGACCCCCCTCCTCACCCCCCCAACCAAACCCAACACCCCCACCTTATCCCCCCCACCAAACCCAACACCCCCTGACCAACCCCAACCCGCACCCCTCATCCCTCACCTGAACTTTACTTTCCCTAGCCACCGTATATGTAGGTATCAGTTGAACAGAATGATATATTGAATATATGCGGTGATGAGGGAAAGTAAAGTTCAGCATCTCATTTTAATCGCGGAAAAACACGGATTTCAATGAATTTTTTATCAGTGAATTTTGGGGGTTTTTTTATCATGGAAAAGTAAGATCCCGAATGAAGAGTTTTTCATAACTATGGATAGAGACCACATATCAACCCTCCCTTTCCCATCTTTTAACACAGTTGTCACACTATGCTTCTGACCAACTTACATGACGTACCTGGAATACATGGCACAGCTATATAATGATTCCAGTCATTCCTCTTCAACAGACCTCGGAGACAGGTGGTTAACTGCTCCTTCTCTTCCAAGAATCCCCTTGTCTGTGGATTCCATTCTCTCTCACTTGCTCTTCAACAGCTGCAACTTGGAGCGGTGGCAGGGTGCAGCAGATTTTCCATAGATTGTCAGCACCATCACAAGGATGTCACAATGCCTGCAAGAAATCAGCTGGATAAAAGGAAGTGGTTCAAACTTAACCCAGGCAAGAGTGAGGCGATGCTGGCTAGGAGGGGAAAGGCTTCCAAGAGTCTGCTTCAGGGTACTGAGGATTCTATTTCTTGTGAAAATGTAGGACATCACCTCCACTTGTCATGTCCCCACCCGGCACAGCCCCATCACTCATTCTAAGGGCTTGTCTCCTCTTACCAGGGGATCGACGTGCGGCAATCGACCCACCAGGGATTGATTTAGTGGGTTTAGCGAAGACTCGCTAAATCGACCACCAATCACTCTCCCATTATCTCTGGTACTCTACTGAAATGAGACGCATAAAGCAAGCCGACGGGAGAGTTTCTGCACAGTGTAGACGATAAAAGGTCGACCTAAGGTACACTGACAAAGGTGAATAACGTAGTGGGAGTTGTATAACTTAGGTTGACTGAGCCCTGTAGTGTAGACCTGCCCTAAGTGATGAGGGGGCCTTGCATTGCCCTATCACACCACAATGGATTTCACTCTGAACTAGTACATCTGCTAAAAAATGGTCTCTTCAGAACTGATTGCTGCTTTTTAGAGCCTCGTTCCTTTTACAGAATATCACCTCAGCCTTTATTTCATATTTTAAAAATGTTCTCTTGTGTCTTATCAATATAAAAATGGCTACTCCATATATTGTTAATGGTAAACCATAAAAACAAACAACATTGCACAAATAAATCACAAAAAAATCATTTAGATCCCAAGACACTGGGTGTAATATATTTTTTAAACAATGTATTCAAAATCAGTCCTTCCCTATCTTACATGCCAAGAGCTGAGTTTGAGATTCTGTTTCCCCTTCTATTGTTGATGGCTTCACATGAACATTTCCTGTAAAGCAGGGAAGCAACACAATCTCCTTGTCTTTAAGACTTCATGCTGCTACCAGCTGTGAAATAGACATTTGACATCTGGCCTGGTCAGGTAGAAGCCCTTCAATTTACCTTCTAATAAAATATCAACAATTAATGGGAAGCATGTTACTATTCATAGTGAAATCAGCCACCATGTTTAGTCTGGGAAATCAAAACAAATGCGGTACACAGCATTAAAAATAATTCTGTTCATACATTTTATTTTTTATCATCTAATCTTTGCCAATTTATTTAAAGTCTACAACCAGAACATGTCTGGGCTGTAATTTGTCACACAATCCTTATATAAAGCAGGCAAAGAAGGTCACTTTTTTGCTCATTGAAACTTCATAACAGTATAGTGCCCCAGAGACACATTAAACAAAGTATGAGTAATTCTTCCATCTAGCACTCCTGCAGCTAAGTAATTATTAATTTAGCATGTTATTTTCTGAGTTACATTAAAGATGCTTGCTGAGGACAGGTAGTGAATATCACAAAAATGCAGAAAGAAGAGCTGTCCATACATTTAGAAAGAAGACATTGAAAAAAACATTGGCTAAGGCTAAACAAAATATAATTTTCAATGTATGAGGTATTTCACTGTATGCTATGACGACAACAGAATTTGCTGATGTGAAAAATAAAGAGAAACAACATATTTTGTCTCATGATGGCTCTTCAAGTGCTTTACAGTTTTTTACAAAATGGCACTATATTTGAATAACTTCACCCACCACAGAAATGCACCCATCTTTGGGGTAAAATAATGTACCAGAAATGGCAGGTTGCAGGGGGTAGTATCGGAGTGGCCATTTGCCTCACGTGCTTTGTGGCAGGCGTTCCTCGGCTCCTTTACTTTAACCCTGCACTGCGTCCCGGTTATGGCTCCTTTCCATCATGTTCCTTGATATCTTCCTAAATAATCGTAATTCCTACGGCCAGAGCGCAGCTGTGATTGCACAGCTTCCTCCCCCCAAACACTCGCCATTGCTCCATACTGGGGATCGCCTGGGAAGCATGGTCACCTGGAATGAGTCACTGAGCCACGCCTGGCTGAGCAAACAGGAAAGGGATTTTCAAATTTCCCAGAGAATTTAAAGGGTGGGTCTGATAGTTGGCCACCTGCGGGCAAGCAGTGGCTAGAACAGGCATTGTGGGATACTTCTGGAGGCCGATCAGAGCACATTAACAGACCAGGGCGTCCAAACCGGCGCTGTGGTGCTCCGGGGGGGGGGGGGGGGGCATCAAATGTTATTCCTCTCACCGAGGTGGATTACCAGAAGCACTCCAGCCACAGAGTCAGAGCGCTCTATGTGCCTTGCCAGTGTGGATGGGGAGTGAGTTAGAGCACAAGGGGTGTCTTTAGTGTGCTCTAACTTGCAACTGTACCAAACCCAAAGTTAACATTATCATCAAAACCAAAGATCTTTTAAGGAAAGATGGCACTTCTGCATATGACTCCACTGACATTAAAAAAAATTAAAATGACAACTTACAGCAAACCTGTAGCATGCAATTCTTCTGTTCCCAACCCAGAAACACATTCCGAACAAATAATTTATTTTAGGGGTTGATTTTGAGAAGCACTTACCATTGACACAGTGCTTGCAGACACATATACCTGATTTACAATTACAATTGTTTTGTTAGTCAACTAAATGCTATGAAATGTGACCAAAATAATTGTGGGTGCAGTTTTATACCCGTAAAACCCAAAGACCAGCTTCAGAGAGAAAAGTTCCAGTTTTTCAGCTGATTAGCAATTAATACTGAAAAAAGCATTTTAAAATAATTTAGTGGATGCCCACACAAATAAGGGTAATATGTAATTTTACTGCTTTCACACTAAAATATCTTTCTTCATTAACAGCTTGCGTCATTAAACAAAAATATTCTCTCCACTATCTTGTTCCTCCTACAAATATACAACATTGGAAACCGGTATATGTAGAATTCACTAATGAATAATTATATAAAGTGGATAAAGCAACTGAAAACATCTAATGACTACTGTGATCATGTCATCCATTATTAATTGTGTTTTTGTAATGTAAGTCCATGGCTGAATAGACATGTTTCCTGTTCCTTCATGAAGTCTCAAGAGATCCAGAGCCTTTCTGAAAAGGAAGCAGCACTGGTTTCCACATTATCTATTTATAGATAATCAGAGGATCAAGAAAGCACAATAGGTAGATGTCAGGCATGAGGATTAAAAATTTCAGCTTATGCCCAGGTTACTACTTTGATGAAGATCACCTGGAGCAATGAGAACATGAGGGTCACATTTTAATGTGCCATTGCTATTAAATTGAATGCCAATACTGTTGTCCATATTGCAGATGTCATTGCAGAAAATTCTGCATTCTGTATTTCATTAACGTTTTATTTTTCTATAAACAAATGTAAGAATGTTTTTAAATACCACCCTAAAGGAAGAGTTCCTTAATGGAGTTCTGAAGAGATTACAGTCTAGAACAGCAAGATTTGTGATTTATGACTTGCCTACACTTAAAAAGTTTTACTGGTATACCTATGTCAAGTTAGGGGTATGATTTTTTTTTAATCAACTTAGTTATTAAAGCTCAGTAAAAGCCCTTCTGAGGATGCAGTTATACTGGAATACAGATGCTTACACCAGTGCAGTTTATTTCGGTTTCCAAACCAGAATATGCTACATGGGCATAAGCACTTTTATACCAGGTTTCAGATTATCACTACAAAAGTTTTTCTCTCCTGCTGGTAACACTCATCTACATTAAATAGCCTCTAGAATTGATATGGTAACTTCCAACTTTTCATGTGTGTATATATTCCTGCCTACTGTGTGTTCCATTCTGTGCATCCGATGAAGTGGGCTATAGCCTACAAAAGCTTATGCTGAAATACATTTGTTAGTCTCTAAAGTGCCACAAGTACTCCTGTTCTTACTTGTATACCAGTACAACTGCATGCACACTAGGGGGATTTTGCCACTTTAACTATATGAGCAAAGAAGGTTCGCTTGGAGTGCAATCATTCTGCAAATAATTACATTAGGCTATATGGTTCAACCCACCAAGGAGAAAGAGGCAAAGAAAATTCATCACTCCTCTGTAAGTAGTAATGCCTTCCCCACCCTACTCAGTTTGAGTATTTCCAAAGCAAAAAGCACTTAACCATAAAACTGGGAAAGGGAGGTGAGGGGGTGAAGTAGGATGGGTTAAAGGAGAAGACAAACAAGAAGTACAGGTAAATACCTTTTTGCACACAGTTTCCTCATCCTATAAAGAGGACACTACTGCATCATGCGGACATAGCAAGCCATGCAAGCAAATGTTTTATGTTAATCAAAGGGCTTGAAATGCACACACCTACCCATGCAGACAAATCTTGCTTGTAGCATGCAATGAGTGTGTAGCTATTCTGCCAGTTTTATCCATTTTGGTTTCAGCTTTTACCCAAAACCACAGATTTATTATAGGATAAGCCCGAATAGCTCAGAAATGTTTTTACCCACTTTCAAGCTAATCGTTTTTATTTTTTAATCAATTTAAAACAAAAACCCACATCCTTCTGAATTTTTTTAAACTTCTGTTGTTACAGCATCTAAGATGGTTAAGCTAAAACGAAAGATTGAGCGGAAAATATATATTTCTAAGTTTGTTTACTTTTTGATTTGGCAGTTTTCCTGGTTTTAGTGGATCTTACATACAGCAACCGGGGAGTGAAAAACATTTTTAAAAGATAAAGCTAGACCCATTGACTTAGAGGCACACACTGGTACTACCTTTCACTGACATTTTCACTACTTTTATCTAAGTTTTTGAAACTGACTAGATTTAAAGTTAATGACATCCCTTTATATTATTTAACTATTCAGGAAGCATGACCATAGCAACTTCTTTGCCCATCTTAGCAAAGCCTTTAGCTGAAGATCTTTTGTGTAGCTAGATACAATTGGGTAATCCGAAAGAGAGGTAAAATAAGTCATCAAGTCTGAAGGCAAATAAAATTTGTTCCCATGAGAGAGAATTGAAAGTGGGAGGAAGGGGTGTCTAGACAGCATCCCTAACTCAATGAACTTCAGACAGGACAATCTTCCTCCCAAGATTATGGATACCTGACCTTTAGGCCCAGATTTCTAAAGGCAACTTTCATTGGTGCAATTTTCTGTCAGCAAAAAATTCCACTGAATGCGCAAATCTTACAATTAAGCCTGCTAAGTATCTGATTATGATTGTACTTGGCTACCTAAGTGACAAGGTTTGCAACTCCAAAAACGGATGCCCAACTGAAAATTGGACCCTAATGCTAACTTGAGAGTCACTCTACTTCAAAATTCCAGGAGAAATCTACTAACAGACTATAGGTAAATCTCATCTATGGGCACAAAAGAATCTCAAAAATAGTGGATCAAATTTTAGAAATTAAAGCAGGGGTGGGGAGGGGGGGGGGAAATCAACCTCATTTATCCAAGAGAACCTGAAGGCTAAGTAACAGATGCATGCACCCACTCAGGGAATGTGCCTTAAATCTCTCAAAAATGAAATCCAGAACCTTGCACGTGGGGCAGGTGAGGTTTAATTTCCCTGGCTTCATACCATCTGTAGGGAGCATGATGTAGGTGACTCTCAGAAATACAGGTTCCCATCTTGAGGTGGGACCCTATGTCAAATAATGTGATATTTACATTGAATGACAAAAAGGCTAGAGGGGTTGGAATATCTGATAGTTAAAGTTTTTTTTAAAAAGGGCCTGCACATAATCCAAATTTAAGAATCACCTAAGACCTAGGCATTTGACATCTAGGAAGCAGGAAAGTTTAGCCAATGGAACACAATCACCTTTACTGCCCTTACTTGTTAGTCTCTAACAAAGTACTCATTCTTTTTGCTGATACAGACTAACATGGCTACCACTCTGAAACCTCTCAAATCTCTGACCATGAACAGTCAAAGATGATAATTTATATTATTTGATTGCATATGTTGCGGGATAGATTCCTCACAAGTATTATAGGCAGAGCTGGTAATGCCATCTATAGTTAAGGGTACCCAATACTTCCCTTATTAAGACTCTGTTTTCAGTTGCTTATAATTTGGCTAAACTTTAATAGTCTGTGCCTAAATTTCCCATGCTGAAAATTCTGCCTCAGGGTGAATTTTCAAAAATTTCAGCTAAAATGGTTCAGCCATGTTTTGAAAACAAGATTAAGGAAAAATCAATTTTGCCCATCTTAAAATTATTACAACAATTTTGTTGAGATGCTCTAACATCTCCATGCTCTATATTATGGGAACATGTAAATAACTTTTCCTTATTCACTTTCTCACCACTCATAATTTTATATACTTCTATCATACCCCCACCCCCGTCTCCTCTTTGACAAACTGAAAAGTCCTAGCCTCTTTAATCTCTCCTCATATGGGACCCGTTCCAAACCCCAAACCATTTTAGTTGCTTTTCTCTGAACCTCTCAACACTTCTGTGAGGTAGGGAGTACTATTATCCCCATTTTACAGATAGGGAATTGAGACACAGAAAGACTAAATGATAAGAAATAAGTCTGTGGTAGAGTAGGGAATTGGGCCCTAACCACTAGAGCATCTCGTGTCTGTCTCTCACTACTCTGCATCTGAATCAAAACTACTTCCTCCATAATGGTGCCTGGGTTAAAAAAGCAGGATCATTCAGACACAGAAGAGTCTCCGTGCTCTCAATTTCAGTGCACAGCTCCATGAAAAAGAACTGTATGGAAAATGCTGCTCACACTGCAGTATGTTCAGCTGCTCTTGGGAAGGGCACACGCTCAATCCACTTGGCGAAGTGAGAATCTTGTGAGAATGCTGCTGCCAGCCTCTAGCAAAACTATTCCAAGTATGAGTGAATAGTGATATTCAGAGGCTTATGCCTTGGCAAGATTTGGACAGGTTTTATTAATTTACCTGAATGACAAAAGGCACATACCTGACATAAGGGTGGCCTATTAAAATTAGGGCTGTTGATTCATCTCAGTTAACTCATGTGATTAATTTAAAAAAATTAACGATTAAAAATTGTGATTAATTGCAGTTTTAATCACACTGTTAAGCAATACCAAGTGAAATTTATTACATTTGTGGATGTTCTTCAACATTTCCAAATTTATTGATTTCAATTACAACATAGAATACAAAGTGTACAGAGCTCACTTTATATTATTATTGCTGATTACTAATATTTGCACTCTAAAAATGATAAATAGCACTTTTCAAAAGTGTGGAACATGCTTTCAGAAAATTTAAAAGAGCAATATTCAGATACAGAAAACTACAGAACCTGAACTACCAAAAAAGAAAATCAACCTTCTGACTCAGATGATGAAAATGAACATGCATTGATCTGCTCTGCTTTGGATCGTTATCGAGCAGAACCCATCATCAGCCTGGACGCATGTCCTTTGGAATGGTGGTTGAAGCATGAAGGGACATATGAATCTTTAGGGCAGTTGGCACGTAAATATCTATGCTGGCTACACAGTGCCATGAGAATGCCTATTCTCATTTTCAGGTGACAGTGTAAATAAGAAGTGGGCGGCATTATCTCCTGCAAATGTAAACAAATGTGTTTGTCTGATAGGCTGAACAAGAAGGAGGACTAATTGGACTTGTAGGCTCTACAGTTTTACACTGTTTTATTTTTGAATGCAGGTATTTTGTACATAATTCTACATTTGTAAGTTAAACTTTCATGAGAGATTGCACTACTCTACTTGCAATGGGGGAAACTGAAAAATACTATATCTTTTGTTTTTTACAGTGCAAATATTTGTAATAAAAATAAATATAAAGCGAGCACTTTTTATTCAGTGCTGTAATTAAAATCAATATATTTGAAAATGGAAAAAACATCCAAAAATATTTAAATAAATGGTATTCTACTATTGTTTAACAGTGCAATTAATCACAATTTTTTAAATCACTTGACAGCCCTAATTAAAATTCAAGTCCTCGCTTGAGAGCATACAGATGGTGAAGCTTCTCAATGAAATGGTTAACATTTTTTTCCATCCAGGCAACATAGACAAACCAACATATTTTCCCCCATATCTCATATTTGGAAACTGCAGAGCTATTTTATCTTAAATGTTTTAAAAAAAATAAAATTTCATCTGAGACAGGCATCTGGCATGGAAAATATCAGCCTGAACAGTTAAAGTTTGGAGAATTTTTAAGCAACTGAAATCATTGTATTATATAGGTAAGCGTTAGGCTACCAACTCTACTAGAATATTTTTCTTAAAATTATATGCCAGACACTGTGGCAAATACCCTAATGCAACCATGGGCAGCTCCCAAAGAGTAAATTCCACATCACAAGCAGATTCCAATCAGGCTTATGTACCTCCATCCATTTGCCGTCTAAATGCATCATCAGGCTGCCATTTTTAGTGACTGTCTCTTACAAGAGCAATGCTTTGCGAGTCCAAATAGATTGATTATAAATGCTTGGGAGGCCCCAGACTAATGACATCCGCTATTATATTCAACACTGTCGGAAAGCGGGGAAAAGACAACTTAAAAAAACTACCTTTATTTTTTTTTCCTTCTTCAGTTACATAACTTTAAACAGGGATTTATTTCATTATTCTGACATTCAGGCAATGTTGACTTCATTAGTTTAGAAAGGAAAAAGCATAAAAATGCAATACATTGTTGGCTTAACCTGAACATACCTGCTTTACTTATTATTGACCAGTGTGTGTTGCCAGAAGGAAATGTTCCTTGGCATTAAAATAGAGCACTTAAAAATATTGCTAAAAAGCAAAATGTCTAGATACTGGTCTTTGCAGCAAATAAACAGATTTTATATTTAAGTCCATAATTGGATTAATATACACATCTTGTTGTGTGTAAGGAGCTCAGATTATATAAACACTGTACAGGCCAAACACCCCTTAAGAATTAAACTAAACTGAATGATAAGAAATACAACACTGCATGTATTTACAAATATTATGGAGTGACAAATTTGGTCAAATACTGCAAAGACAGACAGGTTTTCACATTAGAATGGTCAAGTCAACCTACTTTTTCAGCTCAAATCAAAATAAAGAACATTATGTAACTGACCATGAATTTAAGACAATCAGTAATACAAACAGGTTGAGTGGAAACTGTTGACCCAATTATACAATATATACTTTTGTAGGCCAAGTTCAGGTTTTTAAAACAAAAAAGTTTAACAAGATCATTAACGGCAACAGTGACAATAATCAGATTACACATTTTTGTGTTCATGTGAGCACATCATTCATCAAAACAATGCACTGCAGTTTTGGCAGTTAAGAAAAAATAAATTATAAAATACAACTAAAATCCCTGTAAATGCAATAATGAATTCAAAGGTGTGCATTTATCTATTTTAATAAACATTTTGAAAGTTACCACAAAACAGATTAAAAAATAAATAAGTATGCCAGAAGGCATATGTTGACAGAAAAAAAAATACAAATTAGCTCTGGGAGGCTTTTTAAAAAAATGTGAGAATGAATCTGAATTTTGGTCAACAAGTCTGTCTAGCCACTTCCGTCCTTTTATTCCATCTCTCTAATTACTATATATGACAAAAGCACACCTCTGTCATTATGACTTTAAATAAAGCAGACTTGAAAAAATGGAATGGGCTTCCTTTTCTACAGAACAGCTGGTTTATAGATATTGCAGGCACTTCAAAGGACTGTGGGGGAAAGTACCTGATCCATCCTTTCCCTAATATCTTACACCAGTTGCAATATTACACAGAAAGTTAAGAAGGTTCCAGAAAACCACAGCGAAGTTTTAGGTACTACAGTCTAGTACACAGAGAAGGCAGTAGAAGTTCAACCCATTTCCATTGCCTTTTTTTTTTTTTTTTTTTAAATCAATGAGTAAAATAATTTACCAACAAGATCTAACAGTTACATGGCACATCCACATTTTCAGTTTAAGGAGGATGTTGTCATTCAGCAGTAGACTTCATGGGAATTGTAGGCGTTAATTCCCATTCCACTTTAAGCAGATTCACATTTATTTCCTCTTAGTGTATTTTATAACTCTTAAATATCTTCTCCCTTTTGAAGGTATTTCATCTTCCTGTCTAAAGTAACCAGAAGCACAACTTACATTATACAAACATTTGTATTTTTGTACAAGCACTGCTGCCATTTCTACTATACTGCAACTCCATTAGAGGCACAACAAAAGCACATTTTCAAACCCAGAGTCTACTGATGATATCTTTTTGTTCATTAGCAACTACAGCATTGACTAATGCCATCAGCTGAATCCATCTAGCTTTCCCATCAGTATCGCCAGGCAGGGACAGTACCATGATATCATGGAGAGGATTTAATGCTAATACAATACAATTTGGGACTGCAGTACCATCAGTAATACTGAACAATCAATGCTGATGTCACAGACAATAAGAAATCTTAAGGTAAGACTTTTTATTATTTTTAAATGCTTGGGCAACTATATTTTTCTTCTTCATTATCCACTTGAAAAGACTGCTTTCAACATGCTGTTATAGAACTCATCAAAAACCAGATTTATGACACATCTGATCTTCAGCTAAGACACTGCTAATTGCTTTCTAGGCAGAAGAAATGCTTTTGAAGTTTAGTTTTGCTGAAGATAGAGCAGTGTTCATTTGTACCATTTCACTAGTCAATTTACTGATGGTCAAAGAAGCACTCACGTTTCATAAAACTTTAAAGCTTCCAGAAGAAATGGATGAAAAATAAAATACAAATGAAGGACCACCATACCAAAGCACGGAGGCATGACATTTTTGTTTAAGATGGAGTCTTTGAAAATAATTTGTGGTCATTACAGAAATGATTTTTTTTAAAATCACAAGACAGCAGATGAACAAGAAAGTAATTCCCCATGTTCTGCCTGCTTCCAGAGTCATTTGTGGCGTTGAATGGTTTTCCTTTTCCTTCGCTTGAAAAAACAACAGCACCTGCAAGTGTGACAGGAAATAAGACATTTAACAAAAAAATTAAAGCACAAAAATAAATTATGTTTATGCTATACTTGTTTAATTTAAAATATTCAGTTAAAACTCTATAAAGTTATAAACCACTGCAAGGTACATATTAACCTCCATTGAGGGTGCCTGATATATTACTGAAGCCAAAATCACAGCAGAATTATTTCTAACTCTTTTCAGTCTTTCTTTGGAGACAGTCAAATAAGTTACATAATAGACAAGAGGGTTACAAATAAAAGTGACCGTTATAGTTTCATGCCAAGACAGAACAGTTGTATTAGTTTGAGTTATAATAAAGCATTATATATTGAGGATGAAGGGTGTATTTTTGCAAATAAAAGTGTTTTGATCTCCCGTGTATTACTTTTCTTTAAGTGCTAGTATGACAAACAGGAATATAAATAAAACGAGGAATACTTGTGGCACCTTAGAGACGGTGCCACAAGTATTCCTCATTTTGTTTACAGATACAGACTAATACGGCTGCTAATCTTAAACCTAGGAATGTAAATCTATTTTAAATATTTATTTAGAATACTGAACCACTACACTAAAATTCACTAATATTGCTGTTGCTTCCCAGCATAATTTAAAAGACATCCTTTAAGCACTCAGAGTTTGGGAAAGGACATGTTGGTTTTTTTAAAAATCTCTCAAACCAATGTTTAACAATAATTTTAAAATTCACATTCTGATTCAATGGTGTGAAGAAACATCTACGAAGCTAAAATCTGAACTCAAAGTAGACTGGTAGAATACACTAGTAGGGTGACCAGATGTCTCTATTTTATAGGAACAGTCTTAAATTTTTGGGTCTTTTTCTTATATAGGTTCCTATTACCTCCCACTCGTCCCGATTATTCACACTTGTTGTCTGGTCACCCTATATACTAGTATCCTATCCGCTGCTGCATTATATATTGAGGGAAAATGTGAAGCCGACAAAAAAATTTCAGTTGCAATGTACTGACAGAGTGGAGGAAGTCAGGTAGGAACAAAGAGGACAGGATGAATGAAAAAAGTGAGGAAAAATAAAAAGATAAAAAAGGAGAGACAGAAGACGCAGAGAAAAGAAAAACAGAAGAAAGGAGATAAGTGTTTTTAAAAATCAAAGAGTAAACAAGAGAAAAAATACCGGGAAAAACAACAAAAAGAGGACCGAAAGAACAGACAGATGGAAGAAATTACACTTTTTAGCATAACAAGTGTATGTTGGCATAAAGGAATTTAGCCCTCTTTCTAAAACCCAAGATAAAACCTGCTGAGACTTCCTGGAGATCTGTTCTAAGGTTAAAATGAACAATAGAGAAAACATCCATACTATCTTTTTTATTAATTATCATTTCAGAAGTGAATGGGCAAACTTTATTTTAGAATATAGGATTGCATGCCCAGGACAGATTTGTTGATTTGTTGGTAGTGCTCTATACTACTGTGCTGCTCACTAGGTAAGGATTGCTATCCCTAGTGTCTCCTTCTCAAGGTGAGAAGTGCTATGGAAGAGGCATATTCTACAGCTATTGCAGTGAAGAGGATTGGTGGCTTTCAGTATCTCAGCAGTCCTTCAGCTCATCAACATTAGTTATGTTCCAAAAGGAATCCTTGGTTGGTTGAGATGTAGATTTTGAAAGGGAGGAAAAAATAAGGGTCATTAGTGCTCCAAGAGAGATGAGGAACCATCCACAGTGAGAAGAGAGAGTCACTTTCTCAAAATATTATCATAGGGCACTCTGTAGCTCAATCACAAATAAAACTGGGAAACTGACTCAGACCAAAACTGGTCAGAGTTACATGACTTTCAGTAGGAAAAAAAAGTCTACTTTTTAACATTAGTTATTAATAGTAAGGAACCCCACAATTAGAAGAATCTACATAGATTAAAGAATTATTTTCAAGATATAAGTACTAGCAATATAATGTTATTCATACGGTCTTTATGAAAACATGGCAGATCTTGAAGAACAACAAACAAATGCACCTAAAATCTGTCCATAAATCCATAGATTTTTTGGGTGAAGTTTTTTTGCAAGCTTTTGCACTCACTACTAGCGATCGCACCTTTGGAAGCATGGCACAATCACTCATCAATGCACTGTTTGACAAAACACGTGGCATAATACCAGGACATTTAATTTTAGGGTTCTAGTGATATGCCACTTGGGCTCCTGCCTATGTTTATTAAGTTTCCGGATCTCAGAAGGATTTCACCTTGTATTGTAAGTTCACTAAGGCTTGACTACACAAACATTTAGTTTGTGGCAAACTGGGGTGTGGGCTAACTGTCTGTGTGGACAGTTGCTGAAGCACATTAGCAATTTGTTAACGTGCTCTGATCCAGGGACATTGGTTCTGTATGCTTTCTTCCCTATCAGGTTTCAGTTCCTTAGTTGTGATCTATAAATTACGTGTGTACTGCTTCACTAGTTCCTGCCCTTATTAGTTTGCTCCTGCCATGCCAACTACATGTGGACTTTGCACAATTGCCAATGCAACTGGCACTGGGCATGCAGAAAAATTCCACCCTTAACCAATCCAAACAGTGTCTCCCATCAACTCCATGAACCTCATGAACTTTAAAGTATTACTATTACAAAGATCTCTTCTATTAATGGATATTGATCTTAATTGTGATAAATGTAATCTAACAGGGTATCCCAATTAAGAGGATTTCACTATATAATGCTGAAGTAAAAAAAAGCTATTGGGTAAGGGGAAATAAATCCTTGAATCTTAATATATACTAAAAGTTTTTTGTTGAAGGAACATAAATATACATTCCAAATCCTTAAACTGCCTTGGAAGCTTTGATACTACAAATATACAACAAAATCTGAAGTGTTGGAACTCTCAAAGCCTCTAATTTTAACAAATGTCATTTACATATATCTAAATTTATGTAACAAAATGTATATATCTATTTTAAAATCTCCCAACATAAAAGCTCCTATGGCAAGATCTAACAGAGCTAAATTTATACCTTAATATACATCTTACAGACCTAAAACCATCTTCACTCAATTATAGTCCATCAAGAAGTAGATCGCGTCAGAACGGGCAACCCATACACCACAAGAGAACCTACTTCAATACAGTAGACTCTCGATTATCCAGGATGATAGGGAAAAAAATAATTCTGGTTAATAAAATCCCGCATAATCACCATCTATAGGAAACATGGAAGTGGGGGTTGATTCACCAGCCATCCTGAGCCGGGGGAAGGAGGTGTTGGTTCACTGGCTGCCCTGCACCCTGGTAGCGTTTTTTTGTGTGCGCGCTTGGGGCAGAATCAAAGCCAGAGCCGGCCCTGAGAGTTGCACATATTTTTTTTTTGACATCCTGGTTAATCCAATCCTGGAAAATCGAGAGTCTACTGTATAGGGAAAAAAAACCTTTGACTATACACCTCTAGTTGTCACCTACTATTCCATACTGGAATGTATACAGGTTAACACTTACAACTCATATTTTATGGGGGACCATATCCTGAAAGAAATCTTTCCTGAAACCTCTCTTCTGGCCTTCAAGCCTCCACCCATCCTCCAGCTCATCAGCAGAAGCAAGTTTCCCCACAGATCAGGACACCAACTCAAAGCAATTCCAGCCTTTCCCATAAAACCAGATGCAAAGCAAAACCTGCAGACGTATCTTCAGTGATGTGATGGTCAAATACCACAACACACCTTTCAAGATCCATGGGTCCTACGCATGCTATCACACATGCCTATGTGGTGTGCTTCACCGAATGCCCCAACAACTACATGGGTGAAAACAGACAATCACTACACTCTCAAAAGAACTCTCACAAAATAAAACAATAAACAACAACAAAAAATATCACCTATACTTGAACACTTTTCAAGTCCTCCGTCTTCACCCTCAAAGGAAACTTGCACAAACCCAGCAAAAGATGAGCCTGGGAACTTAAATTTATAACTCTGCTAGACACCAAAAATCATGGAGTGAATAAAGAAACTGGATTTATGGCTCATTACAAAATCTATAACCCACTAACCCTTCTTTGTCCTATGAATGTAGAGATGTTAACTGCACACTTTACCTTTAACGGATTATTGCAAAATGTGTTAACTTCTTATTTCTTCCACCCTTTAATTTAGCTGTGACATTCTGAGTACCTCTCCAAGACCTGAAGAGCTCTGTGTAATCTTGTGTGTCTAAATTTATACAGACAGTTCACAAACCCTTGAAGAATACAGTTTGTAACAAAAATCCTGCAGTGTTTAAATATGCTGTCACTAGAGGGCCTCACTATCAAACATATTAATGAATTGCTATAAAACAATTGTAATGGTCCACAAATTCTCTGTTCATTTAAGTGTTTGAAACACAGTGCTACCACAACTTTAAGAATGCACACAAATATCTATGGATGTTAAAAGTTACTGTTATTCTTAATAGGAAAAACAGTATCCACAATCTTCAAGGCATGGTCTCATGTACTAACAAATAGTTTATGCATTTAAAAATGTTTTCTCTCTAACAAAAGTTGATCATGTTTTCTAAACTTTTTGCTTGTGTGTGTAATAACTTTCATCTGTTGCATAAATAGTGATTATCCTACCTAAAGTAAAGCAACAGTTTATCCCCCTTTTCTACCCAAGGTAAAACTACCTTTACATCACATCACCTAGGCTTGTAATCTCAATGTTATGTTTAAAAGTCTTCCTCCCTTCTCCCCATCAAGTGTTTTACCAAATCTTCTTTTTTTTCAATTTCTTCCAAATGCTTCTTAATCCTCACTGCTAAAAATTTTGACCCACAGTTTAGGGCTCTACACATGAAAGATAATTCAAAATGAAATGGGGTGCGAATTTAAAGAAGATTAACCATTCCTGGTTAACTGTGTGTGTGGAAATTCTTATTCCAGAATAAGAGTGCTTAATTCCAAATTTCCTATATCTATTTTAGAATAAGAGTGTCCACAGATGGAGTTAACTATTCCTAATCAAACAGGATTAACTATTCCCTGTTTAGACAAGCCTTTATTCTTTCCCCCTTTGTTTACTGCCACTACTTCATTTTCTCTGACCTTCGAGTTCCACCTCACTTTAGTCTAGTTTATCCAAAATTTCATTACTATAAACATGTATCTACCTCACTGCTATGATAATGTCACTGCACTTGTTAAGTCTCTCATTGCTCAGTCTCCTTCTCTCTCATGCTTATCTATATTGTTTTGTTCTTGCCTCTCACATACCCTTCACTCACTTAATTCTACATTTTTTCTTGTTGCTTTATCTCCTCCCTCCAAATCACGTTCTCCCTCATGCTGCTCCCTATACCTTGCACAACCTCCTACTTCCCGTGTACCAAGCAACTTCACTCTCCTTCAACTTGCCTCAAAGATGCTGAAATATTAAAAACTCTCTTTTGGCTATGACGCTACCACACTAGCTTCCACTCAGGTACTTCCCCACATACCACTCCTATTCTTATCCAGGATATGATTATATTTTAATGAAGCCATCATAAGAGATATAATAAAGCACCCCCAAGAAATTTTCCCTGGTCTCCCAGTTTTATTTTCACTCCAATTTCATTCATGTGTTGATATTTGTATGCATTTTATCTGTTACTTAATATTCATATTACAGTCATTCCAACTGACCCCACCAGGATTGGCACTTCACTGTGCTAGGCTCTGCACAGATAAAGATCCTGTCCTGGAGGGCTTACAATTTCAAAAAATTAGTGGAACTGATAACTGGAAGTTCCATCTCAGGGGAAAAAACAGTTACTAATCTTTCATAACTGTTGTTCTTCAAGATGTGTTGCTTATGTCCATTCCATTGTAGGTGTGTGTGCTCACCCCTCACATGCACCCAGTGCTGGAAGTTTTCCCCTTAGTGTTATCTGTAGGGGACCAGCTCTGGTACCCTTTAGAGTGTCATGTGTATGCACTGTATTAAGGGGCACTGCTAGCTCCCCCATTCCTTCTTCCTAGAACTCTAACAGGGGAAGGAGGGTGTGTACTGGAATGGACAAGAGCAACAGATCTCAAAGAACAACAGTTACAAAAGGTTAGTAACTGTTGTTTTTTCTTCTTCAAGTGATTGCTCATGACCATTCCATTGTAGGGGACTCCCAAGCAGTATGTCTGGAGACACGTACGAGTTCATGAACGTTTCTATTGCAACACAGCTCTACCAAATTCAGTGTCATCTGTGGCTTCCTGGGTGATGGCGTAATGCATCATGTACGTGTACTGGAGACCATGACATAGTCCTGAAGATGTCCTGGATAGAGACATGCGTCAGGAAAGCAGCCGAAGACACCTGTACCCTTGTCGAATGAGTCTTCGCTATCGGTGGAGGCACAGCCCCTGCTATCTCGTAGCAAGTACAGATGCAGGTGGTGATCCAGGTTGAAATCCTCTGAGAGGACACAGGAAGGCCCTTCTTATCCTGTCAGCTGCTGCAATAAAGAGCTAAGTCTATCTGTGGCCAGGCTTGGTGTGCTCCAAGTAGAAAGTCAGTGCATGCCTGATATCTAGATTATGCAGATGCCTCTACTCATTGGTCAGATGAGGCTTTGGATAGAACACCGGGAGGAAAAATATCCTGACTGACAAGAAAGTGCAACACCATCTTTGGAAGGAAGGTCAGATGGGACTGCAGCTGAACCCTGTCCTTATTGAACACCATGTGCGGGGGCTCTGAAGTAAGGGCTCTTATCTCGGAGACTCATCTCACCAAGGAACAGCTACAAGAATGCGACCTTCCACGACAGATGGGAAAGAGTGGCAGGCAGGTCTCAAGGGGGACTTGATAGCTCAGTAGGTTCTGGAGGCTGGCCACCATCTGGAGGGTCTTTGTTCTCCTCCAGCTCTCTCCTTCTCTTTATGGGACATAGAAAAACACTCTCTCCTGGCCTTTCTTTGCTTTCTAGGCAGTACCAGGGATGGTACTGGTTGGGGGTGGTGCTGGCAGTGCACTCCGCACCAATGCGGTGGTGCTTGGAGCAGAGTCCGATGTAGCCAGCTCTGAGGCCAATGCAAGGGCCGGCTCCCTAAGGAGCGCTCTAATTCGAATGTCCTGCTCCCTTCTGGTTTGCGGCTTGAAACTTTTAAAAATGCAAACACTTGTCACGCATGTGGGTCTCCCCCAAATACCTAAGACGGCTTCAACAGGGATCGCGGACAGCCATAGGTTTCCTGCTGCGGTCACAAGGCTTGAAGCTCGTGGATTGGGGCATGCCCTATCCATAGGCTAAGTCCCATAGCGAACTAACTATTTCTAACTTATGCACTAAGGGAAATAATAAATTAGACAAACTTTATAAGAACGATGTACAAGAGATTCACAACTAGGCACAGCTGAGAAGGAAAGCATGCCAAGGCAAGGAGATGTTCCATCACTGGTGGTAAGAAATAATAGAGGCGGGGGGAGCTGGCGGTGCCCCTTATACCAGTGGATATGCGCGCCACTCCAGAGGGAGCCAGAGCTGGTCCACTACAGATACCACTGAGGGAAAAACTCTGGCACCGTAGCATGTGGCATGTGGCATACACACCACAATGGAATGGACATGAGCAATCAATCCAAGAAGTTTATATTTCAACATTTTAATTTGACCTGCTTACAAGAAAACAAGATACCATATTAATAAGGTCAACAGAAGTGGTATATCTACATTTGCTTAATTATGCTTGCATCCATAAATCAATGGCAACCAGCTGTGAGAGCAATTTTTCTGCAATCTAAAAAATCCCTGAAACCGAAAATAAATTCTGTTTTATCATTAGTCTCACGGTTTACTGTCATTTTGGGCAAATACTAAATTCATGCTCCTGGAATATGGGAAAATATTACAATTGAAAATTTCTGGAAAGCTTTAACTTTGTTCATATTTTCAGAGGGAGAAAAAACTAGGCAAAGGAACAAAAAGTAATTAGTTTCTTGACAAAATACCAAGTTTCCTTAAAATAAAGTTATATATAATGTCTGTCCTTAGTACAGATATGAAAAAAATAGAGGTACCTACATTTTACATTGCTGTTTGAACATTAAATAATCCTCACAACACCCTATAAACGAAGTTCTATTTTATTTTTGTAGTTGATTGAGATTCTTGCAATATATATAAAGCACTTAATAATATCTGAAAGAATCCCTAATGCATACACCTAGTATATTACTGCTTGCAGCAGCTTTTTTTTTTTTTTTTTTTTGCCTTTAATTACTAAGAAAACATAAAATCAGTTCTAAAAGGAAGGTGAAGCAGAAGGTGTAGTTTAGGGTCTATTGGCAATAAAACAGTTGTCCTCTCTGGGAAAGTGAGATTCCCATATGTCACGAAGATTAATAGGAATCAGACAAAGAAATATGTTAAGACTCATTTGTTTAGTATATGAGATACAACAGCCAAAAAAAAAAATAGGCAAAAAAATGCAAAGATATGCACCTAAATAAGTTCTCTCCCCCCCACCCTCCCGAGATGCTGAAGATAAATGCCAAATAAATCAAAGGAAGCAGCAGTTTCTGAGCAGATTAAAAATTGCCTGAACTTCATTTTTTTAGGTGCCTGAATATGGATTTAATTGTCTAATTCTAAGTTTCTACATTTGAAAATTTTGGCCTTTTTCTTCATCATTTTTCCAGACATGAGCACCTGGCAACAGCTTTAGTATAAGTCAAGCCAAATCTACAAATCATCTAGTATGTAGAGATAAATAGTGTTTTCTAAATTACATAATGAACTTTAAGTAACTGCCCTGAAAATCAGTAACATCAGAAATAATCTGAAGTTTATGGTCTTTAAAAGTGCTTTGGTGAAGCGAGGTCATAGCAGTGATTAACTACTACTACATACCATTAAGAATAATCTAAAGCAGATTTATTTGTACGGTGAGTCATTTCAGCACATATTTATGGACTTTCAAAAAAGAGATTTTTCCAAAGTAGTATAATCCAAGAAATATTTTGAGTTGAGATTTATTGTAAGGCTTTACAAGAGGCCTACTTCCCTCTAATATCTCGATAACACTAATGTTTTGTGCAGTCCTAACATCAAAGAAGAAACACGTGTGAGTATCAGCTCTTTGGGGAAGAGACTACTGTATCTGGCCTCTGGGCACTACTGTTATACTACCCTTATCACTAATAGTAATGTACCACACCACCTACATGCATGAGTGTCTCCATCTGATGACCAGATGGACATGCCGTTGTGAAATCATGTTCTCCAAAACTATACAAAAGTGTCAGTTAAAACCCCTTACTTATTTTCTAATAATCAAGGAAAATCTGTTTTATTCTTTATTACAAATTGCACTATTCAAATGGTTTTTTTTAATTCCCACACACTATACATCAACAAATACTTTCCCATTTCACTTTCCCCTTTCACTGTGATTTATGTACCTTGAAGTAAAGTTTTTGTAATTAGTTAGCAAATTGTCAATGACTAATAATTTAGTAAGTACTATGTTTAAAAAATATGCAAAGTTCAAACGTCTTCTAGTATTTAATGCCAGTTCAGATAAATTTGTTATTTTCTAGATATAAAATTGTTACCTGAATATGAAAACATCTAAAAACATCAATGTTTTTCCACTAAAATAGTATTGCAAATAATATATTAAAAAAACATTGATATTGAACTGGCCATTTAAAAGCATTAGAGAAAATACACACAGACTACACCACTTGAAACAAACAAGAGTTGAAGCAGGCAAAACAGCTCCTTAACATGCCGGTATTTCTTCCTGCCTCCAAGACAGGCTGGCTAATGGTACTATGTATTTCAAATACTTTTGCATAGGTTTTCCAATTGTAATTGCCATTTTAAGGCCTTTTTTCCCCATAAAGTTTTAAGCCACGCAATGAGAACAAAGCCAATGGAGCTATTTCTGCCTGCCTACACTTTGGAACTCACCACATGTTCAACACTTTCTGGCAGCTATGCACCAAAAAAAATAAGGGAAAAAAAGAGAATCAGAACACTATAAACCATGCAAAAGTTCTACAATTTATCACGAGACTTGTATTCAATACAGAGATTTAAAAAGACAGAAAAATTTCTTACCAAGCTGTTAGCTAATATGTCAAAATCAAGTATGGATTTCACTACTGTAAAGTGAACAATGTGTGTTATGTTAACTTAAACTAATGGAGTCAACACTAAGGGTAACAGATATTCTAATATTTAATTATTTGAAGCACACATAATTAAAGCTCAAAAATATTGAAGTATTTTGCCACTTCCTAATACAAGTGTGCAAGGTTCTTTTAGTAAATAACTAGGTAAATGAAATGCTGATTAGCTCAGTAGTGGGGATCAAAATATTGGCTTTTAAACTTTAACAGATAAGAACAATACATACTTTGTTTCATCCATTACTTCTACTTCTGTAGGGGCTGTGATAGGAGCATTGGAACGGCCTGCAGTTGGGTCATCTGTGTTTAATTCTCCATTTGTTGAGCTTACAACCTGAAATTATCAAAAGTATTTTAAGACATGCAAGTGCACATGTAGGATTCTGAAACTGCATAACATACTGAAAAATCCAGATTAGCATTATTAATATATTACCATTTTGGATGCTCTCATGACCATCATTCTTCTAATACAATTTACTAACTTTACTCCATGAACTCACTCTCCTGCTGATACATAAAAAGCGATCTTCAAAACTGACTCCTTAAAAATGGCAGACGGAGGCTTTGTCTACACTAGCACTTTTGTCAGCAAACCTTTTGTTAGTCAGGGGTGTGGAAAAAAACAACCCTTGACCGACATAAGTTTCAGTGACAAAAGCATCAGTGTGGCAGCCCTATGTCAGCGAGAGAGTGGTAAAGTCCATAGCCTAGACATAGCCTAAGTGCAGCACCACACTATTTAAGACTGAGCGCCCCAGATTCTCAGCTTTCTTTGATACAATCACGAAGATAAAGCAATAGCATGACAATATTAAGGAAGAAATTGTTCCTCTGGCCATTTGGCAAGAGCAGCGGGTGAGAACATAGAGAGCCAAGGCTTTGTTGATTTCCCACTACCTAGCAGAATGCAGTATACTTAGGAGCTGGAGAGGAGGCAGCCGGGACATCTGCCAATCTTCATATGACTTCAGAAGCTTCCTGGAATGTCACCTTCACTACTGACCAATGGATCACCAGGACTCCAGGTCAGGGAAGGCAAGCTTGCTTGCACTGGCAATGTTGTGGCTGTCCCCTCCTCATTAGTGGTCAGTTACAAGGCTTGGAGGTCTCACTAATGGTTCCTGGTTGCCCCGAGAGCAGGCACTTTGCAGGAGTCAAGCCTGTTTTCTGCCTGATGTACGAGATTGCCTAATACCAAGAGACTCAGTGCAGTCCTACCCTAGCTCTGCCGTCTCCAGAGCCTCCCTGAGTTGCTTAGCCACCCCCGACTCTTGTCTCAGATGGTGGGTCATTCTGCAAAAAGCACTCACCAGGGTAAGAATGTCTGTTGGCTGCAAGATCCAAAGTGTTTGCTCTAGGTTCCCCTGCAACACAGGAGCATTAACTGCCATCAAATAGGTATGCTCTTCTCCCAAACTCCTTTCCAACTTCCCAGACCAGCCTGGCTTTCAGGACCTCTGGCTTGGTTTTTAGCCAACTACTATCTACAAATATTATCACTTCGCTAGCTACCAGTAGGGCAAATGAGATCATTCCAGAGCCTTCTCCTTGATTTTATTTTGGACAGTTTGCCAGCCAGTTTGCTGACTGAGGGGAGGTGAAGACAGAGTGCACATCAGATCAGGGGACCCCACCCCATAAGGCAAAGGGCAGGTCTACTAGCCCAGTGCAGAAAAGCTATATCTGCATGATGATACAATTCCAAACTTAGCATGCAGTCAGTGCCTAGAACAGCAAGTAGGATTAAACTAGATCGGATAGATGGGGATCAACAGCTAAGTCAACATTAGGGTTAGGGAATAGGAAGATTCCCCAAGCTTATACTTCAGGAGATTCTTAACCTCTTGGGAGTGAGGATTATATAAGGAGACAAGCCAGGTGAGATAATCACCCCATCATGCCATTTACTGGATTATCCTCACAAGTTGTATTACTGTAGCTATTATGGAATTATAGGCAGAGCTGGTAGCACTACCTGCTTTTGTGGCCCCACACTTCCTACTATAAAGCCCTGTTTTTCACTGCTTATAACTTAGAAAATTTCAACCCTGATGGTTGAAGATTGGCAATGCCAGGTGCCTGCTTCAGGCTGATTTTTAAAAAATATGTTTCAGCTAAAATGGGTCAGCCATTTTCAAGAATGAGATTAGGAAAAACATACATTGGTTTTGCCAAAGTTAAAAAAACCCCAAAAAACTGACAACCTTTTCTTTGAGATACTCTAGCACTCCCATGTTTTGGAACAGGAATCTGAAATTTTCCAAGGTGACAAACTTTGTGTGAGAGATGTACATTTTGCATCCTCATAAAAATCCATTCAATTTTGGACAAGTTGAAAAATCTTAGAGGCAGTGCTCAGAAGAGTCTTGTTACAATATAGCTAAATTACCCAAAGATTCCATCTGCACTGAGCATGCTCTGGTCCAGGGCTGCAGATGAGGACATTGCTTGCAATTGCTGCTCCCGGGTGTGCAGGCTAGGGTGAGGCCAGGCATGGCAAGTGAGAATAGGAAGACTCTCCCTGTGCTCTCAGTGTGTGCTCCCCTGCACCCAGAAATCATTGAGAAGGAAGGCACCTGACTTGAATGCAGAAAGGCCAAGAGCCTGATATGGGAAGAAGGTGGAACAGATTGGGACAAGGAGCCTGGGGGCAAGATAGAGGGTATAGGCTGGGTCTGGAGTCTGGCTGGAAGGGAGAGAAACTGGGACCGGGTAAATGGAGATAATAGTACTTCCCTACTTCACAAGGGTGTTGTGAGGGTAAATACATTTCACACGCAATATTGAGGAGGGCCATATAATTACCTTCAGTAGACTGCGAGACAGGAAGACAAATAAAAATGAGTAGCTGGGATGTGGGGATTAAAATTGGTTGAGGACCACTATTAGGAAAACTAAGAGCCAGCTGAGAGTAAAAGGGGTGGGATGACAAAGCTTGTAGGGGAAGACGGTGTGGATGAAGAAATGGTGGGGGACTCGTACTAGCTGCGCACAGAGACATGGGAATAAGGAGCCTGGGGAACCATCACTAATACAAGAAGGACATACGAGACGGACAGGTAACAGCACATTTCTACATTTCAGGTAATCAGAGGAACTGGATAATGCATGGCCAGTTCTTCAAATACATAATTGGGCAGTTCATTCTGACTATGATGAGCAGCCACTCTCACATTCCAACTTTCACTCTGTGGCCTCTCTCTTTTTTCTTGGGGGAAACCTTAGACCCCAACTCTGTAACTCTATCAACATTAGAAATACAAAGGATTTAGCTGGGAATCATTGCTCTACATGAGACAAAAGGTTCCTCATCACTTGGGAACCCTACAGGCCTATGCACTAAACTTGCTCCATCGCAGAATGATTGGTATTTTAAGGAGATCTTTTCCTCTTGGCTTTCTGGATGAGCAAGCTGGCTGCAGTGAATGAAGGGCCTCACCAGGTGGCATGCACTGAAGGTGTGTGTTAGCAGGCATCGTACTGATTAGCAATTTATGTCTGGAATAGGATCACTTAGAGTTTCCTCTCTGGTTACCAAAAACAGAGAAAAAGGGTATTCAGGTGAGCCCAGAATTCCTGTGTCAAAGTTTTGTTTTTCTTCATTGAGCATGAAATTCCCCCTTTACTCAGTACCAATTAATTGTCATCCTCTGCAGCAATGGCTTTGATATTTTCTGCACTCTGACTTCATGCTACTACAAAAAAAGAATTGCAGAACCTTCTTCCCATCTGGCCATAAAGAAAGAAAGGTAGGTGTGACAACCAAGTTTGGCAACTCATTCTGAAGAACCCTTAATGATGCTGGAGCTCCTACTAACATATCCATCCCATCTACCCTGAAACCAACATATCAGTTAACACTGCCAGGTGCTTGAAAGCAGTTGTCTGGTTGGCTGGCAAGTGGTACTCAGTTTGCTTCTAGTTGTACATCCAACTCTTCAGTAGATTATGCACTCACATCTTTAGCCTTCCTTCCTATTGTTTTCCTGGAGTGGGATTCAGCTGACTTGTGATTTGATCACCTGGGGAAGATGATAGGGTTATGTATGCGGATTAGCTCGTACTGCTCATCCACAACATGTAATAGAAACACATATAGCTTGCATGTCATCATCCAACTTTGGGGAAATTATGTGATTTCAGAAACTGATGTAGACTTGTTGGATAAGATAGCAATGCAGTGTAAGAATTTTACCAGACGTTCCTAAGGCCAGCCAGGTTTAGTCTGAACTCTACTGCATTGGCACACACATCGCTCTTGCACCTTTCCTTGCATGACTGACTACAGATAAGGAAACACAGCAACCAAAGCTAGAACATGAATAAATCTGAAGAATTAATTACTTAGTTTTACTGCTGGGAAAATTATGCACCAAAAAAAAATAAAAAAATCTGCAACAAAAAATTAAAAATTCTGAACACAATATTTTAAAATTCTGAAAAATTCTACATATTTTCTTTGTCAAAGTAACACAATATAATCACAACAGCTTTAATTATTTTTGATCATTTATTCAAAACACCTATCAGCAAATATGTCTCTAACAATACAGACAACAAAAACGATTCAGGAAATAGTTTTTTGTCAAATAGATTCCTTACTAGGCATATTAACACAGAACTCTGAATAACAATTAATTTAAGCTACAATACAGAATCGTATTTCCCGCACCCCTCAGAAGCAGTGCAAAGGGTCTGGGGAGTTGGGGTAATGGAGGAGTTGATTGTAATTTGATTGTAGAGAGAAGTAAATTGCTGTGAAGGAGGCTGGTTGTGAACTTGGAGAACTGTTGGGTATGGGTGGGAAAAGTATGGAACAGGTTTTATGGGGGCGGGGACAGGGAGTTATTATTAGGAAGCTTCCCCCATGCAGACCCTAGCTGACCCCTAGCCTCTCCCACTCAGTTAGGTACATCTGTCCTTGTCTCCATGTGTTCCTGCACCCCCTGTCTGTGTGCCTCTCCAGCCCCACTCAGACATCCACTCCCCAATCCCCATGTGGCCCTGCACCCCCTTCCCTGTCCCTATATGACTCTGTATCCCCTCTCCCATCCTCGTGTCCCCACCCATCCACTCCCCTCTCAGCTATCCTCTGTCCCTATGTAGCTCTGCACCCCTCCCCCATCACATTGTGGCCCTGCCTCCCCCCCCCCCCCGACCCTGTGACTCCACTCCCATTCAGCCCCTGCCCCAGTCTGTCCTCCTCCGCTAGCCCTTATGAGCCCCTGTCTCATGACACCCCCCTAGCACCCCACACTGTTTGTCTCCCCATAGCCTGTCTCCTGACCTAGCCCGACAGGCAATGTGAAGAAGGCAGGCTCTTTCTCTTCCCTAGATGGCTGGGAACTGCTCCTGTGTTCTATCTCCACAGTACTCTCTGGAGGACAAAAGGTGTAACTGCAGAAATTATTTTCTGCTGTGAGCTGTTGCTGTTCTTGTGCCACTGTACCCTCTGGTGGGAAAAAGGTGGAATTTCAGCAACATTTTGGCAGCTTTTTTCTGCACAAAAAAATTAAAAATGTGTGTGGCTCATTAGTTATGCACACATGCAGTAGCACAGAATTCCCACAGGAGTACTATTTCCACAGCACCTACTGCCATAGCATATGGGCTCCTGACAACAAACATCAAGCATCCCATGTAGATGACTAGAGGGTGAAAGGTGAGGGAGAATATTATGACTTTTCCTCAGTAGGGCATTCCTGTACTTTTTCATTCAGTTTTTCCTCTTATACTCATCAATATCTTCTGTGGAAATGTTGTAATTTGTTAATTTTAACTGTATACTGTGTTGGCCAAGAACACAGCTGTCTCAGAAGCGGGGTACAATTTTGAAAAAAGGAGATTTTGGTCTCACTTGCTCAAATGACTTTCTCCAAAGAAAGCGATCAGTCTAGAATCTGGGCTGCTGTTCCTCATCATCTTGTTATGATTTGCTCCATTCCTACTTAGTTGCCCAACAGACCACTCTCCTACAAGCAGCCTCTGAGCTTCAATCAAAGGTTCTTGAGCTTGGCACACTAAGTCAAAAACCTGAAAACTCTGAAATTAACCACTTTATAAAAACTACAGGTATATTATATGATGAGATGGTAGTGATACTTGAAGTTGTCTAGCATTTTTCATTATAACTAGTTGCTTACAACTTTGTTAAACTTTTAACCATTTGATAACATTTTTAATTTGAAATGTTCTAAATTTAGGGAAAAAAGCCTCTCAAAACCATTGGACAGATTTTTGTGTTCAACAAACACCACAATAAACAAATTACAAAAGACAGAAAAACATACTTCACGAGCAATGCCTTGTTTAACTGCAAATATAAGAAACACTGTATTCTCCTGTCTAAAAAGCTCATTACTCAAGTCAGTCTATATACATAAACAATTCATTAGTGGCATCGTAGCTCATAACACCTCACTTCCAACACACATCAATTCAAAACTAATTCTGCAATCCAAGGAGACAAGGTAATTCATGAAGAAGCTTTTGAATTTGTAAAGGTCTGGGGAAGTTAGTACACTACAACTAACATACTAATAGCTCTCCTCCTTGAAATATTAGCATCTTGCAACCGAGAAAATACATATTCCTATTTCATTAGTTATATAAACGTTCAAAAATGTTTTTAGTCCCTAAACTCTTTCCAGATGTGCCAAATTTCAGACTCTTGAATCCAATTTTTTATCCGAGATCCCTTTTTGGTGGAAAAATGGGGGAAGAAAGAAGAGGAATGGAACCTTTTATCCACTGCATTCAATTCAAAGTGGAGCCTTTACTAAAATATTAGGGCAAACAGGAGCAGAAGCTCTGCAAAACAACATTGGTTGGAAGAATATTCTGAAAATATAATTCATCAGGCCAAAAAAGAATTTGAAGATCAACTAGGAAAAGATTCAAAAACTAACAGCAAAATATATTTTAAGTACATAAGAAGCAGCAAGCCTACCAACAATCAGTGTGTCTATTGGACAATCGAGATGCTAAATGAGCACTCAAGGAAGACAAGGTTGTTGTGGAGAGGCTAAATGAACTCTGTGCTTTGGTCTTCACTGCAGAATATGTAAGAGAGATTCCCATACCTGAGTCTTTCCTTTTAGGTGACAAATCTGAGGATCTCTCTCAGATTGAGGTGACAACTGATGAAGTATTAGGACCAAGTAAATAGTAATAAGTCACAAGGACCAGAAAGTATTCAACCAAGAGTTTTGAAGTAACTCAAATATGAAATTGCAAAACTACTAAGTGTGGTATGTAACGTATCACTTAAACGAGCTTCTGTACCAAATGACTAGTGGATAGCTAATATTACTCCAATATTTTTTTTTAAAGCCTCCAGAGATGTCCCGGCAATTACAGCCCAGTAAGCCTAACTTCAGTATCTGGCAAACTGATTGAAACGATAGTAAAGAACAGAATTATTAGAGACACAGAAGAACATGATTTGTTGGGGAAGAGTCAACATGGCTTTTGTAAAGTAAAATCATGCCTCACCAATCTATCAGAATGCTTTGAGGGGGTCAACAAACATGTGGACAAGGGTGATCCAGTTGATACAATGTACTTGGATTTTCAGAAAGGTCCCTCACCAAAGGCTCTTTAGAAAAGCAAGTTGTCATGGGAGAGTAGGGAAGGTCCTCTCATGGGTCACTAACTGATTAAAAGACAGGAAACAAAGGGTAGGAATAAATGGTCAGTTTTCAGAAAGGGGAGATAAATAGATCTATACTGGGACCAATGCTGTTCAACACAACCATAAATGATCTGGAAAACAGGGTAAACCGTGAAGTGACAAAGTTTGCAGATGATACAAAATTACTCAAGATAGTTAAGTCCAAAGCAGACTGTGAAGAGTTACAGAGTACTGGGTAATTAAGCAACAAAATGGCAGATTAAATCCAGTGTTGATAAATGTAACATAATCCCAGGTATACATACAAAATGATGGGGTCTATATTAACTACTAGCAGAAATACCCGGCGTTGCTCGGGTCCGTCAGAGGGGGAGAAGGGGACCCAGTGTTGCTCGAAGACAGCTGAGCAAGTGTGGGGTCCGTTGGAGGGGGGGAGAAGAGAGAGCTGAGCGAGTGCCGGGCTGTTGGAGGGGGGCGGGGGCAGAGAGCTGAGCAAGTGCGGGGTCCATTGGAGGATGTGAGGGGGGAGAGAGCTGAGCGAATGGGTGGGGGGCGTTGGAGTGGGGGGAGGAGGGGGAGATTTAAAAAATTTTCTATTCTTACCTGAGGGGTGAGAGAGCTAAGCGAGTGCAAGGTCCGTGGGGGGGGGGGGGGGAGGAGGAGCTGAGCGAGTGCGAGGGCCGTTGGAGGGAGGGAGCGGGGGTGAGATTTTAAAAATTTTTGATTCTTTCCTGAGGCTCAGCGAGTGTGGGGGCCCTTGGATGGGGGGGGGGGGAAAGAGAGCTCAGCGAGTGTGGGGGCCCTTGGATGGGGGGGGGGAAGAGAGCTGAGCGAGTGTGGGGGTCCGTTGAAGGGGGGAGAGAGCTGAGCAAGTGCCGAGGCCGTTGGAGGGGGGGCGGAGGCAGAGAGCTGAGCGAGTGCCAGGTCCATTGGAGGGGGGTATTATTACATCATAACTATGTCACAGAGAACAGCAGGTGTTAACCTGCTGCCCAGCTGATGTGAATGGGCTTTAAAGAATTTCACCCCTGGGGGGCGTCAGAGGTGAGATTTGAAAATTTTTTGACTCTTACCCTGATTAGGACCCTAAGACCTCTAACTGTACCAAATTTCAAATCTCTAGCTCAAACGGTGTGGAAGGAGTAAGTGTACATACATACACGCATACACCATTTGACTTTTATATATATAGATTAACACTCAGAAAAAGAGACATTGGAGCCTGTGAGACTAGTTCTCTCAGAACAGCAGCAGTCAAAAAAAGCTAACAATGTTAGGAACCATTGGGAAAGGGATAAATAATACAGAAAATATCCTAATGCCACTATATAAATTCAAGATATGCCCACACCTGGAATAATGCACACAGTTCTGGTTGCCCCATCTCAAAAAAGATATATTCGAAATGGAAATGGTACAGAGAAGGGCAACAAAATAGGTATATGGGACAACTTCCATACGAGGAGAGTTTAAAAGACCGGGGACTATCCAAATTGGAAAAATTATGACTACGGAGTGTGTGAGAGATATAACGGTCTACAAAATCATTTTATGGAGTAAGTGAAGTGCTATTTACCCCCTTCACATAACACAAGAACCTGGGAATCACACAATGAAAGTAATAGGCAGCAGGCTGGAAACAAACAAAAGGAAGTACTTCTTTACACAAGCACAGTCAACCTGTGGAATTCATTGCCAGAAGATGTTGTGAAGGCCAAAATTACAACTGGATTAAAAAAAAAAAAGAACAAAAGTTGGTGAAGGACAGTTCCATCAATTGCTATTAGTCAAGATGATCAAGGATGCAACCCCATGCGCTGGGTGTCCATAAGCCTCTAATTGTCAGTTGCTGGAACAACAGGGGATGGATCACTTGACAATTGCCTATTTTATTCATTCCCTTTAAAGCGTCAGGCACTGGCCACTGCTGAGAGACAGGATACAGGGTTAGACGGACCATTGGTATGATGCCATAGGCATGGCCATTCTTATGTTCTTACATGTTATGAAATGCCAGCAGTAAGAAGCAGGTCTTTTAGCTAACTGGACACAATAATGAATGATGAACAAAAAATCACGAACATCTTAATAAGGTCTTTACAAGTGCATAAAGTGTTAGTAATCCAAGAAGAGAAGGAAACAATCCATCAGCTATTCAGCTGACAATTTTGGGAACTGACACAAACTTTTATGAAGCAAGGACATAGGAGGTTAACTAATGAACTGAAGCAATGTACTGTAGGTTACTTTCCACTAATGAAGTTATAAAAACTAAGAAAACAGACTGTCACAGATTCAGCCTTTTTCACATTCCACTGGTGGTGGAATGATGGGATTATTTCAGAGATGCGAAGGAATTTTCCTTCATAGATCAAATTACTAGCTGTCTTTATTGTGAAGAGAAACTACAAAGTAAGACTAAACAAATATATATATTATATGATTATGGTTTTGTATTTTTTTAAAGAATCCAAAACCCTTTTGGATCTCCTAGCTAGGGAAATTTATATATATAAATTTTAAAAAGTATTTAAAAAAGTAACATCTAACTTTTTTTTTCAAATTCCCTTTTTCCTACATGGAAACTACATATAAAAAGTTGACTTTACAATAGTATTTGGAGTGTGCACATATGCACTTATGTTATATATACACACCTATATAAAAACCTCTTTAAAGCACACCATTTAGGATCAATGAACTTTCAGTGTTACTTAATATTAACGTGATCACAGTGGAATGTGTGGATGAGATGTAACCTACAGTGATCAATCAGGAATCTCAAAAGAACAGAGAAGTTGCTTACTGAACTTGGCACTCTTATGTGAACTAAAATGAAGATTTTCTGCAGACAGGGTATAGCAACCTACATTTAAGCTGATAATTCAACACAGCTGATTTCACGTATCAATGCGGACTCATTAAGGGCTTTACACTGACATTTTATAGAGCTCTAACTTGCTAGTTCAGGGGTGTAAAAAATCACCCCCGAGTGCAGCAAATCTGAGAGCTTTAAAGAGCTAGTGTGGCCAGGCTCTGAGCACTCAGAGCCGGGCTTCGAGCGCTCTGAGCTAGTCCCTTTATGGAGATGGATTACCAGGAGCACTGGGAAATGTCTCTCCTAGTGCTCACGCATGACCACACTCACACTTCAAGTGCTGCCACAGGAGCATTCCCGCGACAGTGCTTTGAAGTTTCAAGTGTAGCCATGCCCTAATTTACTTTCCTGCTAAAATTTAGATGTCACCTTCACTATGCAGAAAATTTCTATTTCACATTAAGTTAGGGATGCAGCAAAAAATCTGTAGCTTATAGAATTCTTGTTTTCTGCATGCTCCTGATTAAAAAAAAATTCAAATAACAATTACAAATTCTCTATCATTAGAAATTCTGGAGGAGAAAAATTTCTTGCAGTATGAAAAACAATTACCTACCTTTCATAATGTTGTTCTTCAAGATGTGTTGCTCATGTCCAATCCATTCTAGTGTGTACATGACGTGTACAGTTGTCAGAGACTTTTGCCTTAACAGTAGCCATAGGATTGGCTGTGGCACCCTATGGAGTGCTGCGCTCATGCATTCGTATACCAACTGCCACCGGCCCTATGCCCTCTCAGTTCCTTCTTGCCGGCAACTCCAACAGAGGGGTTGAAGGGTGGGTAATGGAATGGACATAAGCAACATCTCAAAGAACAATACTTATGATTGCAGACTGTGTGGGGTGCATCCCTACCTACATGTGTATGTGCAGCAGGAAAGGATAAGGGAGCCCATGCTAGTGGAACGGGCAGGCTCAGTGGGATCTAAACACAACAGGTGGCACCCCAGAAGAGAGGCTCAACCCATCACAAGCACCTTAAACGAAGTGTCCGATTGCTCTGCCATCTCTTCCATCTCTAGGCCTAAGTTCTTTGGAGCAGGGCTTGGTGCTCCTTAAAATCATCAGGTGGGATAGTGTGAGAGGGCCCTGCCACGGCCTCATCTGGATCAGGAGAGGGCCTGGGGCACCATCACCCATGGGGGGGAAGAGGGTCTCGGGATGTGAACCAGCCCTTCCACCCAGCACGGCGTCCATTTGCACTTTGCGCACCGAGCCTGGTGCCGTCTGATGCTTGTCTGAAGTGGCAACTGACAACTGGTGTGAAGGAGGCATTGGCATAGAGGAGATGAATGGCATCACAGAGATGGATGCAGCCTCAGGAGCCCAGTCACCCTGGTGCTGTCTTTGTGCGGGGCTGAACTCCCTCTCCATGCTGGAGGAATCCCACCTCCAGTGACCACAGCAGGGCCATCAACGCCTGAAATGGCGGCTAACTGTCACCATGGGGGAAAGGTGCCTTGAAAAGGCAGAGCAATGTCAGGAACAGAAGGAACTTCACTGTGTTGGGGAATGTCTCATGATCTAGGGGTAATGGTGATTGACATAATAGAAAGGGTTGGTGGGAGGAAGACCAGTGACAACAATACAGTGACCAGCACCTCTCTCTGAGTCTTGACGAGAGGGCGGAGACCGGGAGCGCGGTACCAGTGAACTGAGGCGACGTGGGCTCACAGAGAGATTAAAATAATATTATATAAAATTAAAACTAAACTAAGAACATTAGCAAATTTAGTTGATATAAATTTTAGAAAGTAATATTGCTAAACTACATATAGGCATTTGTAGAAATTCAACATACAAAAAGTTAAACTTTCTGCACTTTTCTTTTCCAATTTGGAAGCTGTAGAACAAAAGGAGCAAGGGAATGTAATTATGGACATAACTATGAAGCAAACTTTTCAGCTGAAAACAGAATCATGCCAGGAGTTACAGGGGAATAGGTTGCAGAACGTGGAAATAATCAGTCATGCAAAGAAACAGAAAATACCTGTACCGAGCCACCATGTCTGTCAGCTGCAAGGTGAGCTCTCAAGTGATGGGGGTTGGTCTGCTGAGAGTCCCAAGCTGCCCTGTGGTCTGCCGACTGCCAATTACATAATTCATGCAAGGAAGAGGAGGGGGGGAAACCCAATACATATTAAACACCTCATGCTTGTATTACAATGTAAAATAAAAATCCCACAAGAATACAACACACAAACAGAATGTAACCAGCTATGTACATATGCAAATGAATGTAGATAGTCTTTAAGTTTAAACATTTATCCAACAGATTTATTTGGGCATAAGTTTTTGTGAGTAAAAAACCCACTTCTTCAGACGCATCCCATGAAAGTTTATGCTCAAATCTGTTAGTCTTTAAGGTGCCACTGGACTCCTTGTTGCTTTTGTCTATACAGACTAATACAGCTACCCCCTGATATCTGACATGTTTAAACTTTGCTATTTAGTACAGCTAAAAGTTGTGGAGTGGCTAAAAACAAAAAAATGTATACATTCAAACATGAACTACCAGACAGATTAAGAATCTGGAAATAGCAGAAAGCAAACAATATACAAATATAAAAAACCCAAAACAAACTGTTTTTGTTATTTTAAGTAATTTCAAAATAGTTATAAAGTCACTTCGGGTATGCAAAATTTATCTTGAACATAGCAATATAATTAAAAATATCATGGACAGTCCAGAAGAAAACAAGAACTTATGATTACATATGCTTAAAATATAATTTGCTGCAATGGCACATCATGCATGTTATATTAACTGAAAAAACAGGGTTACTTACCTGTAACTGTTGTTCTTCGAGATGTGTTGCTCACATCCATTCCACTATAGGTCAGGCACGCGCTGCGGGCCTGGTTGCCGGGCAGATTTTTCCCCTAGCTGCAGACTGGGCGAGCAGGGAGCCCCCTGGAGTGGCGCCACTGAGGCACTCTATAAGTACCCCTGCGACACAGTCTGGCCCCCAGTTCCTTCTTTGCCGGCTAACCCGACAGTGGGGAAGGAGGGCGGGTCTGGAATGGATGTGAGCAACACATCTCGAAGAACAACAGTTACAGGTAAGTAACCCTGTTTTCTTCTTCGAGTGATTGCTCACATGCATTCCACTATAGGTGACTACAAGCAATACCTAGGAGGTGGGGTCGGGTGGACCCATTGCTGATCGTAAGACCGCTGACCCAAACGCCGCATCGTCCCTGGTTTGCTGGACTATGGCGTAGTGGGCGGCGAAGGTGTGGACGGAGGACCAGGTAGCCGCCCTGCAAATGTCCGTGATAGGGACTCCCTCCCGGAAGGCCGCAGAGGACGCCTGCGCTCTCGTGGAATGTGCTGTTACTCTCTCAAGCGGCTTGCCCGCGAGTTCATAACAGGTGTGAATGCACGAGGTGATCCAGGAGGAGAGCCTTTGGGCGGAAACTGGCTGGCCCTTCATTCTTTCTGCAACAGCCACGAAGAGTTGCGTTGTTTTCCTGAATTGCTTTGTTCTGTCTAAATAAAAAGCAAGAGCCCTCCTAACGTCCAACGTGTGTAATTGTTGTTCCCTTCCAGAGGTGTGTGGCCTAGGATAAAAGACTGGGAGACAAATGTCTTGGTTCACATGGAAGGGGGAGACCACCTTAGGCAGGAAGGCCGGGTGGGGACGTAGCTGCACCTTGTCATTGTGGAAGATAGTGTAGGGTGGCTCGGAGGTCAGTGCGCGGATCTCTGACACTCTACGAGCCGAGGTGATAGCTACTAGGAATGCCACCTTCCAGGAAAGGTGGAGTAAGGAACACGTGGCGAGGGGCTCGAACGGGGGCATCATAAGGCGTGAGAGCACCAGGTTGAGGTCCCAGGGTGGAATGGGACACTTGACGTTCGGGTACAGTTTATCCAGGCCCCTGAGGAAACGGTATACCACAGGGTCTGAAAAGACTGAGTGGTTCGCCTGGCCCGGATGAAAAGCTGATATGGCAGCGAGGTGGACGCGTATAGTAGAAGTAGAAAGGCCCTGGTTTCTAAGGCCTAAGAGGTAGTCCAATATGCGCGGGATAGCAGCCTCACTTGGGACTACATCATGTTGTCTGCACCATGCAGAAAAGCGGGTCCACTTGGCTGTATAGGTACTTCTGGTGGATGGTTTCCTACTTCCCAGAAGGACATTCTGTACCTCTGTCGAGCATAAGAGCTCAGGACCTCTCAGCCATGGAGTAGCCACGCTGTGAGGTGGAGGGACTGCAAGTCCGGATGCAGGAGGCGACCGTGATCCTGCGAGATCAGGTCGGGCCACAGCGGGAGGCTGATGGGAGGGGCCCTGGACAGCCGGAGGAGGGACGCATACCAGCATTGCCTGGGCCAGGCCGGGGCTATGAGGATGACTTGTGCCCTGTCCCGTCTGATCTTCAGGATCACCTTGTGGAGAAGCGGGATCGGAGGGAACGCGTAGAGCAGGTGCCCCGTCCAGGGTAGGAGGAAGGCATCTGTCAGGGATCCCCGGGAGCCGCCTCGAAAGGAGCAGAACTGGAGGCACTTCCTGTTCTGTCTGGAGGCGAAGAGGTCGATGTGGGGAAATCCCCACCTCAGGAAGATCGGTCGGATGACATCCGGTCGAAGGGACCACTCGTGGGACATGAATGACCTGCTGAGGTGGTCCGCCAGCGTGTTCTGAATCCCGGGGAGGAAAGAGGCCACCGGGTGAACGTCGTGGGCTATACAAAACTCCCATAGGAGAATCGCCTCCTGACACAGGGGACTGGACCGGGCCCCGCCCTGCTTGTTTATGTAGTATTGGGCAGTGGTGTTGTCCGTCAACACTGCCACACAGTGACCCTGTAACGTGTCCCGGAACGCTTGGCACGCAAGTCTGACGGCCCTCAGCTCCCGGACATTGATATGGAGGCAGAGGTCTGACTCCGACCAGCGGCCTTGTGTCCTGAGAGCCCCTAGGTGAGCTCCCCAACCCATCGACGAGGCGTCCGTCACTAGGGACATGGACGGGCTGGGGGGAAGGAAGGGGACCCCTCGGCACGCATTGCTCTGGTCTTCCCACCAAGTCAGAGCGGATAGGGTGGCTTTGGGGATAGAAAGGAGGGTGTCCAAACTGTCCCTTCTTGGCCGGTAGGCCACTGCGAGCCACGATTGCAGTGGGCGTAGTCGCAGTCTGGCGTGCTGTATTACGTAGGTGCACGATGCCATGTGGCCTAACAGGCTGAGGAAGACTCTGGCCGTGGACATTGGACAGCTGCGAAGCTGTCTGATGGCCGACTGGATGGCGAGAAACCGGGGCTGGGGCAGGGATGCCCTTGCCACCCTGGAGTCTAGTAGGGCCCCAATGAACTCTATGCTCTGGGTGGGCTCCAGGGTGGACTTCTCCTCGTTGAGGAGGATTCCCAGGCGGTCGAAGGTGTCGATGACCAGACGCACGTGCTCTGACACTTGGTCCCTGGAGGTTCCCCGGATCAGCCAGTCGTCTAGGTACGGGTATACCTGTACCCCGCGGCGCCGCAGGAACGCCGCCACTACTGCCATGCACTTCGTAAATACCCTGGGCGCTGTGGACAGGCCGAAGGGCAGGACTGCGAATTGATAATGTTCTTCCGCTATTAGAAAGCGGAGGTAGCGCCTGTGAGAAGGTTTGATGCTCACGTGGAAGTAGGCATCCTTCATGTCGAGGGCAGCGAACCAATCTCCCGGATCCAGAGAGGGAATAATAGTGCCCAAGGTGACCATGCGGAACTTGAACTTGATCATGTAGGTGTTGAGTTCGCGCAGGTCCAGGATGGGCCGGAGGCCCCCTTTCGCCTTGGGGATTAGGAAGTAGCGGGAGTAGAACCCCTTTCCCCTGAACTCCTGTGGTACAGGTTCGATGGCTCCCAGTGCGAGGAGCGACCTGACCTCCTGTACAAGCAGTTGCTCGTGAGATGGGTCCCTGAAGAGGGACGAGGGAGGTGGGTGGGTTGGAGGAGTGGAGGAGAGTTGGAGGGAGTATCCCACCTCCACCGTGCGGAGGACCCACTGGTCCGATGTGATGTCCGACCATGCACGGTGGAAGTGAGACAAACGGTCTCCGAAGGGAGGATCCAGGACTGTGGTTATTAAGCTGCCCCCGGGCGCACCATCAAAAGTTGGACCTAGGCCCCTGGGAAGGCTTAGGTCCCCGCTGTTTCCCGCCCTGCCTAGGCCCCTGACGCTTGCGGAAGGGGCGGTTTCTCCTGCTGGAGGAGTCCTGTGGCTGGCGGGCGGGTGGGAAGAACTTGCGGCGCGGCGGGATGAAGGGGCGCCTTTGCGGCCCCGCGGTGTGCATGCCGAGACCCTTGAGGGTCACCCCTCTGTCATTGAGGGCCTGGAGCCGCGCGTCTGTGTCCTCCGAAAAGAGGGCCTGTCCCTCGAACGGGAGGTCCTGGATTTTGTATTGCATCGCCGGGGCAAGGCTGGATGAGGAGAGCCATGCTGCCCGGCGAAGGGCTATGCCCGAGGCCATAGTCCTGGCCGCTGAGTCTGCTGAGTCCAGGGCCGCTTGCAGGGTGTGTCTTGAGATATCCCTGCTCTGAGTTAGAAGGGCCCTAAACTCCTGTCTGCTCTCCTGGGGGAGAGCGGTCTCGAACTTGTTAAGGGCCTCCACTGTATCAAAGTGGTGCCTACTCATTAGGGCCTGATGGTTAGCCACCCTAAGTTGGAGGCCCCCGGAGGAGTAGACCTTCCTGCCAAAATGGTCCAGCCTCTTGGCTTCTTTGGCCTTAGGTACCTGGGCCTCCTGTCCATTGCGCTCTTTATTGTTCACCGACTCCACCACCAGGGAGGAGGGTGTAGGGTGAACATACAAGTACTCATAGCCCGTGGCCGGGACAAAGTAGCGCTTCTCTACCCCCCGGGCGGTGGGGGGGATGGAGGCGGGGGTCTTCCAGACCGACGTGGTGTGCGCTTTAATTGTATTAATGAATGGCACAGCCACACGTGCCGGGGTGCCCTTTGTCAGCATGGTGGTGACCGGGTCATCCACCATCTGGATCTCCTCAAGGGGCAGGTTCATATTTTTCGCAACTGCCTGGAGGAGGTGCTGGTAATTAGAGAGTTCCAGGGCGGGCGGGCTGTTGGAAGAGGTGCCCGCCACCACCTCTACCCCCACTGGGGAGGCGTAGGGCCCTGGCTCTCGGGGGCTGTGTATTGCCGACGGCTGGCTGGCCAAGGATGGCCCTGGTAGGTCCTGCCGAGCAGCCCTCGCACATGTTGGGAACCCTGGCTCGGACTGGGTTTCCCCCGGTTGGTCATGCTCCCATGCCACCCATTCTGGCCAGGCCGGGTGTAGGGTGGCTGGGGCTGGTCCCATAGCTGGAGGGGACGCTGAGGCAGAGGAGTGCCATGGAGCCGCTATGGTGGCCGACTGGAGGGCCTTGGGCGGAGAGTCATGCTGGGTTTGTGTGCCAGCCGACTCTCTACGCCTGCGGCGCCGAGGGCTTCTCGACCGGTGCCGGGAGAAGCGACTGCCCTCTGATGATCGGCTACTGCTGGATCCACTTCTGCGGGATCCACGGTGCCGCGATGACGACCGGTGCCGGGCTGATCGCCTGTGCCGCGATGAGGTCCGGTGCCGGGGCGAGCGGCGGTGCCGCCTAGATGTGGAGCGCCGATGTCTGCGGTGCCGCGACGACGAACGGTGCCGAGGAGATCGGTGCCGTGTTGATCGTGACCGGTGCCGCGACGACGAGCGGTGCCGGGAAGATGAGCGGCTCGGCGAACGGCGTCCAGAGCGGCCCCTATGGCAGCTGACGGACCGGTGCCGGGAGTGCGACCGGTGCCGGGAGTACGACCGGCGTCTGTCCGTGCGGGAGTGCCGGGACTCCGACCGGCGCCAGGACTCAGACCGGCGGCCGGAGCGCGATCTGCGCGATCGGCCATGAGGAGACCCGGAGCATGGTCTCAACTCATTGCGGCGCCGAGACTGCGACCGGTGCCGGGAAGCTGACCGGTACCGGGAGTTAGATCGGCGCCGCGAGATCGATCGGCGTCCGTGCCCCGCCGGGCTTCGAGCCGCGATCTCCGTCACGGTCATGGGCGGCTTGCCCCTAGACCGGACAGGTTGCTGCGGGGTGTCCTCCGCAAGCAACCTCCTCGCAGCAGCGAACGCCTCCGGCGTGGAGGGAAGCTGCTGCGGCATCGGCACCCTGAGTAGCGAGACCACTGGCACCGGACTCGACGGGGCCTCCTGCGGCGCCGGAGTCGTCGGTGCGGGTGCGGGCGGCTGTGCCTCTGGTCGGCTCCCCGGCGGCGACCGTGGGCGCGTGAGCGGTGCCGGAGGCTGCACGCGGTCCGGTGCCGATGTTGGGCGCGGTTCCGAGTCCTTTCTGCGCTTAGCGCTGGGGGAGCGCGACCGGTGCCGAGGCTTTGCTTTCGCCGGCTTGGGTGCGGGGCCCGGTGCCGCACTCGAGTCCGGAGTGAGGGCCGCCTCTAACAGGATCTGCCGCAGGCGGGATTCTCTGTCCTTGCGGGTCCTGGGTTTGAAGGCCCTGCAGATCTTGCAGGAGTCTGCCAAGTGCGCTTCCCCGAGGCACTTAAGGCACTTGGAGTGTGGGTCCCCCGCAGGCATGGGCTTCCCACACTCCGCACATGGCTTGAATCCCGGAGCCTTGGATGACATGGCTCCGGTGGCAGGGAAATCCCCTGCACCTAACTATTTACACTATAACTACTTAACAACTACTTAAGAACTACTTAACAACAACTATTAATGAGAACAATAGGAATAACAGCTAGGAGATAAGGAGGACGCTCAAGAGCAGTACTCCTGTTCCGACTACCAGCGCGAGCGGTGAAGAAGGAACTGGGGGCCAGACTGTGTCGCAGGGGTACTTATAGAGTGCCTCAGTGGCGCCACTCCAGGGGGCTCCCTGCTCGCCCAGTCTGCAGCTAGGGGAAAAATCTGCCCGGCAACCAGGCCCGCAGCGCGTGCCTGACCTATAGTGGAATGCATGTGAGCAATCACTCGAAGAAGAATATACATTCAACAAATGCAACACAAAATGCAGTGCCCAATTACTATATTGTATATTCCTACCCTTGCATCAACAAAGGCCTGAAATTTTCTGAGAAACAAACTGAAGTATAAAATCACACTACTGATCAAAGTTATCAGCGTACTGTAATTCTCCACTAGTTTGGCAACAAACGCCTAATGAAATTCTCAGAGTGTATCCTTTAAAGTAACTGATTTTTGTACAGAAACCATAAACCTTTTAGGGCAAACCTTTTGAAACTACCCACCTAAATTATGTATGCAAATCTCATTGTATGTATCAAGTGGGTAACTGTATGCATATGCCCTTTTTTTAAATACTAGACTAAACCACATGTGCATATGCATATATATGCACATTATTTTTATATATATAATGGTGGATGAACTGCAATGTCTACTTTGGAAGCTCGATCCTTAAACCATACAACATATCAAAGTAAAATATGATTTATATATTTTGTACAGATACTATTTCAGCCTTTATATAAAAAGTTATTGATCTGTAAGAAAGTACTTAAAAATACATTTTTCTCAAAACAACATTCTGGTAATCTCTCCTCAGAATTGTACCCACTTATAACTACCAGGTAACAATGGTGAATTCAAACCTTAAGCAGTCCATCTGTTCTTATAGCCTATTATTGTGCATTAAGTATTTTCTCTAAGAAAAACCTAACAAAACTTTTAACAGAAAATCTAGAATTCTCACAAATTTTACTGCAGTTTGAATTTATTAAGGTGGCAGTAAGCTCTAAATATGATGGGACAAAAAATGCAATCTTAGGAAAATAGAACCCTCTAACACTAGTGGGTAATTCACTGTACAAGGTGCAAAGTAAGAGACTGTAAGATTAAACAGAAAAACTAAGGAAGAAACAATATCTATATACAGCAATGCTCCTTATGAAGCAATTGATAAAAAAAGATAAAAACCTTCCACTTATTTATAATTACAACTTAAAAACACAATAGCCCTTTATGACCTTTATTTAAGACTTACAAACCAAAAACATTAATGCATTAATAAATGCAAACATAGAAAAATGGACAACAGAAACTGGTGTCAATTTGAAAATGTGTAACAGAAGAAACAGGAAGGCTGTTTTGGCATAAAGAACAAACTTTATAAAAAGGATGACATAAAATAATGCGAATAAAATCTTAGGTGAGCAGCATACCTGATTTTTGGATTGTTGCATCTTATCTCTGTGCTGATGTGCTTCTCTGTTTGATGACAGTGCGGGGTCTGAATGAATTGAGCCCACTGGAGTAGGCTACAAACATAATATTATGTAGCAAATTATTTAAAAATAATTAAGTTTTCTACATACCAACATTATTGAATTGTAATCCAAAACATGTTTCTGAACCTGCCATGGAAATGTAGTCATGTGACCATACAAAACCAACAGCAAGTCATGAAGCAGACCCTCTCTAATTCTCAAGCTTGGTAATTCCCTCACAAAAACCATTATCATGCTCTCCATTCACAAAAATTGAGGAGTAACTTGCTACAATGATATCTAATTATAAAGACTTCACTAGTCTATCTTGCAATGCATTCACTAGTATGCTTAGGACATGATGAGTTACTGTAAACTGGTCCAAATAAAAGCAGCAAGTATATTTTGTGACAAGTTCCTTGAATTTTTGTTTGCTTACATTTTAATTTGAAACGTTTGCCACTACTCAAGCTGGAAGTATTGGTCCCACTAGGGTTAAAGTTGCATGAAGTATCCGTTCTAACCTATTTTAGTTACTAATAATTTCCTATAAGATTTCAGGCTGAAATTTTCTCTGACTAATCTCTGCCCAATTTGAAAGTATGAAGAAAAAAGGGGATTAAGCCACTTTTGAATGTGAACACAGTGGAAATAAAAGATATTACCGTTTTACAAATTTTCTTCCAACTTTTTTTTTTTTAAACAGATAATCAAAATGGCAGGGGCTTGAAAGATACAATTTTGTCTAGGGAGAATGCTTACTGAAAAACAGTGCATTTCATTGTTCCAGAGGAAACTGGAGTTCACCATCTTATTCATTTTTGAAAAGCTGTTTACCAAACTATTCACAATGGATTTTTTTCACTTAGTTTGTAAGATGTGTAGCTAAGGAATGATTCACTGAGGCTATGTGCAAGATTAACTTAACTAAGCAGTGAAAGCTTTATAAAGTTGTTCAGGACAGACGGTACATAGGGACTGAGAAAAGCTTCTGAAAACATTTTAAGATGCACAGCAAGGAGCCCTACTTTGATCATTCCCAAGGAAGATGTTCCTTCCTACACACCATCTAAGCATGTTTTGGAGAAAGTATTCTGGTGATGTATAAATAGTTCCAGATTTGGGAATTTAAACTCACTTCAAATTTGTAGAAGCTAATAGAAATTCCAAATCCTAAACAGGGAAGTTCGTACCTTTTTACTTTAAGTAAAGAAAATCCATTGAAAGATTATATTCGTAGAATGTTAAACAAGCATGGGTAAGTAATCGAAGACAGAATGTGGCAAACAACAGATTTCAGAAGCCCTCAATTTTGGACAGTCCCTTTCTGAATATTCTACAGAATACTAACTTTTGTTAAAAACCATAAAACATTTGTTGCTATACTATGTAAATGCCGTAATCCTATAAAATCATGTATATAAAAAGCACAGTTGTTTCATAGGGAACTGACACATACTTTCCGACACTTAAGAATCAATTGTGCACCTCAGCAAAGTTAGCTTTGAAGTCACTGCTTCGTCCCTGTACACATTATTGCATGTAAGCAAGAACAAAGAGAATATATATCTTGCTCTCTCGTGTATTAGATTGTTGGCTCTTCTAAGCAGGGAACACATTTAGTTGTGTTTTTATACTACCTAGCACAACAGGAACCTAATCCATGACAGGGCCCCTAGGCACTACTACTAATTATTATGTACCAAAAAAACCAACACAAAATAATGTTATCAGAATGTTATTTGGGTTGCAAAGCCAAGCCCTCAAAAGTTAGAAAAAGACAGAGTAACAATTAATCTAATAATAATAATGATAGTGTAGACTATTAGAGTACTGACAATTTTAGTAAAATATGATGGTGGGAATAAGTTAACAAAATATGCATATGTATATAGGAGTATTACATTAAATTTAGTGTACGTAAAAAAAGAAGAAAGTGTTACAAGATAATTTCAAGTTGTAGAAAAAATTCTATAGTCAAATACAGAATTTTGTAAAATGAAAACTTAGAATGCAGAATATTGGAGCATGCAGCCAAAGTTCTATTGACTTGGACTACGTTTTTCACAAGTTTTTGACACTACAAATATTTGTCTGGCTTTTCTCAAAAATAAGTTTTGATCTTTTGGGGAAAAAATTGAATTTTTGTAATTTTTCTGTGAAAAGTCAGAATTTTCTACTGATACCATACCCAGAATTTTCTACAGATACCATCCCCACCATTTTCTGAGAAGTTGAGACCCTAACTGGAGGGGCCTAATCCTTTAGTTCCTGACCGTAGTCAAACATATTTTTAAAAGGACATTTTTACCTCATTAAAATACTTAATATTTAGAAGGTCCTTCAAGCTACCTGTCTCAGCAAAAGCTTGAAAGCAGCAGCCCATGCGCCTATGATGTCACAAAGGGAACGAGGCTTTAGTATAGTTTCCACTATAAACCTCAGATGCTGAGAAGTGATTTCTCAGTTGCTTAAAACTTTCCCAAAATGAAACAACCACACACGCCCAATGACAACACTGTCCTTGCAAAGTTTCAAATGACAATCTGTTACTCTGCTCAAAAAATGATTAGCATTCCTCCATCTCCTACTGTAAAACAGAGTAGGGAATTTTATTAGATTTTTTTAAAAACACCTTTCGGAAGAGACCCAGTATGAAAAAATCTCAGACCAAAAGGTGATATTTCATAAATTTCACAATCTGTAAAAATAGGGGATTACAATGGAAACTGTTCTGCAGCTTTCACAATAGTAACTTGACTCATAATCTTAGTAAATTTTATAATATACAAGAAAAATTACACACAAATATTAAGACTAACTACTATAGTTAAAAAAAAACTGGTTAGACAAAAATACAGCATCTTTGCTCAACTGAACTCACCAGCTGTTTCCCAATCCAGTCATATTCATAATCAAACATATAGCCCTTCCGATCAAATAAGTCTGTAAAGAGTTTTCTTAAGTAGTCATAGTCTGGTTTTTCAAAAAAATCTAGCCTTCTTACATAACGCAGATATGTAGCCATTTCCTCTATACAAATGAGAAATATTCATAATTGCCATTTTTGTTTTATTAATGGTTAAACAATTACAGTAATCATTGGCATTTAAAAACAAACCAAATAAATCTTTAGCTTTCTATATAAAATTCAGATTGATTTTATGTCATGTTAATTTACTATCAGTTTAGTTTTCATGATCCACAGCAGTTAATACATTTTTCCCTTTGAAACAATTATGCACCTATTCACTTTATGTTAATGAGTATCCCATTCAATTTAATGGAACTGCCATATGTATAAATGTTTGCAGGATGGGAGCCAAATAGACGCCCCCAAAATTATCACCTTTTAAAAATCATGCTAAAAATTATCATTACTAGAAAACTTCTTTCCCCCCAGCTTATTTTGTGCATTTGACAGAAGTTTCTGTTTAATCAATGTCATGAGTGCTTCTGTGTAGCAAGTCAGTTTCATATGTCTGAGTCTTTTACAGAGAAACCAGAAAAATAAAATATCTTTTTGTATAGGAAAATGCAACTATAATACCACAAAATTGTTAGGGGACTCAGAGGCAGGAGCAGTGCCCAAAATGAGTAGTTTTAAGTAAGTGAACTTCAAAATGATGGTCATCAACCAGTAAGAAAAATGTTACAATAAATATTTTTTTAAAATATCAATCTGCTTTCTTATAGATGAAAGGGAGACCAACATTTTATGCTTCAGGACAAACTGATCACTATCTGGAACTGGAAATAAACTTCCCTCCTTCTTCCCTCCTCCCCATAGAATGTCAATATATTGAACAATTAGTGATTTTGGGCCTCTCTCCTAATCCCCCAGATTCAATAACAGTCAGTGACCAAACTCTGCAATGTTTCATTATATTTTAAATTACATGCATTACCACAACATATTTTATATGTATTTGAAAGCCATTTTCTTAGTAATGTATACTGTCCTACAGTATTAAAAACAAAGATTGACTGCAGTGTTATTTTAAAGATAAATTCACAGATTTATCTTCATTAACACAGTCATTACCTGGAAAGTTTTCGCACAATACTTCGATAGGTGTTGCTCGTTTTGTGTCTCCAATTTTCTGATAACGTTCTTTTAATGTATCAGCCTATAAGGTGAAAGAAAAAATTATAACTTCAGGAAGTATGTTAGGAGATGACTTTACTAAGGAAACGCCACGGAAAAGATGACAGAGAGAGCGAGAAGGATGTTAAAAACACTACCTTTAAACCTTGCCACGGAAGGCTCCCTCTGAGAAAATACATAAACATATGTCCTAAAGCTTCCAAATCATCTCTTCTACTTTGTTCTGAAACATAAAATAAAAAGGTTATTAGAACATTATGTCTGCTTAATGTATATTTAATTTTTCACAATTTAGAAAAAGTTAATATATTTAGAAAAGTTTAATACACAAATATTATAATAAAGTAGTGCACATTTTTGCCTATTGTGAACCCTTATAAGAGCAGAGTTAAACAGAAAATGCCAATATAGAATACTGGTATGTTCATCTTAATAATGCAAGTTATTTTTGGTATAAAAGGAAACTGATATGATATTAAAATTATACTTTCATTAAACATGTCCACATTTTTCAACTATGTTAAATGAGAACAATTTAACAGTCTGACATTCAATAAATTTCCTTCTTAAAATGATGAAAATTAATGTGTAACATGGAAAAAGTAATGTTTGTTCCCCATCTATCCACTTTATGGAGTTATTTTAGGAAGCAAAAGGTTTTATTGGGGAAGTAAGAAGTCTTACACGGAAAACTGACTTTTCAGTCAAAAAGCATCATTGAGGAAGCGAGGATAGCTTATTCCCCTATCTAGCTGACCTTAGAGTGGAACTGTGAATGAAATTACTATACAGTAATACAATTTTTGTTTATATTTATGAAGTGCTTGTCAGTGTATTAGAAGCCCGGAATTCAAGTCACAGTATTCCATAAAATTTACAAGAGAATAAAATAAGAAAACCAACAGTAAATTCCATAAGAGAACTCAAGTGATTCAAATTTTCAAAATTCACCAACGCTCTTCAGTTTCTGAAATTCTATTTTAAAGCAAACACATTTCTTATTGACAAAGTATTATTTGCATTTTAAAATTACAGATATCAATATATTTAAGAGTCTTCAATATAGGTAATTCAATGATCTTTAGATTATTCAATTATACAATAGGATACCCCAAGATCTTAAAGCCAATAGACAAATTACCGCTGCTAGTCGGCAATATTATCCTTTTACTACTGGAGATGGAGGCATACAATTACATAGGATTTTTTTAAAATTGAGGTGATTCACTGGATTGAAAGCAGTTCCATAAATACACAAGTAACTCATCAGTCTCACCAGTAAAAATGTTGTTTGGTCACCCAGTTTTAAAGCAATAATGGATTACTACTACTAATTATCTTCATAAAGAGAGTACAAATATGGCTAATGCTGAATGAACTTATCTAGTCTACTCCTTATAGTAGATCAGGAAGTCTGTAGCACAAAATTTGCCTTTACAGTCCAAATCTTAGACACAGGGAATTTTGAATTTACTTTGCATTGTGATGGCCTTACATTTGACAGTTGCTTCCCTTCCCAACATAACCTGTTTTAAAAAATGCTCATTCCTTTAAAAGGACTCAACATTAAAAAGAAATAGCAGTTTGTCAAAAAGGTAGCATATTTTACATCTGAATTTGACCAACTAGTTAACTTGGAATTCTCTTTCAAAGAGCAGTTGATACTTTCATTTCTATGAATATGATTTGGAGAAAGGGGTAAACAGTGAGGTCGCAAAGTTTTCAGATGATACTAAACTGCTCAAGATAGATGAGACCAAGACAGACTGTGAAGAACTTCAAAAAGATCTTACAAAATTAAGTGATTGGACAACAAAATGGCAAATGAAATTTAATGTGGATAAATGTAAAGTAATGCACATTGGAAAAATAACCCCAACTATACATACAATATGATGGGGGCTAATTTAGCTACAACTAATCAGGAAAAAGATCTTGGAGTCATTGTGGACATTCTCTGAACACATCCACACAGTGTGCAGCGGCAGTCAAGAAAGCAAACAGAATGTTAAGAATCATTAAAAAAGGGATAGAGAGTAAGATGGAGAATATCTTATTGACCTTATATAAATCCATGGTGCGCCCACATCTTGAATACTGCATACAGATGTGGTCTGCTCCTCTCAAAAAAGATATACTGGCATTAGAAAAGGTTCAAAGAAGGGCAACTAAAATGATTAGAGGTTTGGAACAAGTCTCATAAGAGGAGAGATTAAAGAAGGTAGGCCTTTTCAGCTTGGAAAAGAGAAGACTAAGGGGGGATATGATAGAGATATATAAAATCATGAGTGGTGTGCAGAAAGTGAATAAGGAAAAGTTATTTACTTGTTCCCATAATAGAAGAACTAGGGCCACCAAATGAAATTAATGGGCAGCACGTTTAAAACAAAAGGAAGCTCTTCATCACACAGCGCACAGTCAACCTGTGGAACTCCTTGCCTGAGGAGGTTGTGAAGGCTAGGAATATAACAAGGTTTAAAACAGAACTAGATAAATTCATGGAGGTTAAGTCCATTACTGGCTATTACCCAGGATGGGTAAGGAATGGTGTCCCTAGCCTCTGTTCGTCCGAGGGTCGTGATGGGTGGCAGGAGAGAAGTCTGAACCACATCCCCTAACAGCTGTAGGCTTAATTAGAAACAGCTTAAGAAAATGTTCCTAACACCCAGATGCTCAACTCCCAATGAGGGCCAAACCCCAAATAAATCCATTTTACCCTGTATAAAGCTTATTCAGGATAATTTCATAAATTGTTCGCCATCTATAACACTTGACAGATCTGCACTGCTGTTTGCCCCCGCCGATACTAATACATACTCAATTTTAATAAGTAAAAAGTGATTTTATTAAATACAGAAAATAGGATTTAAGTCATTCCAAGTAGTAACTGACAGAACAAATTGAATTACCAACCAAAATAAAATAGGACACGCAAGTCTATGTTTAATATAGTAAGAAAACTGAATACAGATAAAACCTCACCCTCAGAGATTTTTCAATAAAGTTTCTTTCACAGACTGGATGCTTTCCTAGTCTGGACACAATCCTTTCCCCGGTACAGCCCTTGTTCCAGCTCAGGAGATAGCTAGGGGATTTCTCATAATTGCAGCCCCCTTTGTTCTGTTCCACTCACTTGTATATATATTTTACGCAAGGCGGGAATCCTTTGTCCCTCTCTGGGTTCCCAGCCCTCCTTCTCAATTAAGGGGCACCAGGCTAAAGATGGATTCCAGTTTAGGTGACATCACCACATGTCACTGTAAGACTCCATTACCCACTTGCCAAAACACACCTATACAGGAAAACTTTTAAGTAAAACAGAGCTATCTACAGTCAACTGTCCTGGTTAATGGGAGCTATCAAGATTCCAGACCACCATTAATTGCCCACACTTTACATAGTTACAATAGGCCCTCTGAGTTATATTTTGTATTTCTAGTTGCAGATACAAGAGTGATACATTTATACAAATAGGATGACCACACTCAGTATATTATAAGCTTTGTAATGATAACTTACAAGAGACCTTTTTCATGAAGTATATTCTAGTTACATTATATTCACATCATTAGCATATTTTCATAAAATCATATAGAGTGCAACATCACAGGCCAGTTCAAAAACCATGGACAATCAGACAGCTAAAAAGCACATCAGATTTGTGGCTAGGTCGTTCAAACTTCAAGAAGAATTGTCTGTAGAAATTAGCTTAATAAAACACTGGCATCAAAAAAATAAATAATTGTAAGGAGTTAATATTTTTGATCTGTGGGCACTATTTTTGATATGTAGGTCAGTATGCTACATACTGTGGTCCTGGCAGTACTTGGGAGTGCTAAGCCTAGGGCGAAGCGCACAATTTAATAGCTGCAGTGAATTTTTCATCTGCTGCTGCTCTGCTACTACCTTAGTGAGGTAGGTGACAAACAGATTTAAATTCTAGAGGGGATTTTATCTCTTATAAGTAAGGCACCGTGTTTGTCATGGAGGTCATAGAAGTCAGATTCTGTGACTTTCTATGACCTTTGTGACTTCTGCAGCAGCCCCTGCGGTTGGCCTGGGAGCTGCCTGACCAGCTCAGGTAGCCCCTGTGCCAGTTGGACCTCCTGCCACACAGCAGTAGGCATTTTGGTGTGGGGGGACTCAGGGCTGTGGAGCGATGCTTACGGGGGGAGGGGGCGGGGAGCTCCTCAGAAAGGTCACAGGAACTGTCTTCCCTCAGCTTCTAGCTCCACATTCTGCCAATGGGGGCTTCAGAACCAGGGCTTGGGGCAGCATGGAGGCAGCACGTGGAGCTAGGAGCTGCAGGTCACCGCTTCCCAGGAGCTGGGTGGGGAATCTGCCCCAGCCCTGCCAAACCGCCCCACCCCGCCAAGTTTAAGTCAGGGGTATGTAGTAAAAGTCAGACTGCTCACGGACCGTGAATTTTGGTTTACTGCCTGTGACCTGTCCATGACTTTTACTAAAAATACCCGTGACTAAAACTCAGCCTTATTTATAAGCTACAAAAACAAGTCCCTATAAAATTAATGAGAATTATGTTGAATTTTTTGTATTCTGAATTCAGTCTTCAAAATAATCTATTTTTCAAAGTCAATCTTTCAAAAGGATTGTGTGACAGCTGACATGAGCAATTAATCTTTCACTGCAGAGTTTTCCTGACAGTACCTATAAATAGATGCTCTGAAAAACCTATCCTGTGGTTAAGAACTTTGAGAAAAGTAGCAGCTCTACCTTTTTTATATTTAGGAGGTCTCTGACAAGACGCAAAGTCCACTTTTTACTGTGCAAAGAAAGAAGGCTCCTCCAACTGCCTTTGGCACATTTGTTTTAAAGGATATCTAGAGAGGGTAAACCTAGAAGAGGGTAAACTAATTCTGCAGCTATATGTTTAAAATGAGTTAGCAGCCTTCTATGGACTGTGGGAAAGTGGACTGTGAAAGTGGAAGCCTCAAGTGTATTGTACAATACCACTTCTTAGCCCTGACACAGTAAGCCTTGAGTAATAACCTACAGGCCAGTTGCATTTTACGCAAATTTAACTATACGCGGCTGGCCAAACAAACAAACCAGGAGTCAGGGCCGGCAGCCCGCCGTGGCAGGGGCCGTGGCAGGAGCCGGCAGCCCGCCGTGGCAGGGGCCGGGGCAGGAGCCGGCAGCCCGCCGCGGCAGGGGCCGGGGCAGGAGCCGGCAGCCCGCCGCGGCAGGGGCCGGGGCAGGAGCCGGCAGCCCGCCCGCAGGATTGGAGCAGGAGTCAGCAGCCCTCCCGCCCGCAGGATTGGGGAAGAAGGTCCTCTGCCAGGTAAACGTTCAGTATAGTGAACTCAATGGGAGTTTCACTATACGCGATTTCCGCTTTACGCGGTAATCGCAGAACGTAACCCTCACATAAGATTCGACGCCTGTATTGCTCCACTCCAAGCAAACTTATGTTCCTCAGCTTTTTTGTCCACGAGTCTCCGTCAGGGAGTTCCTCATTTGATGGATGCCCAAGACTGGATTAAATCAGTAGAACAACTTTGGAAGCTTGGTGACTATATACATCTTCCACAGAGCTCCAAGATCCCACTCCCTGGCAAAATAAAAGATAAATTTCTCATCTGCTACCATTGTTTTTATGTGATGAACAGTTTTAGCACAAGTAAGGTGGTAGTTGAGGTAAATTTGAATGTTTATATGTTTCTGGCACATTCAATTGTGTGAGCCTTTCAAAATAACTAAATTAAAAGCAGAGATTAGGCATTATAGTAAATGATAATAAAGAGAACAGTTTGCAAAACATCTAGCACTGTTAGCTGCTTATCCACACAATTACAAACCACTTTACAAGGCATTTCAGGTGCCAAGAGTCCAAATCACCCCAAGAAACCCAGTTACTTATGAGAATAACTGTGGTTCTTCCAGATGATTGCCCTCATGAACCACTCTTGAAATAAATCCGCTCCTGGTATGTGAACACAAAATCTTCTAGAGCGGAGTCTCAGGTAAGGTCACTCATCCCTCTACTAGACTCTCTCGTACAGTGTTCTAATGGCCTAAAGAGAGGAGTGGCCCAGCTACTCTTCAATTACTTTTACTAATTCAGTACAGTTCTCCTTCAGAGCTTCTTTTATAAGAAGATGGGCAGAAAGTCTGGATTCATATGGATGATCTTCAAACACTCACTTTTACAGAGGCAAAGAAAGTTTTATATTGAGAACTGCTCCTACAAATACCCACTCTTGGGAGACTGAACACTTAAGTCATAATCATGTGTATGATTAATTTGAACAGCCTTTCAGAACTGGTAACTTGATCTATGGCCTTATCACAAGGGTGGGCAAACTACAGCCCGCGGCACCGTCCTGTCCAGCCCGACCTCCCACGGGGGAGATGTGGATGTGGATAGATGTGATATCTTATATAGACATCTAAAGTATGGAAAGTGACCTTCCTATCTGTAAATCAATCTTTGGGGGAAAAAGAGACTGGTTAATGACCTGATTGAGATACAATCAGAGGCCATTTTATGTAAGCATTTCGGGGCTAGGACGCAGGACCACCTTACACCTATGGAACAGTGCATCATGCTGTATTTTGGTAGCACTGAACAGATGTCATATCAAGGGGGGAAAGCTATGCATCTTCATACAAATGGTATAGAGAACAGTTACACAAGTGTTTAAATAGATGTTCCAGAAGTTTTGTGAGAACAAGATTAGAATTACATGATAGAGCTAGTTCATGCAGCTTCAGAAACTTGATAACTGCAGAGTGAAAAAAAAATGTTTTTCAACCAATTCAAACAGGAAGAAGAAAACAGAGAAGGCAGTCAAGTGAGCGTAACATAAGACAGTTCGTATCTTCCAAGTGTAACAGTCTAAGATAAAAGCAACAGATCACCTTATTGTTCTACTCACTTTTAAGCTGTCAAAATGAAAATCTCTCTTCCACTTCATCAAGTGGATATATCTGCTTGAAAACCTCCTGTTTTTTAATAGCATATTTTGGACCTCAGCAGAATACTTTTTGAGCTAGCACTCCCAGAAATCCCAAAGCCAGATTGTCAGCTTGCGAGAGACTGGAACTGGGTGAAGAATCTCATCCCAGACCCAAAAGACAGAAGCTATGATACATCGGGACTTACAGTGGTGATATCAATTCAATTGGATCAGAAGATCAAAACTATAGAGCCCAGGCCACAGTATCTTAGTGCTATCCTGTAACTTTCCAAATGCTCTTTGGAGAGAATGAGTACAGAAAGTTCTGTCCCCAGTCCAGGAGAGACATATCTACCACTGATGCCGAGTTCTGCCTGCTTTGCTAGTATACTCAGTGATAAACAGCATTCCCTATAGCAGCAAAGATCCAGTATGGGTAAAAAGCCACAATATACTTTTCAGACTGGAACTACAAAAGGATTCTGTCTCCATGATGGCATGAAACATATCCCCACTCCAGAAAGCTTTTGCAGTCATGGAGTCTCCACTTAACTCCATCTTTTGTGCCAAGATAAAAATGGATTTTTCTTTATTAGAATTGTAACACTGTGCACGTTTTCTTGAGAGCCAAAGACATAAAGTGATCTGTTCAGCTTATTATTTTAAATATAAGCAGACATGGATACCAAACAGTCCAAAAAAAAAAAAAAAGCAATTATGACAATTAGACATTTGGTGAAAGCTTTCAGTGCCATACAGATACAAAAGGACAATATTCGTACAGGTTTCACTGCTACAGAGGACTGTGGGTATATTTAATGAGTCAAAACAGATCTTGTGAAAGCAGGTGTCTTTCAGGATTGTCTCAGCTAACCGTTGCTTGAAACTTGATGCAAAGAATCAGCTGCTCACAACAGAACAGTACTGTTAAGAAGACTTCTGTCAAGCCTGGTGACAGGAAGGGCTCTGCCTTTGGAGTTGGGAAAGGAAATTCATTTTCTATTCTTCTTGGGCTGATCTAGAAAGGCCAATATCTTATCCCATGTGAGGAATTCATGCTTCACCAGCACTTCTTGGTAATTTAAAATCCTCATCTACTATGTATTAAAACAGATCAAAGATCTAAAGCCTGCTGAGTTTTCTTATTGACCACTGCTTTTACCAGAGAAGTTAGAGTGACTAAAAATATCGAAACCACCTTCTGAGCGTCTTGGTACAGTGAGACCAAGGCTGAGGTTCCAGGACACCAAAGCTAAACCTTTCTCAGAAGCATGGCTCTTCTTCCCCTACTTCATACTTCTTCCATCCAGGGACAGAATGCTGGATGCTCAGAAGCTGATAGCAATTTGGAATCTCCAGCCTGCTTAACCAGGCTTGAAACAGGAAAATCAGGGCACTAACTTTCAATGTTCTTTAACCCAGGTAAGAGCAACAATCTCAGTGCTGCTCATGCGCAATACAAAGTCAGGTTAGCAAAGTCTTCAAAATCAACATGCCTCAATGTTGGTGATGGATATTTGGTGCCAAAATAAATTGACTAGGAATTTAAAAATTCTCCTCCCCACCACCAGTTAGCTTTTGAAGCAGTACTTCGAATCTTTGCAGGCTTCCTTGAAGAAAGAGAAGGAAAGCATGTGCCTGCTTGACCTGTGACCTTTGCCCAGCACTGGAGATATTAAACATGGCCATCTGTAATAGTTTACATAAAACAAACTACCAAGAGAAGTGGTGAATTCCTCATCTCTTAATAGAGGTAACAAAGAGTCCTGTGGCACCTTAAAGACTAACTAAAGTATTGAAGCATAAGCTTTCATGGGCTAATACCCACTTCGTCCGACGAAGCGGGTATTAGCCCACGAAAGCTTATCCTATTTAATAATTGGCTAGAGAAGTTTGTGTGAAGCTGTCATGCGCAGTAGAGACAGCCCAGACGAACGGCATGCTGGGGGTTGTAGTTGGGAGGCACAAAATGGCCACCACGCGTGCCTGCCTGAGGGATCCTCACTCACACGGAGCTAGAGCACCAAGGAGCAGTTATACATATAAAGTTAGACATAGTTGGAGGGAGCTGAGCGAGGGGGGGGGTCGTGGGGGGGGAGAGAGCTTAGCGAGTGGGGGGGCCGCGAGCCATTTCCATTGGCCCGTGTCCACGGGCTTTTACACTAGTGCTTTAATACTTTAGTCTTTAAGGTGCCACAGGACTCTGTTACGTCTGCTATTCCAGACTAACACGGCTACCTCTCTGATTCTCTTCATCTCTTAATGTTTTCAAATCAAGACTGGATGCCTTCCTAGAAGATGCACTTTTTGCCAAACAAGTTTTTGGGCTCAATACAGGGGTAATCTGAGTGAAATGTAATGGCCTGTGCTATACAGATCAGACTAGATGGTCTAATGGTTCCTTTTGGCCTTTTGCTCTATGAAAAAACACTGTACATTAAACTGGATTTTCTGAGCTATTTCAGCCATGCTACCTGCAGAGTTAGAGGACCCAGATAAGGAAAAACACCTGAAAAAAGAGTAATCTTATTAGGACTGGCTTTAGGTGAAGAGAAAACAGCCCAAGATGGCTGGGTCCCAGATGATGTCTGCAATGGCAAAGACATGGATTTTTTTTTTTTTAAATACACAAAAATCTCTGAGAGTACACAAAAAAGAAAGAGTACTCAAAGAGGTAGAAAAAGAGGACTCTTTTGGACTTGCTGTAATTTTAGTTGCCAGAAAGAACTAAATTTCAGTTGCAGCTATTCCCCTTTATATATTCTCAGAACTCTAAGCAAGGAAGTACATGAAGCATGCAGGGCACTGAATGCATATATTTTTGTTTTATATTTTAACAGAAGCAATATATCTGCAGTCTTGTGTAGCGCTTGTTTTTTTTTTAAAAGTATGACATTGAAGCCTACCCCAATCCTTTATTTCTTCTCATTCCTAAAACCCAAGTACAGACTTGGAACTAAAGAAAAAAAGAGTTGGGAGATTGGGGGAAAAGGAAAATCTTAAAAAGCTGTGCCCATGGAGATTGTAACCTAATGTTATTCACAGAAACAAAAAGAAGGATGAAAGCTGAACGTGTCTATGTGCAACAGGTTCCCTTTAGATAACATTTAAGAATGTGTTCAGGAAAAGAGAGGTTAATTAAGTCACATAGGTTATTTCAGTATTACTTCTTGAAGAAGCTCTCTCTCAGACAACACTATGTTTGGTCTCTGCTAGTCATGTGATTTCTGTTACTTTTGTTTGCTGTATCTGTGTATGTTAATACATTAGTAGCTGTGTTCTGTACTATGGACTGCTCCCCAAAAGTTTTATTTTTCTTTCAATGCTCATTATGGTGTGCACAAACACAAGTAAAAAAATTTTTTTAAAAAAAACCTTAAATGCATAATTCTTAATACCTAAAATTTGCTGTGACTCTATACAGGTATTTCAGTTACCTACATTAATTTAATGAATGAGTACAATTCTTTATGGAAAGTGTTCATATTGTAACTGACACCCCTCACTCGCAGTCTAAGCAGGAAGGCAAGGAACTGAATCAGCATCAAAACTAGAACTACCTTTGACACCAATTAGTGGTCTTTCTCCAGGTAAGAGATCAGGCAAGCTGGTAAGATAGCATGGAAATCCTGAAGTGTTGCTGGCTAAGCTGTACCTATTATTGCATTTAGAGAACTTACAAACTGAATATATTGGGTGTGAAAGGATTGAAGTTAAAACACAACAAAAACAGTGATATTTCTAAACAACACATTTTGAAAAGAAAGTTCATCTCACATACTTCATCCTCATTATATAACATGGTTGGCCAAACAGTGGCTCGTGAGCCACATGCGCCCCTTTTACCCTTAAAGTGCAGCTCACAGAACCCCACACACGCACACACCCCTCCCATTCTCCACCTACCAGATTAGGCGAGGGATTCAGGACCTTTGCCTTACAATGGGTGGCAGAGTTGGGGCTTCTGCCCAGTGGGAAGGGGGGGGGGACACAAGGCTTCTGTCCAGCAGGGAGTGGGGGACTTGAGGCTTCTGCCCAGTGAGGCTAACCTGCCAGGGCTCAGGGCTTCAGCAGTAGTGGGGCTGAAGCCCTGAGCCCAGTCAGGTGCCTCTCGCAGGTCTTAAGGCCTGTGCCCTAGCAGGTGTCCCCAGCTCTCAAACTTCTGATGACAGTCATATGCAGTTCGGGGGAAGTGGGGGTGGGGGGGGGGGGTGAGTAAGTTTGGCCATCCTTGTTATAGAACCATTCCATAAGACAAAACATATGTAATATTTATAAACAGATATGATCGTGAGTGGAGATGATATAGTGTAGGATGACTTTAGAACCAAGAGAATCTTATTTTTTATAGTGTTTTAATAACAGTTTGATTTAGTGCATAATTCTTTAGGTTTTGATGAGCACAGATTAGAATTTGTTTCTTTAACAATCTGCAAACTGGAGGATTCAGACATAAATACCAATTCATACAAAATTAATATAGATGTTGAATTATAGTTTCTGCATTTAAAATGCCAACATACCTTTTCCTAAATGTGTATTTATACTCATGTATCTAGCTGTTCCTGTAAGGCTCTTGTGTTCTCGATATGGTATGTGCTTCTTTGTTTCTGGATCTATATACTCCTTTGCCAAACCAAAATCTATAATATGAATAATTTGCTGTGTTTTGTTTCCTGGTCGTCCTATTAAGAAGTTCTCAGGTTTTACATCTCTGTATATCAAGTTCTTTGAATGGACATATTCCATACGAGAAATCTTTATTAAAGAGAAGAAAGGACAGAGTTTAGTTTAAGCTTCAGGTTACCACAAGAAAGTGTGGTAGATGCAAACAAATATTGTTACATCGGCTTTATTATATGGAAGTCTTATCACCTTTAAAACAAACTGTAGATAACTATTTTCTTCTCAACATATGCCTAAATTCCACTTACTATTGATGGGACATGAGCACATGTATAGAGGAAAATGCACTCCGTCACTTGCATATAAAAAAAAATTATACTTACAGCTTCATATGAAAGCTTTCATATCACAAAAAAGGAAACAAAGTAAGGTCAGCCATGAAAAAGCTGTACTGAATGCATTTTTGTGCACATTATTGGATACAAAACTAAGACCTGGAATTACACTGTCTTGCTATCAGTAATGTTCTGTACAAATAAATTTGAATATAGCTTTCCTCTTAGATGCATAAGTGAAGGTTTGAAAACCATTTTTATATTCAGAAAAGAATGCTTGTTAAATGACTTTGCATTTGTGATGTTATAAGCCTTTATTAATTAATGGAATCTTTGCCATTCATGCCATAAAATGGATATTCCCTCCTTCAATGACATTTAAGCAACATGTTCATACCGATTATTTTATTTTAAATGCTATTATTACTGAAATACTAGCATTTAAAATGCCCAAGTGGCATTTAAAATTATTACCCATAGTGGAAAAAAAAAAAAAAAAGAGTGGTGCGCTATATATCTGGATTTTAAAAGATGCAATTACTTAGTAAATATAAATCTGCAACAATGCAAATAAAAACAATATTATATGGCTTTTACTCTAATGTAGTCTGATGGCAGACTACTCAAAAAATGCACAAAACCTCAGATTTTCCATTTAAACAATTTTGCTTGTAGCATTCATTTTTGTGTTGCCTTTTCCTAATTTTATGACTAAAATATTGTGTAAGACAGCAAATACCGATGTTACTTAAGAGTTTAATCTGCTTTTTCTAATGGAAATGTGTGTGTCAAACAAAGCCTTATGACTTTAGGCTGCAATAAAATGAGCTCTTCAAAACAGATACTGAATTTATGCATCTGTCCTTAAAGACTAAGGCAAAAATTATGGCACAGAAAAAAATGGCAACTAAGTAATATTTCATTGTTGTGTCTCCTTTAAAGGACTGCAATACAGCTAACACAATTTAACAGATTGTAAACTATAGATCCTTTATCAGATAAATTAGTATTTAATCTACTAGAAAGACTGTCCACATACTGATCACTTACCAACTGTATAGCTATCATAAGAACGGTTTTAAGAGAAAATATCCTATCACACAGGTCAAATAGGTCTTCCAAGCTAGGTCCCAGTAGTTCTAGCACCATGGCATTGTATTTCCCACAAGGGCCAAAATAGTAAACTTGAGGTATACCGTCTGGAAAAGAAATAATATACATACAATTAGTTATAGAGTACTTACCTAATTGTAAAGATATACCTTATTTCTTACTTACAGCAATATTAATTTTAAGGCTTATTAGTTGGATCTACACGTTAAAATGTATCTCTCTGATAAAAGAACTGATATTAAAACTGAATGAAAAATTATAAGTGTTAAAGCAATTAACTTCATTATTTCTTCTGTATCCATTTCATAGCTTCTTCTGGAAACTAGGTATTTAACAATTTTGAAAGAATTAAATCTTTTTTTCAAAAAAATCAAGAGTTACTCATTATATATTAGACAGTAAATGCAAATTCAGTTCATGAAACAATACTTTATTTCAACTATTGTTTCTTAGCCCAGATGGATAAAAATAATTTTGTTTTTAAACCAACAAAATCAGATTTTCTTACACTGGATTTTTTATAGAAGTCAAATACATTTTCCTTTTTTTAACAATAAGGCCTTCTCTACACTACCGGCTGGATCGGCAGGTAGAGATCAATCTATTGGGGATCGATTTATCACGTCTCGTCAGGATGTGATAAATTGATCCCCAGAGGCACTCCCGTCAACTCTGGAACTCCAGCTCACCAAAAGGCTCAAGGGTAGAGTCGACAGGGGAGCCCGCTGTCAACCGCTACCACCATGAGGATGGCAGGTAACTCAACCTAAGATGCATCGACTTCAGTTACGCTATTCACATAGCTGAAGTCGCGTATCTTAGGTCGACTCTCCCCACTAGTGTAGACCAGACCTAAGTGTGTTTAAAATTGAATTTGAAATTATGACAAACTATGTTAAGTTCTAAACATTATAATTTATTAAAATCATTTACATAAATAAAATGTACTGCATCAATTAGTCCTCCTCAAATAATAATGCGATAGAGGCTGCTGCTCTTTTTAGTTACATAAAGAATCAAGAGAAAAACTTGCTTAATTTCTGAGGTCAACTCAGGCTTTATAACAGTTCACAATTTCATGTACTGCATTAAATATCTTAGTTGCATAGTCTTAGTTGCATGGATCTTGCTCACTTTTGAGATTTAGTATCTAAATTAAGTCCATTTGGTTTTTTTAAAAAAAGCCTTTTACTAAAATCTGTAGGAAACTGAACAGTGCAAGGATACTCTAAAAACAAAAAGTGCATTTATCTAGGCATTCATATTTCCATTAATGCCAGGTAGAATGCATGAGGCATTATTATAGGCTATCTAATTAATTCTGGTGACTACTCGAGTTCTTCATCTCACTAAACCAGAAACATTAACAGAACACACACACAGGAATGTGTTTCTCCCAGTGCTGTATCCATAAAAGTATCTTTTGGAAGTAATGCAGTTACATTAATAAAACCCTATGTCCTGAGTTGAGAAAATCTGATACTGAATTTGCGTTACTGGCCATGTCCACCTTAAAAGCACTTTCCCAGTATAGCTAAACCAGTATACTATATCAGTAAAGTGTGCAGGTTATATAAGCAAACTGCTGTTTTACTGGTATAAAACGGTCAGCTACATAATGGCTGGCACAATGGCTTTTGCTGGCAGTCGGGGATCACATTTCTTCATACCCCTAACCGACATATCTTTGCCAGTAGAAGTATGCAATGCAGACCACCTTCCATTGGCCACATGACCACTTTAAACTACTAATTCACATAAGAATGAACTACTTAATCAACGTACTTTCTGAATGGAAACATTTGAGGGAATAAATTTAGAAATTCAGTAAAGACGGTAACCCCTTTTAATACTTTAAAACAGTGTTCACTTCACAGAACTGTAATTACAGCTTATTTGGCATCTTTATACGGTTCTCACTTTCTCGTTCATATCTCTTTTCAGTTTATTGGTACTAAGAATAGTACATAGAGTCTATGGATAGTAACAGAACAACATGATCCTTTGCACTTCTTGGAGATCTTCCTGGGATCTACAATTAGAGAGCATGTTGGCAAACTCAAAAACTGGGAAGCTAATAGGATTATGTTTATGTTAACCTAGACTGTATTCAAAATGTACTGCACTTAATCTTTTTCCAATTCTTTCTATGTTTGAGTGGTATATTTGATAAGAAGTGTCTATTGGCATTTCAGTTTAACTCTTTAAGGGATTTTTAACATAGTCTTTGTCAGAGCATTGAGACTAGAAGTGAAGAGTCCTACATTATTCTCACTTAAGTATAATGTAGAATACACCCTAATATATTGGTTTGATCCCAAATCTCAGACACCAACACCATATTAAAAAGCTATTAGACGAAAAAGCATCCTGAGTACTGGCAAACAAGAACACAAAATATCTCATTTTGATTCAAAATCTCTGTATATCTAATATTCTTAAAAAAAAAAAAAAAAAATTCTAGCTCAGAATGATTTATCCAGAGCAGTAATGCAGCCATGAACATATTTCTCTTTAGAGATCATCAGCTGGTTACAAACATGTCTGAGGAAAGAACACTTACTGTGTCTACTTGAAATCTAATTAAAGGTTCTTTTTTGAAAAATTACTTTTTAACTCATACTATAAATGCTCACAAATTCTGTTGCTAATCTTTTGTGGTTTTATAGTAACATTTTCCTAGTTTGTTTAATGTTTTTTCTTGTCGGTCACTCTGTTAAAGACTCATAAAAAGCATAAACATGACTGACTACACACACGAAACTATGAAACAGATTATACATGAAGTACTGTAATATACTTGCAGTTATAGTACTCTTAAGTAATACTTTCAACAGTAAGTAAAAAAATCAGAATGTCGTGGTTTAAGATAGTAAAATTTTCCAGGAACACTATCTTCACAGAAAAATCTACATAAAGATGGAGTTACAGCTGAGAGTACATATTAGTAATTAAAGTTAAAAATCCATTAAAGGGATTATGTAATTATCCCAAGAACAAATACTATAAAATCCATGCAATTTAGAGGTAGGGATAAACTCAAAAGAAATCCAAATGTGAAGGTATAAAAATGCTGTTAAGTCATCAAAGCAATCTTAAATCTGCCCTGTAGTCATGTCACACAATAACCATGCAATTATGATTGCTGCATATTAGTGCTTGTTGTCTAGAATTAAACTGATTTCTAAAGGCGCATTCGATATTTTCCAGATTTTTTTCCTCATGATGTCATTACAAGATAGAAATAAGGTTGTTTATGCACTCATCTTTTCTGACCCAGAACCCACAACTGGTTAAGTAGCTGTCCTGCAACTAAAATCCAGCAATCCTTTGCAAGTGGTCGAACACTTAAAGGTCTTTAGCCTTGTAGCAGGCCTTTGCATGTGGGGGTGGGTGGGCTGTACCCGACTATGGGTGACATAAATGTAGCAGTGGAAGCAGCTACCACCTTCCATATGTGACCCATTGAAAGCATCTTTCCTCCTTTTCTGCTTGTTACTGGTGGTACTAGTGAGAACCATTTTGCTAGACCATGACAGCAAACCAGTTTGGTTGCTGTTCCACTTTTTGAAAACAATTAAGGACTTTATCGGCTCACAAATGTACCACTTAATCTAGATTGCTATAGTTAAAGTAATACAACATCCCCAGTGTGGATGCAGTTATACCAGTACATAAATGTTTATATCAGGATAGCTTATTTACATAAGGAAAAGGGAATACACTATATCAGCATAAGGTACATTTATACTATTATAACTGTACACAACTACTGCAGTGACCAAAAAAACCCCATATCGTTAGCTTATACACCAAGTCTATACAAGTCTACAGCTATATATGTGCAAAAGAATATCATAACTCAAAATTTCAAGTGGTCTGTTTCCATTTTCTGGAACCCAAACCCAAACGTCTGGCTTCTCCTATGGACATGTAGGTGCAGAAATCCAAGAGTAAGAGCCAGATAATTTACAAAAAGAGGAAGGACAGACAGTTGAAGATAGAAAAAAAAGAGTAACTGTAATGGGACAAATTGACAAACGAGGTGAACATGTTTATGGCAAGAAAAACAGCATACCATTAGAATTTTCTATTTCTGTATATGTGCGTGTAAGAGTGACAAAGTTGGAAAAGCAAATTCATTTTTCAAATCAAGTACTTTTTTCTAACAAAAAATTCAGCAACTTAACATTCCATAATGATCATTCAGCTGAGGAATGTTTAGCACAAGGTAGAACTATTGCAAGCAAATGGCTTGAAGGGGGAAAAGAATAGTTGTGAATAATGGTCCACAGAGTACTTAACATAGTTTAACACTTCACAGAATTGAAGATATATCTTGTTAAAAAAAATATTGTTGTGTACGCCACCACAGTGAAAAACAGAACTATTTTTATCTTGACTGGATCACAAGTAAGAGATTTGTTAACTCCAAGTCTCAGGAATTGTTGATCTCCGATGCCATGTTTGTTTCCCATAAATACTGCTTTTCAATATGTTTGTAATATTTTAAGGCATTCAAAATACTTGTGAAAAACCTATGGAAACTAGCAGGCTTTTTGGGTTTCCTTTAGAGTTATGTAGTTCATTTCTACAGCTACATGCTGGTTATGGAGGAAACAGCTGTAGAATGCAATTTGCTTAGCTACATTGTCAGATATGTAGGCAGAGTTAACAATGGAAGATGTTTATGGGAGACTAACCAAAACATGTCCATAACTCTTTTTTTCTACTTCACAATGTTACGGAGGCATTGGCAGACACTATACAGTAAGGATGACTCTGTATTTCCAGTTAAAATCAGACTTTAAATCCCTCTTAAATTACATGACAAGTGTAATATTGGTTGTGATAAACATCACTTATTCTAAAGGTCTAGACTGAATTTTGGGGAAATCTGAATTTTAATTGAAAGTTGGTAAAATTTTATAAACATGTCTATTGTTATGGAGATCACACAAAGTAAACTAGTGTTCCTCTTTTCTAAAAGCAATGGACATTGTTATGAACACTCTAAACCTCTGTGACTGATTAATTTAAAATAATGTCTTCATTTCAGTGAGTTAAATATGTACAGGCGAGTCAATTCATGGGCGCATTTAACATGCGCAAATTTGGCTTTATGCTATCCACAAGAACAGAAAGGAAAAACAACAATTTAAAAACTAAACCAGAAGTGCGGGCGATTCCGCCTGCCATTGAACTCAATGAGAGTTTCAGTATACACGATTTCCACTTTATGCAGTAACCGCGGAACGAAATCCTCTTGTAAGACGCGACACGCCTGTAATAAACTAGTATATCAAAATACCTGTGACTGACATTTTTTATTTCCAAGTTTAGTACTTTGCTGTTGAATGTGTGTAATCCATTAAGTCAAAATTGTTGAGAATTTAAAAATTGGATTATAATAGTCCATAAATCTGTGATTAGGGCTTCTTATGGCTAATGCTGGCTATGCATTTTGCATAAATATTACATCAATTACTTATTTGTGAACAGAAATATAGTAGTAATTAAGCAAGCAAATGATCAGACAGCCTACCATAGTGAACCTGGAAGAATGTAAGCAACCAATTTCTGTGGAAGACTAGTTTATTATCTATTTACAACAAATACTGGACACAAAGCATAGTGCTACATGTGTAGTAAACATTAACTATGTTTGAACATAATGTTCTTAAATACTCGACTTATGTTTAGCCTATTTTACAATATTCTTTACTTGTTTATAATTGTAAACTTCAAGGTTTAACCATTTAATTCCAATAATGCAGATCATGTTTTGTTCTTGTTTATTGTTCATGTTAGTACATTTCAATTTCTTTGTATTTAATTTCCTGTAGTTTATGTAGAAAAGAAAAATCCTTTTGAGCTGCACATTTCCTTTTTTTGAACTGTTCACTACATACTTTAAAGTAATTTGAATACAAGAATGAAAGCTATTTGTTTGACCTTGAAGGTTCAGTTTAAGGAGACTGATAAAAAGGATTATAATAGGGAAAGTAGAGATTAAATAGTGAAGATAGCCAAAGTTATTTTAGAATTCCCATTTGGAATAAGTACCTGCACTGAGGATTAGAGCCCTTGTGGGTAAAAGTTACTGTTGAGGCCAATAGGGTATTGTTATCTCAGTGTTCACAGATAAAAGGGAGAAATATGTCCTATGGCATCACTATTTTGATAATCCCTTAACTCTCTTCCAATATGGATAGTCACAACTCACTTTTCAGCAAAGATTAATAGCAGGCAGCTGTAGGGAACTCAATACTTTCATGAACAATACTGTAGTGTGTTAATATACACAAAATTATCAATAATTAAAACTAAATTACAGTACACTTGTCAAAATACATCAGATTATATTTATGAACTATTTGATTTTTTTTAATTCAGAATTGAAATTTTTCTTACTCATCACTAGATCAGTACTTAGAAAAGTTTTTTGGTACATTTATTCTGATCCACCAAAGAGTTTTTACCTGTGAAAAGGGGTAAATTGGAGGCATTAAAACCCATTATTGAGATTACGTTCTTACCTTCTTCCCCGCTTTCAACTGTGACATAACAAGTTGTTTTAGAATTACTAAATTTTTCCTTTAGTCAGACAATGCATCAAGCATCTCGAGTATGAAGATGGGATATTATTGCTTTTTTAGTTGCTGTATTTTAAGACTCAACCATGAAAATCTGTCTTCCAAATCCTACATAACCCTTTTCAGGTCCACTAAAGTAAATCATTAACCCTGAATTCCACTGCGCCAGCCACTTGAGTGGTGAGCGTCTGCAGATCTCAAGTAATTTGCTTTTGCAGAGCTTCAAAGTTTGATAACTACCCCTTTCAGCAGCTGCCTCCTCTATACCACTTGAACCCATCTTTTTGTTTTTCCCTGTAACACCCACCTTTTTCATAGATTCTCAGAGTTAAGACCAGACAATTAGATTACATCCTCTTTGCCGTCCATTCAATTTCAAGCAGTTACTCTTATATTGAGTCCAGTATCATGTATTTGGCTAAAGCACATCTTCCAGAAAGGCATCCCGTCTTGGTCTGAAGACATTAAGGGATAGAGAATCTACCAGGGTAGATAGCAATGTGTTGCAATGGTTAATCTTCCTCTATTATATTTGTGCCTGTTTCCAATTTTGAATTTATCGGGCTCAAACCATGGATTTTTGTTATGCCTTTCTCTGCTAAATGTTGGTTCTCTGCTGTAGGTTGGTTCTTTGCCAGCCAGCAAAAAAAGAACGTGTATTGGTTGAATATACGATATTTCTGACTATTGTACACTCACATAATTCTTTAATGGGATTTGGAATTTTATCCAGATGTTGGAGAATATGGAGTGGTGACATTTCCAAGCAACATTAGTGACCATGACAGCCAGTTCCGAAATCATGCTCTACAAGTGTACGTATCTCAATCTACAGGGTCCAGCTGAGACAGGCTTCAAGCTGAGTCTTCTCTTTAATTCAGTAGTAAAAGAACAGTCTCTCTGAGTTCTTGCACAGGTGTTTACCATCATAAAATATGCACCTTTCAGGTTAGACTTCTATTGTGAATGCCAAGTACAGTCTTTCACAGAATCTGGTTCTGGTTGGACAACCAACCTTAATTCTTGAATTTCCCTAACATGAATGATTGACTATGCAGCCTTAACTATCCAATAACATAGTTTTAAAATATAATCCACTATACATGTTCTTAAAATCCTTCAATCATGGTGATTCCACACCTCCCTTGGAAGCCTGTTCTAGTACTTAACTATCCTTATAGTTAGAATTTCTCCCCTCCCCCCAATATCCATCTTAAAACTCACTTCCTGCAGATTAAGCACAATACTTTTTGTCCTGCCTTCTTGGTGGACATGCCAAAAAAATGATCACTATCCTTTTTATAACAGCTATTAGCTTATTTGAAGACTTTCTCAAGTCTGTCTCTGTCCCTTCTCTCCTCCCCCCCCCCCCAACCCCGCCTTTTCTCAAGACTAAACACATCCCGTTTTGTTTTGTTTTGAATCTTTCCTCCAGGTCAGATTTTCTAAACCTTTTATTATTTTGTTATTCTCCTCTGAACTCTCTCCAGTTTGTCCACATCTTTCTTAAAGCCTGGCACCCAGAACTGGACATGGTACTCCAAATGAGGTACTCATCAGTGCTGAGCAGAGTGGGAAAGTTACTTCATGTGTCTTATATATCATATTCCTGTTAATACACGCTAGAAAGAGATCAGACTTTTTTGCAAGTGCATCACATTGACAACTCATTCATGATCCCCTACCTCCAAATCCTTCTCACCAGTAGTAGCGGAATAATCTAGCCACTTATTTCTCATTTTGTACTTGTGCATTTGATTTGTCCTTTCTTAAGTGTAGAACTTTGCACTTCTCTTTCTTGAATTTCATCTTGACTTCTGACCAGTTATCCAATTTGTCAAGGTTGTTTTGAATTCTAATTTTGTCCTCCAAACTGCTTGAAGCTCCTCCCAGCTTGAGGATATCCACAAACTGTATAAGCATACTTTTCACAATATTATCAAAGTCATTCATAAAAATATTGAATAGTACTAAATTCAGGACAGACTCTTGTGGGACACCACTAGATACCATCCTCCCATTCTGACAGAAAACTATTGATAAATACTCTGAGTATGGTCTTTCAACCACTTATGCGCTCAATTTAGAGTAATATCATCTAGAACACATTTCTCTAGTTTGCTTATGAGAATGTCAGATGGGATTGCATCAAAATCCTTACTAAAATCAAGATATACTGTAGCTAGATAATATAAAGATTCATAAAGAACTAGTTAAAGGGAAGACTATAACAGATCACACTGAAAGGTGAACGGTCACTCTAGAAAGAGGTCACTAGTTGGGTTTCTCCAAGGATCAGTCTTGGGACCAATCTTATTTAACATTTTCATTAATGACTTTGGCACAAAATCTGAATATGACACAAAGTTAAAGATATTGCTATTATGGAGAAAGACCAGAATATCATACAGGAAGGTTTGGACAACCTTGAAAATTGGAATAAAGAGAAATGGGATGAAATTTAATAATGCGAACTGCAAGGTCATGCACTTAGGGACCAAAGAATTTTTGCTATAAGCTGGGGATGCACATCAGAAAGAGAGAGACCTCATGTAAGTTAAGGGTCAATTTGGCATAAGAACAAATGAATATAATAAACTGGCTATTATCAAGTTAAAGCTTGAAATTAGATGAAGGTTTCTAACCATTAGAGGAATGAAGTTCTGGAACAACCTCTTCCTCCCATACACTAAATGTTCATATGAGCCCTCTGGCGTGCACTAAATGTTCCCTTGTGCACTTTAATGTGCTCCCATTTCAGAAAGGGTAGATTACAGTACTATGGAATTTCAGTGTACATGAGAAGGGTCTATGTGCACACTTGGTGAGTAGCAGATTTACACACAAGCTTGCCACAACTAAGTGTTTGTACAAACAAGCCTTTAGCACACCAACAACTTCTATAACATCTAAGGTTTGAGTATTTGGAAGTTATATTTTCAATAGGTAAAAAATATCAATTTACAATAAATCAAAGTTAAATATATATATTCACAATTGCAAAAAAAAGTGTATAAATATACTACATAATATATTTCCATCAGAATGAATAAGTCAGTGAGTAAGTACCGATATGAAAATATTTCAGCAATAAAGTTATATATGAAACCAAATGGCTTTTAGTCTATTTTTTGTTTTGCTCCTATGGCCACCTGCTGATTTAAAAAGATGTTCTTAAAGGACAGTTACACCCCAAGATCAGTCAACTCATGTTCAATCTATTGTCAGTTTTCACCTTATTTTACAGTCTGATACACCATATGTATATGTTTACCTCCAGATCCTAATTGCTTGTAGAATCTGTATTCCAAGTGTAGCTGTGGTGCTCTGGACTTCATTGGCTCCTAATTTAAAGGGGGAAAAAAGCAAACAAAAGATTTAACCTTTAAAATAAGACAGTTTATCTCAATTAGTTTTTGAATTATTTACTATCCATTGGTCTAATAATCAATATATAGTTAAGAGGTCTTTACCAAAAAACAGTTTTATGCTGCCAATACTTAGTGAAAATGTACATGGTGAAACGAACTGGGGTTAACAGATTACAAAAGGTTAAGCAGTCCTCATCCCAAACTAATTCTATATTAGATTTTTTTTAAATGTCAAAACAGGATTATTTGGGTTGCAAAGGCAAGCACTTGAAAGTTAGAAAATGCCAGATTCACAGTTGCCCATGAAATCTTCATCCTGACCTCTGCGTATTGAAGGACACAGGAATCCTGTGGGGAAAAAGTATGTGATCATGTAATTAAGACTTATTCACATGCACAAGGGGGCACAACTAAGCTGCAGAGGTTTACTACAAATCTGGCATTTCTACCTTTTGAGTGCCTCATTCTGCAAACTAAACATTTTACCAGTTTTTTTGGTTTGTCTGTTTATTTTTTAAATAAAGTTCTACCGTGTGCAACTAATAACCCCACATTATACAATCGGGGGTGGTGGGAGGAGGAGAAGGACATGGATAGGATGGGACTGCTAGATCCAGAAATAGCCCAGAATGACTAAGCTTTGTGCTTCTCTTTCCTTCTCCTGCCACCTCCTCACTGGAAATTTGTGAAGATCATGCCCAGGCTGAGTCCCCAAAGGGCAGCACAGGCCACTAGTGCCAGGAGCTGTGCCTAGGAGGTGGGGAGTCCAGCTTCGCTTTCTTCTCTATCCCTGTCCCTCCGTACAGCTGCTCTGACAGCTCCCAGGTGTTTCCAGTATAGCACGTGCTGCTGTAGCAGCAGCTTTAGCCCTTTTGCGTGTTAGGAAAATTTTGACAGCTTGCCAAAATAACCGGAGGAACACATGAAAGAATGGGAATGGTTATTTATTTTTTAACAGTTTGTATCTCAGCAAAAGCTGAAAGGAAATTTCATGGGGGGGGGGGGGGGGGAGAGCATTTCCCTAGTACAAGGACACTCCTCCCGTTGAGTATCTAAGGTCTCCTGCAAACAATGAAAGAGTGAGTTTCTCATAGAAAAGGTACCAAGAATCCTTTACAATTACAAGGGTTCTGCAATCTAAATATGCTGGGTGCTACCAGCTGACTTAGTAGATCTGGGGTGGTATTACGTTTAATATAAACTCAATTGAATTGAATTGTAATTGAAAATACAGTTCTATAAAAAAAATTGTGCAAAGACCAAGAAACTGATAATAGCTGTGATCCTTTAGAAGTCATCTTTCAATTATGGGTTATTCAAAACCTTCCAATAAAGCATATCACTTGATCACGGTTACCTAACTGGCATATCTAGTTAAACTAGATAGAAAATTTGGCTATATTAGCATATCACTGACCAGCGTATAGTATATTGGTCTTTCATCCAGTGGTACAGAATTATTGCTTTCTCCCAAATGCATGGGATTCAAATTTAGGATCACAAATTCACAAAATTAAATAATATAGTTGAAATGTGATATGATAATAGAAGTTTTTCTAAACTATGCAATTCTGCTGTAACTAGTATCATGTAATACTATATTAATGTCCCATGAAATGTCCCATGAACTGTTACATGGTATTTTACTCTTATAAGGGTAAGGAGGTGTGTGTGTCTGATCTGGGTGGAGGGATATCTCTGTGGCCTGCTAAACCACAGGGTTGTGAGCTCAATCCTTGAGAGGGCCATTTAGGGATCGGGGGCAAAAATCTGTTGGATGATTTAGCTGGGGATTGGTCCTGCTTTGAGCAGGGGGGGTAGACTAGATGACCTCCTGGGGTCCCATCCAACCCTGATATTCTATGATTCTATGATCTGCTCAAACACTGTATACAGAACTGCATTTTCATGGGGAAAAGGAATTCACTTAAATGAAGTGCATTTACCTACTTATCAGACAACAGATAGTACTTAGAGATTAGTCTCAAAATATATGGGTGTGTTCCAGTTTAATGGTGGAGAATTGCTGGGGTAGAATAGTTCTGGGAAATCACCAGAATGGAATTCATTTGCCAAGTACAAAGCAGTCAAGCAAACCAATCTGAAAGCTCTATGCCAGCTGAAAATTCCCTGTCAAGAGGAAGTCTCCAATGGCCATGTTTCCAGCTTTAATTCATTTTACACCATTATCTGATGGATGATTTGAGGGATTAGTTATCCATCAAATAATGTGGAACAATATTCTACCAGTTGAAGACTTGCTTTAATACTGGGAAAAGGTTGGATAACCTATCTGATGAACAATGTTCACCTATCTCTGCTTCATACACTAAATGCAATTTCTACAATAGTTCATTTCACATAACAAGTGGTTCCAGTGAGAGAGGACAATGCAGAATCATCTACAGAGTGTATTTTGTTTCCATACGTAACAATTTGGAGAACAAACACAGTTGGCTGTAACAGATATCCCTGGCAAGACAAGTGCATAGTTCAGTATAATCTCGCCTTGCCCTTGAACTTTGAATTAAACTATTGTAAAGAAGGTTTTTCTTTACTATCTAAAGTCCATCTTAATAAAATTTGCACTAATAAGCTAAAAGCAATAAAGAACAATTTTGACTATATACAAGAATGCTTAAGAAAGAAATCAAGCACCAGATTTAAAAGCAGAAAAATGTAATTGGTTTTATGAGCTGTTCAAGACATCCTGCGCCAAGACCTAGAACTATAGTCCCAGATATTTACCAGAATATGCTATTGAGGTATTTACCATTACCCTTCTTCTTGAAGTTCAAATGCTGAGGGATCCAAACAGCACACTGTGCTCTCTCAAAAGAGGCAGGGTGAGCTTTTTCAAGTATATAAGCCCAACACTTCACTATTTTCCATGTGAAAAATTGCCTCACAAGCCTTGCAACATTCCTTAGATCATTATTTTTTTGTGAAGGCTTTCACCTGAGTCAGTTTTACATCCAAGCAGGGCCAGGATTTTTAAAATTATATTCAAGTTGCCACACAAGGGAAAGTGTCCCTTGTTTTCCCTAAATGAGAATGGGTCTTCCTCTGAAGGACAGTCTGGTGGTTAAGAGTAGGCTGAACTCTTGGCTCTGCCACATGCTTACTACAAACTTTAATCTCTGTCTCAGTTCCCTATCTGAGAAACAGGAACTGTTCCTTACCTCAAAGGAATGCTATTTGAATATGAACAGCTTTTGTGAGATGCTCATCTAGGTTGTGAGGAGAGACACTTTCCTATGTTAAACAGATACACTTGTCACTAATATTTGAGTGCTGTGTTTTTATTGCATATTAATTTGTATACTTAAAACAACCAGGAAACAAGATATCATTGCCTTATTCATTTCCTTTTATAACAATTTGATAAAAGAATTTAAGCATTGCAGAAGACAATTGCTCACCCAAAGACCCAGAATCTATGTAAAACATTGTCCTATGACAATGTCAAAGTACTCAGCCGCAAATCACTTTGTTTCAACAATGTTTAGTACCACTACAGCCTCACAGTCCAATGGTAACGGTTATTTGTTGCAGAACTGCTACATTGTACTCCTTCAGTCTCGTTTGTAGACTCTAACAATGCACCAGTCTGATTGCAGAATGTTTTCAGGGAGCAGATTCCCACTGGAGGCCAGGGTAATCACATGAGTATTACTTCTTCTTGACCGTTCATTCCAGGAACCATACCAGCCTATTAACTTTGTCTGAATTTACAAGTATAAAATAAAAACGAATCAAGGTTCTCTCTGCAGATATTTCAGTATATCATCATTCGGGCAGCAATAACAGAGGATCTCATCTCTAAAAACTTAAATGTCCTGTCTGCCTCCTGGATCCAAAGGGCTCTTCCAACTTCTGGAATAGACTACACCATAGCATTTTTGTTTCCTCTTCATTCCCCTTGGGAAATCATATCTTGCAGAGGTTGAATGGAGACTGAATAAACTGATTCAAGGCTATTGAGGACAAAATAGCAGGAAATGCCTCTCAATCGTTTTGTCAATCTGATCATTTAGTGACTGAAAGAATTATTTTCAGTTTCATGGAGCATTAAGTAGCAATTGTCTTCTACTAGAGAAGCTTCTTTTTTTTTTAAATGTCTAGAATATGGTCTAATCAGAGGATCTTCCATACTGTATCAGACTAATTGTCTATAAAAAGTCACATATCCTACTATTACTTTATTACATAAATTGTTCCATTGGCTCTTCAGACAAAACAATCCTTGCCCTAAATAGTTTACAGTGTATGCTTAGATACAGCACGGCAAAGGAAAAACTACTGAGTGTGGGGAACTTGGAGAAGACTAGACATAATTGCTTTAGACAGTTGTACATTTATATTGATAGGTCTGTATTTTTTTAAAATGTCTGTTATGAACTGTAATAGATCTTTATGAATAAAGGTTTTGGGGGAAGCTTATTTGGTTGGTGGTTTAACATGTAGAGGGGGTGAATTTGTGGGAGAAAAAGAGGGGATAATAGAAGGACTGGGAGAGTCTGAAGCACGACATGTGGCAGGGCAACAAAGGAAATGTGCTTACTAGGGAGGGATTGCAAGATAATAAAATAAAAATCAATGAATGAAAATGTTAACAAGACAAGGAATGCACTTTTCAGATGTTCCCAAAATGTAGTCAACAGAGAACTGGCTGGTCATGCGATGCTAGTTATGTTCATATCTTAAACTGAGGCTTTGTGTACATAAGATCAGTTATACCAATATAATCCCCCAAGTAAACGTACTTCAGATTCAGAGTGGCTTTTTTCAGCTTCAAATTTAAACTTCTTCCCAAGTAACAAACTAACTTCAGGTTGGAGGGTAGACAGAATAAGAAGAGCATGTCTATCTTTGGGTTTACCAGTGAAATAATCTGTTTAATTCACACCTTAGGTAATAAAAAAATTCTGGATAAGGTCTGAGTTTACAGAAAAGTAACGCTACATGAAATGTTTACCCAGTTTTTTTCCATATAAGAACTCCGGCCATTTATACAGGGATAGGGGAGGGGGAAATTGTAAATGGGAAGGAAGGTGGTGATATATTTCTGAACAGGAAAAGAGGTTGCTCATGAGAACCTATCAAGATGTGGTGCACACAATGAAAAATTTGTGAATCCCTAAAGTCAGGAGTCTATGGCTGTAAAAGCACTTTCTGCTACTGTCAACCACAAGCAGCTTGTAGGAGAGTGTGAACACCTGATGTTTCAGAGTAATTCATTCAACCAGTTGTGCAATGATGTATGTAACATTCAAAACCACAACATTTTGCATATTTTTTCTTTGCTTACATAAACAGTATAATAAAACATCCTTGTGAAAATTAAAGCATAAAAAAACACAAACAGTTAAAAACTCATTTTATGACAAGAGCACCATCCCCTCATGAATATCCGTGTGAGATGAGGTTGACTAGGCTCTGAGTCACCTTGCTGAAAGCCTCGCAGCCCTGCTATACCCCACCCCAGAAAAGGGCAGTGCAGAGTATCCTCCAGGTTGCCTAGAGTGGCAGCGTGGGATGCAGCCAGAAAAGGGCAGGAAGCAGCAGGGTTTAGCAAACCCATATAAAAGGAGTTGAAGTGCAGAGCAGAGTTCAGTTCTTTGCTGGAGGAATGTGGATAGTGTACCTGACTGGCAGAGGGAGCTACAGGACATCGGAGAGAGCAGTGCTAGCAGAGATTGGGGGATGGGGAGTAGAGGCCAAGAAGGAGCTCTGGGCTGGCTGCTGGGACTCAATGAGGACCAGGCCCTTACACAAGGGAAGTGGCTCAGGGAATATAGCAGCGACTCAGCTTAGTTGAAGGGACATGGCAGATGGCTGCTATCTTTGAGGAGCCACAATTTGAAAGATCCCAGATAGGGCTGAGAGATCATTGAACCGGGGTACTGTAATAGGCCCTGCTGGACTGACCGAGGAGCAAGCGCAGAGAGAGGGCTGCAAATAAAGCAACCTTTAAGTGATGCTGTTGTAAGACTAAGAGGAATTAGCAAATCAATATGCCAAAACACAACCACTTCAGAGGTTGAATGAAATTAATATAGAAATAGCTTAGCAATATAAACTCAATATTTTATAAATAATTCATAAAGTGGCAATGTTTATGAATGTGGCAACTTACTCAAAAAATTCATAAATGAACCAAACAGTATCAGATTTACATTTTTCTTAATCAGGAGTACCATATAATTAGTGCTCCAAAAATCACCAATCCTGCAAAAGGTTTATTGTGATTACACTACTTCAGCAATTATCACATTTTGAACACAGAAAGAACTACGCCCATATTCAATTTGTACTGGACTTAAAGAGTTTCAGGCATATTTTAAAAGGAAAATTAATTTAAAGTAAGGATACACAATTTTGCTCTTTGGGAAAAAAGTTAGTTTGGGATGTTTTTTACACATTTCCTACTTGTGGAATGAACTTCGTATTTGACAACCCGGACTTACCACAAAGTAGTTTGGTAGAAGTTCCACTCATAAGCTTACTATACAATTACATTAAAAGCATTTACTTTTTACTCTGGGATCGACAAGCAGCGACCGATGCATCGGCAGTTTATCTGCAGTCAATACCCCGCTAAATCACTCTCCGCTGACTCCTGTACTCTACTGGATCAAGAAGAGTAGGGAGAGTCGAGGAGAGAGCATCTCTGATCAACATCGTGTAACATGGACCTCGCAGTAAGTAGATCTAAGCTATGTTTATTTAAGGTATGCTATTCGCGTAACTCAAATTGCATAGCTTAGATAGAATTTCCCCTGTAGTATATTCAAGGCCTAAGTCACATCCAGAGTCAAATTCCAGAGTCCTGTTTCAAAATGAACTAACTTTGCTGCAAAGTGAATTGGTCCCATCTATTGTTCATGTGCCCAGAATGCTGCTGAGAACCAATGACAGTCAACCAATGGCTATCCCACATGGCTTTGCAGGTGATCACTACAGACTTGTCTGTTTACCTGCATGACCTTCCCTGCCCCCCCCCCCCCCCACACACACACACACACCTTTTTTTACAACTGGCATACAGTACCATTTTCTCCATTCGCTTCTGGATGCCAGTTTATTGCAATACCTGAAATAATACTCCAGAAGCCCTAAAACACCCTGGATCTCATCGTCATGTGGGCAGAAGCATTAGTGCAGGAATGTCTTGTAGCCAAGCACCGCAATTAAGACATTTTAGTGGACATTGGTGGGCAGAAGTCCAGGAGGGGCCACAACTGGGATGCTAAACAGTGTCAGATACACAGCAAAACAGCTCAGAAGCACCTACATTAAAATAAGGGCCAACAGGAAAAAACTCCAGTAGAGGACATGTAACCTGCTCTTTTTCAAGGTGCTGAATAAGATTTTACATAACTACATAACCACCCAACCCAGGCAACTAATGGAGCTTGCTGCCCCCTCGAGGAGCACCAGCAAGACACCCCAAATCCCAGGCCACAATCCAAAGGAGGACTGAAGCTGATCCCACAGCAGGAACTTTTGCATGTACCATTTTTTTAAAAAAACAAAACAAAAAAAAAGTACTATTCATGTTATAAATGTTACTATGCTATACTAGCTTCCATGCTGGGTAACACACAGAAGCAGCTATTGTAGATTGAGAGATAGAAGCCTTTCTAACTGAGATCAAAATCTCCCTCCTACCCTCAACTCAAACTGTCCATTTGCTGCCTCACAACCAGACAACTGTCAGATAACCACCGCTACCACGCACTCACTGTTCCAAAATGGGGGCTACTTGAGTCAGGTAATTGGCCTCCATCTCAAGCTAAAGTCCCAACTATCTAACATCTTTGGACCAATGGGCCATATGCATATTTTCTTTTCTGCTTTCCCTTCCCTCATATGTCCTGCCCACCTCATCCCTGCCCCCAAACTCCATTTGCCACCTCAAAATGGCAGTCAACAACATGACACTGCTACCGTCTCTCCCTCACCCCATCCCACAGCAGATTCAAATAAGGAAAACATTTTTTGAAAAACGCAGAAGTTTACTGAAGCAGTGATTACAAGAAAAGAAGCATTCTCTTTTCATGAGATAGACCTCAGTATTGCATGCCCCAAACTATAAAGAGTACAGCTCCACTGTAAAAGCCCAGCAATATGCATTCTTACAGATTGGTAACTGTGAATGCTTCAAAATAATTATTGCAGAACCCTGTTTATTTTATTCTGTACTTTCAACGTGTTTGGTAACAAAGCAAAATCTAAGGTTAAGCAATTATTCAACTTCTGTTCTGAGACTAAGAAATAGCTGCATGGCCTTCCCCAATGGTCTAGTCTGCAACTCCTTTCCCCTGAGCAACATTTCTAGGGGGACCATCTTAGTCAGGGGTCTCAAACATGCGGCCCGGGGGCCACATGCGGCCCGCAAAGCCCTTCCCTGCGGCCCGCCAAGCTTCCTGGCGCCCTCCCGCCCCCCCGGTACCCCTATAGCAGTTTGCAGGACGGAGGGGCCAGAAGTGGAGGCTTCTCTGCTGCCTGGCTGGGCCGCGCGTGTTTCTAGCTCTGGACTTCCTATATTGCTCTTGCTTTGTTTGCCAAACAGCTGTTGGTGGTGCCTAGTGCTTTCCAGGAGGGAATGGGGAGCTGCGTGCTCAGAGGAGGAGGTGGGGCAGGGGTGGGACCTCTTGGAAGGGGTGGAGCAGGGGCGGAGCCAGGGCAGCGAGGGCAGGGTGTGTGTCAGTGGTGCGGCCCTCGGGCCAGTGCACTAGTCCTCATGGAAGGGGTGGAGTGGGGGCAGAGCCGGGGCAGTGAGGGCAGGGTGTGTCAGTGGTGCGGCCCTTGGGCCAGTGCACTAGTCCTCATGGAAGGGGTGGAGTGGGGGCAGAGCCGGGGCAGCGAGGGTATGTGTGTGTGTGTCAGTGGTGCGGCCCTCGGGCCAGTGCACTAGTCCTCATGCGGCCCTCATGGTCATTTGAGTTTGAGACCCCTGATCTTAGTGAATAACTTCACAGAGTATCTCCCTGGAATGCCCTTTGCCTTGCTGAATATGATCATTCTCTGCATCCTAGTCACCTGCCTCAGTGCAACATCATCCAGAGTTCAGGACAGCCTTCTGGTTATGAAGAGGAATTATTATGCAGCTTGTTTATTATGCAGATTCTCCCTACTAATCCCTCCAAAATCATTTAAGCTCCTCTAAGGCATAGCAAAACTGCAAAGCAAGACCAAGAACACAATTCCCAATCCCAACCTCCTTTCTCTTCCCTCACCCTTGCTCTCAATCCTCCAAGGCATAACAAAGCCACACAGCACAACATTTTTATTAAAGCTATTGGTTAAATATTATATAATACATAGGTTGAGAAAAGAGTCTATGTTCATCTGGATATAATGCTTAGATTATTCACAAATACAAAGTCATAAGATACATATAGTGCATAATCAACAATAACCAAAATTTAGGTGAATAAATTTAAGAATCCAGTTTAGATATCTAGCATTCATGCATTCGGGTATATTACTCATGAAAAAAGTTACACAGAAAGCAACATTTATCAATGAGCGAAGAATGTGTCATTAATTGAGAATTTAGGACAGGTTGTCCATTTAGAGGGAAAAAACAGTCCATTGGGAAAATATTTGAGTTACTTTCTTGACTGCACTTCTCATCAGCACTCTAGCTCATCCCTCCTGGTATTGCCTATGTCCGGTGATGTGTTCTATGTAGATGTCCCTGGACCACATGATGGTGTCTGACACCATGAGTTGCCGCATCAGCCAAGCATAGCTTTGACCAACTCCACACTCTCTCAGCATTCCCTCATTACCAGGGTCCCATGCGCCCAATGATCAGTGCATGAATTTGTACCTCATAGCCTCTAGCTCTCAGGGTGTCAGTGTATTTCTCCAGCTTTCAAAATTGGGAGTCGTGGAAAGCCAGGGTCCTGTTTTCAAAGGGCACTGTGACATCCACCATGACGACATCCTCGTTGGTGATGACGATGTTTGATGGTAGTTGGTTGTGGGTTCCAGGAACAGTGGAGTTCACGGCAACCTTCCCTATGGATGTAGGGTAGTATCTCATTGGCATAGCCACACTTCCTGCGTCGCCTGTCCTGATTCCCATGTGGGACAGCTCCGTTCAACAGGATGCAGTTGAGCCGGGCCCGGTGGATGAACCTCCAGTCAGCAAATCAGGTGAAGCTGACTCTGGGAAGGAAGTGGTTGCTGGCATCCCACTTGCACATCACCTCGAAGGTCGTGCCTTGGTTCAGCTTCTATTTCAGGTTTTCCATGTACAGTAACTCCTCGCTTAACGTTGTAGTTATATTCCTGAAAAATGCGACTAAGCAAAATGAGGTTAAGCTAATCCAATTTCTCCATAAGAATTCATGTAAATGGGGAAGAGGGGGGTTAGGTTTTAGGGAAATATTTTTCACCAGACAAAAGACTATATTATATTATATATATATATATATATACATATATATATATATACACATATACATATATACACATATACATATATACATATATACATATACATATATACAGTTTAAAACTTACACTGTGTATACAAACAATTTAATACTGTACACAGCAATAATGATTGTGAAGCTTGGTTCAGCATGGAAGAGGGTGGGATATTTCCCAGGGAATGCCTTACTGCTAAATGATGAACTAGCACTCGGTTGAACCCTCAAAGGTCAACACGTTGCTAATGTAGCCTCATGCTCTACAAGGCAGCATAAATGGAGGAAGGAGAGACAGCATGGTGGACAGAGACAGAGACACACACCTTGTGTGAGAGAGATAGATGCACATTGCCCCTTTAAGTACATCGACCCCATTCCAAGTATACTGCCATTTTAAGTAGATCAGGAAGTTGAGACAGCAGCTGCTGCCTACAAGCTCCCTCCACGTAAGCAAGGGGGGACACCCTGACACCCCCCAACACACACACACACACACACACACACACACATCTATCTATCTATATCTATCTATCTATATATCTATATAGCACACAGGAGGCTCCCGGGAGCAGTTCCAAGGCAGAGGGCACTGGGAACTTAGGGAAGTGGGGAGCTGATGGGGGGCTTCTGCTTCACCGTGGTTCCAAGCCCCAACCAGCTAGCTACAATGGGCTGCTCTTTCTGCAAGCAGTGGACAAAGTAAGTGGCTGCCAAACAACATTATAAGGGAGCATTGCTCAACTTTACATGAGCATGTTCTCTAATTGATCAGCAACGTAACTACGAAACAATGTTAACCAGGATGACTTTAAGGGAGGAGTTACTGTACTGGCAGCAAATGGCATCCTTCTGTGTCCTCTCCAGCATGGCTCTAGCTCTGGGAGTGATGATGATGCACTCCATGTTCTTCACCTCTGGGAGCTGGGAGTCCTGGTGCCAATGCACACACTCCTTACTATCTTAAAGGTTCCCCCCAAGACTTGGAAGAATCTCAGGGAGGTAATGCCAGAAATGCATAAAAACGCTATCACAACTTCTCTAGAATATAAATAATACTCCCTTCTCATTTTTTAATAACCCCGCAAGCTACAGCACTCGCACTGGCTAGACCCTCAAAGACAAAGCCCTTGTCAATGGCTCAGTGGCTGGAAAACCTGAAGGGAAGAAAACAGAAAATCTGTGAAAAAATGTTCATAGATATCATTAGTGTCTCCAGCCAAAAAAAAAGAAAAGAGATGGAGGCAGTATCTGAGGACACAGAACAAATCTAACAAGGAACTCCCCGGGGAGTTCACTGCAACAGCAAAGAACAGCATGGCAGTTGCACTGCCATGGCCAAAGTCAGTATGGAAAAAGACAGGGAGATGGCAGACAACTCCTGGAGAAGATAGGAAGCCAAAAGGCTGTTACAGTGCATGTTACTATTAAGGCAGCAGGCAACACAATACTGCAAACCAGCAGCTATCCAAGTTAGGTAGACCACAGACAACACTGGCTACTAGAAACAACTCCTCCCCACTGCACTCCTGCAGAACTGCTCCCAGAAGCCATTCCCCTTCCCGACGCCAGCTCAAGACACAGAACGGGGGACCTGACACCCCTCTTTTGAGCCCTCCCGCCCATAGGTAACTTTTGAGCCTCTTGATTCCACTTCAGAAGAAGCAGAGCCACCCTGTTTACTCAGCTGTGACTTTAACTGCCTTGGAATGAAAAGCTTATTTGTCATTAGATAATTGTTGTGTAATACATTTTTATTAAACAACCTGATGAAGGAAATTTTAAAAGGTGTTAACAGTTAATTTTACATAGAAAATAATTACATTTGCACTAATTCAGCACAGTTTGCAACCACATGCAGGCAAACACACAGTGCAATAGGAACTGCCACAACACTGCATTTTCAACACCCATAAAATGATACAGTACAGCTTTGCAATTTCAGGCCTGAGGTTCAAAATAAGAGCAATAGGCATCCCTGACAATATCACGCTGGCTATTTGCATTTTGTACTTGGACACTTTGCTGGTTCCTCAAATGGCTGAGCAAATCTCTACATCTCCGCCTCCCACCCATTGATAGAAAGTTCTCCCCCTTAAACTCACAAATATTGTGCAAAATACAACAACATTTCGGATTTTTTTCTGCTGCTTCTAGTCTATTCCACAAACAAAGCCATATCCCTTTCCAACAGTCAAATGCATTCTCAACTGTCTTTCTGCAAGTACTGAGGCAGTAGTTAACAGCCAATTCAAAGCAGCCAATTCAAAATGATCTGGACAAACTAGAGAAATGTTCTGAAGAAAACAGAATTAAATTAAATAAAGACAAATGCAAAGTACTACACTTAGAAAGAAACAATCAATTGTACAAATACGTAATGGGAAATGATTAGGGGTACTGGGACAGGGATGTAAGTGTTATAGAGCAGTGGTCCCCAACCTTTTTGTCACCGCGGACCGGTCAACGCGTGACAATTTTACTGCGGCCCGGGGGGAGGGGGGGGGCGGCTAGGGTTGACTGCTGCTGCCGCTTCACCACTGCCCGCCACGCCACCGCTCCCGCCCCTGCTCCGTGGACCGGTACCAATTGATCCACGAACCAGTACCGGACCGCGGCCCGGGGACCACTGTTATAGAGGATCAGAAGCTAAATATGAAACAACAGTGTAACACTGTTGCAAAAGAAGCAATATTCTGGGATGCATTAGCAAGAGTGTTGTGAGCAAGATTTGAGAAGTAATTCTTCCACTCTACAGCATGCTAAGGAATCGGCGGGAGTATCGTGTCCAATTCTGGGCGCCACATTTCAGAAAAGATGGGGACAAACTGGAGAAAGTCCAGAAGAAAGCAACAAAAAATTAAAGGTACAGTAAACCCTCGATTTAACGGACTTCGGATGCAACGGACAAAATTTCTAAGCAAGTCTGATGCATCCGAAATCCATTTGTCGAGGGCTGGCTGCCGGCTCCCGGCTGCCGCCCGGGTCCAGGCAGCGGGCGGGCTGGCTGCCGGCTCCCGGCTGCCGCCCGGGTCCCGGCAGCGGGCGGGCTGGCTGCCGGCTCCCGGCTGCCGCCCGGGTCCCGGCAGTGGGCGGGCTGGCTGCCGGCTCCCGGCTGCCGCCCGGGTCCCGGCAGCAGTTATCTAGTTATCTACATAGTCCTGCCTGGAGTGCAGGGAACTGAACTGAATGATCTCTTGAGGTCCTGGTCCCTGCCAGTCCTATGCTTCTATGAATGTCTTCACTAACCAGGGAAGAGAGGGTAAGTCAGGTCTCCCGGGATAAAACTGGAGGAAATGTCCACACTATTAATGTCTATAGTGTTTCAAGGGCCAAGGAGTCTTGCTGCTATTTAATTTAAATACATCTAAATTTCAAAAGATCTTAACACTGTGGACTCTTCCAGACCACCCTGAAGTTACGTCCATAAATCTGCAATGGCAGTCAACAAGCACTTGGACCACCATGGAGAAATACCCCTTTCTGTTTATGAATTCTGAGCCCTGACTCGGGAAGGGGAAGAGGAGGAAAAGAGGCACATAGGTCCCCAGCAGTTGTCCCAATACAATCTGAAAATCACATGAGTACAAAAAAATCAATAATCTCCAGTGCATTATCAAGCTTTATAACTCTGGGGAGCAGTCCCTTTTCCCTGGCATCACACACCTGCCTGACAATGCCCCCAATGGGTATGAAGCTTATCCACGTGTACAGGGCACTGCAAGTTGGTACACTGCTGCTGTAGCTGCAGGGTCAGTTCACAGCAGATATCTCCAAAAAGGTTGGCTTCCCCATCCAAAATTTCTTTCACCAATTCTGGTCATCCCAGGTCTGAAGAACAATCATTTCACCAATCCATGCTGGTTTTCTAAGCCCAGAAGTAGTGCTGCATGCATGCTGTGAAGCTGCTCCAGGAACCGGTCCGCTACGCAGTTGCTTGGTATCTTTCTTGTTCCCCCACTACTGGAGGTCCTCCTGCTGCTGGAGCAGCTGCTGTCACATTTTCTGCTTGATGGTGCATCAGGCAAAATCCAAAACTGAATTCATCCAGCATTCAGTGTTAAAATATAGCCCAAGCAGGCTATGATTTATCAAGGTTGCCAGCATATTGGTACCAAGCATTGCTGGGCCCAAACTGCCACACAGCCATTCAAAAATGGTGCTACCAATCCTTTAAAAAGGCAAGGGCAGAGACAAATGAATCATAGGATTTAAAAAAAAAAAAAAAAAATCAGAACCAGCCTGGCTTCTACTATGCATCCCACAACACACAATGAGAAAAATCCCAAAATGCACACTGCTCAACAGCAAAGCAGAGGAGCACACTTACAGAGTGCCATATGCGCAGTTCACAGCAAATTGCTGCTAAGTGTACACAATAATGCGTGTTGACAGATGGTACAGTGCCTTGGGTGCAAGCTATTACTGCAGCTTCCGTAATGTGCGTTACCTGACAGCAAAAAGCTATTAAACCCCTCATGCAGACAAGCCCTTAAAGTGTTGTGTGGGAAAGAATGTCATTGTCATAAGCGTGTCACATCTGACATGGAAATTACAAGTATTCATTAGTAAATTACATCAAAGATCTCGCATTATACAGATATCTCAGTAATTAAAAGGCAGCTACCTGTTCAGTGAGAAGCAAGAGTACCAATGATGACAGACAAGAAACTGAAAAGTTGGGGGTAGAGTTAATTGGAAAAATAGTCATCCAGGATCTCCACTGCTGCTCTCCTGCTGGACACAAGTAGAATTTCTGGAGCTTTCCTCTGGGGTTTCTCTGATGTCACATTTTTCAATCCTGTACTGCTATTGCAGGAAAGAGGAATCCACCTGGTATGATTGGTGGACAGATTCCTGAAACAGTATTCAGTCTGGTTCACCCACGAAACTAGTGACAAGAGCTGAAACTAGTATATTTAACTACTAATACATGCAAGTAGATTTAGTTGTGCATAAACAAACCTGTATTTGAAAGTAAATTTCTAACCAAAGTCACATCTCAAATACTGAGAAAAAAGTCAGTCTGAATACAAAAAATATTAACTTACCAGCTTAATTGCCACATATTCATTTGTGTACAAATTTTTTCCTTAAAGAAAGACAAAAACAAGAATGTCAGACTCTGCCAGGAGTTGCTTTTAAAAGACAGAATTGAGAGAGATCCGTTTTGCCAAAAACTACATCCACATAAAACATTAATGAGGCTCCACTATGGCTATTTGCTTCAGCAACTAAACACACTACTTTGTCAATAAGCTCTTTGGCAAGTAACAGTCAGGCTTATGACCAGCCTAAATAGCACCCTATGGTGTGCTTCCATTGCACTGAAGTAACACATGACCTTAACACATGACCAAAGAATGAATGGCAATTGACCCAACAGGTTGACAAAAGGGTGATTCCAACCCTCTTCCATTGCTTGCCCTCCCCGCCCCTTGAGGGGGGTAATATTTTGACACTAAATTGAAATATTCCTTTAACTTAATACATAATTGATTTCAAAGTGTATTTTATCAAAGATAAATTTGCAGTGTCAATACTGGCAGACCCCAAGTAAAGCAGAATCAGCTATAAAACTTACTCAATTAACACAACTAACAACATTTGCTACTGTATATTTTGGCCCAAAATTCCAGGCCTCGCTCTGTTAAATACATAACTGAATAGATACAATCCCAGAAAAAATATCAATGTTTCCAACAGAGTAAGAAAATATTTACTTGCTAGTGAAATACAGAAAATTAATTCAACAAGTAAGCCTGTCTGAAGAACACATCAGTGTTATGCACGTCCAGATTAAGGAAATCAAATGCTGTTATAATTTTAAATCTTATTTAAGCATGTTGATTACAATTTAGTTTAATATGGATTTTTTTTTCAAAGAAGAAAACTAGGATGCATGTGAAAGAAAAATTAATTAAATTAAATAAAACAATATGCACTGTTCCAACAGAAAACTCAAGAAGAAATTAACTGCAAGAAAGGGTACATTTGTACTCTACTAACTCCTATTTTCAGTGATTTGTAACTCAGTGAAGGTTTCGATTTTTTTAAAGCTAGCTTTCCACTTGCTACTTCTTTAAAAATATATTTAACTGAGCTGCTAAACTTTAGTGGCATATATTTAAAGAAGTGAATTTAATGGTTTTAATAATATATCATCAAGAGAATGCACTTCCACACAGAATATGCACAGAAGAGCATCAAAAGCTGGAAATTTTGCTGAGACAAAATATGGGTCACTGACCAATTGTACAGAAAGCACTGCAGAATTCCCAGGCTATTTATTCTGTGACCCTCAGTGACTTTACCTTGTCAGTTAGCACCAGTTCCTAAGATCTTTGTTGTTATTTTGGAAATGGAAGTTAGAAACTGAACAGACAAGAGGAAAGTAGAAATACGAGATGGAGTGAAGAGGTGGTGAGAGAAAAAAAAAGTCTGAAAATTGGTATTCAAGTCTAATAGTGAGGTGCATTTGACTATTGTTTATTTCACAGAAAAATATGCTTGAAGAAAGTTCACAGTCATAATACCGAAACTAAAATTTACTAGTGCAAATAATTTCAGATCTGGGGTTTGTTTTAAAAGATTAATTTAGCCAATTGCATGAGGTAAACTAACAAGGGTTGCAGTTTTGTCATGAAAATTTTTAACAGAGTTAAGGTAAAAGATGCTAAAAGATCAGTCAAGAATCAGAGAGGTAGCCGTGTTAGTCTGGAATTGCAGAAGTGACAAAGAGTCCTGTGGCACCTTAAAGACTAACTAAAGTATTGAAGCATAAGCTTTCGTGGGCTAATACCCACTTCGTCGGATGCATGCAGTGGAAGTATCCAGGGGCAGGTATCCTGGATACTTCCACTGCATGCATCCGACGAAGTGGGTATTAGCCCATGAAAGCTTATGCTTCAATACTTTAGTTAGCTTTTAAGGTGCCACAGGACTCTTTTTCACTCCTAAAAGATCAGTGTTCACATATAAAACACCCTGTTTGCCAATATTTTAGGGAGGTTTACTGGGGAGGAGTTTGCTATTTTAAAGATACCATCAACTTGAAAAAAAATCACATTTCAAATCAGAAAAATGTTGTACTAATCATTAATACAACAAACCTGTATGGTTATTATGGCTAAAAGAAGATAGAATTATTTCTCTTTTTTTCAGTTTTACTTGATATACAAAATGATGCAATATGCACATTTTCACTATTTTGTTGATTGTCAATACTGATTTTTTTTAATTCTCCATTAAAAATGTTTTAACAACGAATTATAGAATGTTCTATCAGAAAATTGACACAAATTAAATTAAAAAATCCAAGTCAATTGTGTCATTTTAATATATATTGAATTTATAAAAGGCTTCAGAGTTGACAGCTTTGGAGAGTTAACTCCTCTCTTTAGTACCATCGGTTATACGCAGCAGCAACGCAAGTTTTCCCTCATAGCACCATGGAAGCACGGTTGAGTTGAAAACAAAAGGAATTGCAAACTAAGTCCATTAAGATAATTAGGACTTTAATTTGTTGCAACTTGAACACAGTATCTAGTGCTTACAAAGGCTAAAAGCCCCAGCTCCCAAAATCAGTAAGATTCTGAATTTTGATGATGGACCATGTGCCTGTAAGAGGAGGGGTGACCTGGAGCCTTTGCGGACTGATATTTCCCTTTTGGTACCCTCTACTCCCACAGCCACCAGGAGAGAGGAGAGACGATTCCAAAGTGCGCAGAAACCCAGGAGAATCTACCCTACATTATGGGTTGTATGATGGGAGCCCTGTCATCACACGCTAGAACCAGTTAAACGGGAGTGGGCACACTGCCCAGTGTTAAATTAATCCAGCTGTGGCCTACCACTTAATACTTCCAATGTGTCTGTTCCTTTGCTTACATGTCCTGATCAATTTACCATGTCACCAACCACTATAAGCTATCATAAAGATATGGCAACATCTTTTTCCTCCAGCATGGAAGACCACAGTTCCAAGTTGTTGCTAAGCTCCTTCTATCTAAGCTCCTTCTATCTCAAGGGTTCTCAAACTGGGGACCCATGACCCCTTAAGAGGTCATGAGGTTATTGCATGGGGGCGGGGGGGGTCACAAGCTTTCCGTCTCCAGGATAGATAATAGTATTAAATATAAAAAAGGTGATTTTTAAATAATAAGGGGTAGCACTCAAAGGCTTGCTGTGTAAAAGGGGTCACCAGTAAAAAAAAGTTTGAGAACCACTGTTCTATCTGATAAATCACCCATTTATACCAGGTCTTAACTTGCTGCTCTACATTAAGACTCCGGTCCTGTAAAGATTTCCGTACGTGCCTCAACTTTACTATTTGTAAGTCGTTTAATTGAAAATGCATAACATTAAGCACATGCATAAGTCTTTGTAGGATTGGGTCCTAAATTATTTGCCACCACATTCACAGATGCAAAATTCTAAATGTCAAATAAACATAGGTTTTTGTTTTAAATTAAAACTGAGTTTATGACAAATCTAATTTTAATAGTAACTTTTAATGTGAATGATCTACAAATTTAAATGATTTTATACAACATATTCTAGACTAGATAAATAGACTTTGCATGGTCTGACCAGACATTCACTTGCAGCAGAGGCTGATAAAGTAAAGGCAGCCAATGCACATGGCCACTGTAAGGGAAACAGTGCTGCTCTCCTTTCCTTATCTCTCTCCTTCCCTGTCAATTATCCAATTCTATTTCTCTTGGGTTCATGCTCCACTGTCTATTGCTCACAAAGTGAAGCCAATGGGTTTTTTTAGTTTCAATCTCATACTCATCTATGTGTAAAGTCAGCAGATTATCCACTGCTAACTTTGCATGTTATGCACACTAAAAAGTTGAGCTGTTGAGATAAAAGTTGCTGCTTTCACATTTAGGAAATCCCAATCACCATAAGCAGCAAAGTAAAAACTTACAAGTATTGAGTCTATTTCTCCCTGCTTCCATTCTACTTACTAAGAAAACTAAAACTTTGTAAAAATATTTTTTTTAAAGATACACAATAATAAATATACATTTACAAGACAGATAATACGTTTGTCAATTTCACAGAATTTATTTCTCATTTCTGTGTTTATCAAAAAAGGAAGAAGACCAGACAAAAATAAGTTCTGTTATGAAATGTCCAAAAAAATAAAATAAACTTCCTGAATTTGTTATTGTTGTCTTAACAAATGGCATTTAAGAGAGCTAATACACTGGTTCTATTTAGTTCATACAGTGTCTGAAATCCATTGAAAAAAATCTAACAAAAAAAAGTTAAGGATAGAGTTATAGCCTAAATTCTAAACTTCATAGGTATGAGGACAAATTTAGACCCACAATATTATTTTATCATTTTTATTACAGCCACAACTGATTAGAACGCAACTAAACACATTGTGTTTCCTGCTGAGAGTGTGAAAGAGGAAGGGGAAAAAACAGTAACATTCTGAATTGCAGTCAATTCACTTGATAATCTAGAAGTGCATACAGTATACTAAAGTCTGTGCTAACTGATTTCTTTATAAGTTCTTAGTATGAATAAGCACACTGGAAAATGAAAACTGAGAAAAATGCACTCTTGGACTTAAATGAATGCCCAGTGCTTTATAAGGGTTGGATATTGTTAGAGAAGCTATCCTCTTCATAAGGAAAGTTTAAAGTGTGGTCCGTATTCTGCCCTGCAGTGATTATTCATAGATTGTCTGTATTCCATGGTATTCTTCAGAAAATAAGTTGTCCTGAACAGCAACCTATCTCAAAACAGATTCAAGTGTCAGACAGAGTGCATACTTGTGTCACTGCTGAGCACAAAATGGTTATATTTTTTAATACTAGTATTGCAGTAACTGCATAGGCAAATTTAATCTGAGATAACTATAACAGAAAAGCTACTGTACAAAACTGAACTATGTTACTTAGCTAGATTTTAAGAACTAATACCCAATAGTGTACCTAAGGCAAATAAAATAACTTTTAAACATTGCAACCTTTATAATGTTCATACACTTTAAATATACAGTAAGTGTAGATCACTTTTTATTCTTCCCTTGTATCAGAAAGTTACCGTATTAATTTAATTTAGTCTGAAACAAAAGCATTCACAAGCTCATTGACAAAGCAATGACTTCAACTGACATACTCAACCAAATTATTTACTTCCTTTTTTTATATGTATGTAGTCGTTACTTTATCTACAGTATTACTGTGCTGTATATATATATATATATATATATATATATATACACACACACACATATATAGACACACACACACAGAGAGAGAAAAGGTGCACATTAAAGACTGTGATTCTGTAAGAAAAAATATTTCAAAAGGTGTGCAACACAAAAAAAAAAGTAGTAGGAAAAATAGTATATATGGAAGAGAAACACATTGTGAATGTATAATTTGCATGTAAATCATGAATTAGATAGAGCGGAATAAGGAATACCAGTCTTACCTAATCGCAGTTCTCCAAAATTACCACATCCAATTTTTTTGCCAACTCGGAAGTTAGGGCCAACCATTAACACTCCAGAGTTCGAAGAGCCAGTGCCACGTGGATTGTGACCTGAACGCCCAGTAGGCCGTGCCATTCTATCATCTGGTTTGTCCTTGTCTTTCTTTTTACCATCCATATCAAGTTTACGGTACTCCACTTTGAATTATTTTTATTCAATCAAGACAAGCAAACTCAAACAGGATAATGTGAGAATGGAAACATCACTAGTTAAGTGCTCCAGCTGGTTAATCAGTCACTAAATTGTAGCTGGTAAGTAGTCAATGGCTGCATATTCATCCCATTCGCAAAACAGTTTTCCTTGGTAGTCTTTGAAGCAAAATATATACTCAGTGTGTATCCTACCAGCAGGATTTACAGAGACTCTGTAAATGAAAAAGAGTATACATATTTGGAACAAGATATCTTCCTATAGCATCACTTGATTAAAGTATAATAAATAGAACTTTTTAATATACCCTTGTTGCACAACATTACCATAGTGACTAACTTTTGCTCTGAGATTCATATACACAACTCCCCTTAACTTCAATCGGAGTTGTGCAGGAAAATCTGAAAGCAGAATTTTAGTACAGATTGTTAATACATTACTTTTTGCAAAAACATAACCAGCCTGAACTATCTAGTGTACAATCTTGATATCGTAACTTAAAGAATGTCCATAAAATCAAATCAGTTATGCCAGTTTTTAAGCAATTGATATGGCACTTCAGGTAAACACCATATACACTCATTCTCTGAAGCTAACGAACTCATTCAAATTAAAAGGAAAAAAAGATTTCCCTACACTTATTTCTTTTCCTTTTTCTGAATGGTAAGATATCTTATTTTTGATGCTTAATGTAACACTTACCAAAGAGTGCCAAGTACTTTTAATATATTGTTTTCCATTATTTCTAGTATTGCCAGCTTTGAAAATAAAACCTATTTCCTTACCAACATTCACTTTTTTTTCTTTTATTATTAAAGGAATAGTTTTGTCATCACACATTTTTGGTTCAATTCACTTCATTGCTTGGACTCTAGTTCCAACAAGAATTTCATCAAAATAGATATTATATGTTAGTGTTCAGTTGCCATAATAGCCCAATAGAAGGATCCAAAAACTACTTTATTTAGGCCCTACATGAATGGTGGCTATTGTTTGCTATTTGAATCACTTGATAAAGGTAATTTTAAAACCCCAAAGTTCAGATGACATGTACCGATCACATTCCAGCAATCTTAGAGGTCAAACTTTCATCCCAAGACTATTCAACAATATCCTTTCACATATGTTCTATTTTAAATGTTAGGATTACCTGGAAGTTAAACTCAAGATGTCTCTCTTAAAGCAAACTTTATAATGATCACGTTGTACAAATCGTTTTTTTGAATACTGTTCTTTCTTTAACTTATCTTATTTTCAAATACCATTTTAGCAGAACAGATGTCACATTTTTCATCTGCTTCTGGCATACACAAAAAGTAATACTATCTTCTGTTACACTAAATCAATAGACATGACAAACTATCATAATGCTACAAAATCAAAGTGCAAATACAGAAAGGAAGAGCCACACTGCCATTCCCTGCCTAGATGGTACAAAAGCGCAAGGGACAATATCCTCCCCACTGTTGACTTCTGCCAATTCAATCATGGTTGTTTCTGACATGATAACCTTTGAGGAATTTCAATATGGTTGGAAGAGAGAAGACCAAGAACAACTATATCGGAGGATGGCACGCCAATATCACTACTAGATGTGCCCTGATCAGACCAGAGAGTCCAGACTGTTTCAACTGCAATAAGTAATCTACAATTTTAGTTACCAATACTTGTTCACTTGTTCACTTGTTCAGGCACTAGGTCATAATGGGTCTTCCATGTGGAAAAATCTCTTCCACTTGAAAAAATAAGTCTTCCTTGTGGAATGGTTTGTGCTTTATGCCAGGATGTCCTGAACATGCAAAGAGCAGTCTTTTTCCATGGTATTTATTCAGCCAGCATCCAAACAGTCAGCTGTAATGATGCAGATCTGGATTCAATACTTGTCCCTGGTTCTGTGACAATAGGTCTAGGAGCCTGATTTAGGGGTTGTGAGAATGTGTTCATCAAGTTCATCAGCCAGAACTTTCCCAGACAGTAAGCAGCTATGAGGCCGAGTCAAGCCCACAATCAGAGAAAAGGCATACAGCAGCCCTTATTTCTACTGCAGTAGGAGAGCTTCCAACCAGGATCAAGTACTCATGCAGGCTAGGGAAAAGAAGTTGGGATACATTGCATTGTTTCTGATGCACACAGATCTATTACCAGGATACCTATGTTGATGGAATAGGAGTTCGTGAGGGACTGCAGCAACAACCAGTTGTGGCTAATGGTCGACTGTTCAAGAAATCCACTAAATTGTTGCTGGTTCCCAGGAAGTGAAAGGTTGTCAGGATTAAGCCATGCAGGCAACACCAGTTCCATAGTAGAGGTAACAAAGTCCTGTGGCACCTTAAAGACTAACTATAAAGTTTTGAAGCATGAGCTTGCATCCGACGAAGTGAGTATTAGCCCACGAAAGCTCATGCTTCAAAACTTTATAGTTAGTCTTTAAGGTGCCACAGGACTTTGTTACCTCTACTATGGAACTGGTGTTGCCTGCATGGCTTAATCCTGACAACCTTTCACTTCCTGGGAACCAGCAACAATTTAGTGGATTTCTTGAACAGTCGACCATTAGCCACAATTGGTTGTTGCTGCAGTCCCTCACGAACTCCTATGCTTGCATCCGACGAAGTGGGTATTAGCCCACGAAAGCTCATGCTTCAAAACTTTATAGTTAGTCTTTAAGGTGCCACAGGACTTTGTTACCTCTGCTATTCCAGACTAACACGGCTACCTCTCTGATTCAGTTCCATAGTATGACTCTGGACTGCAGGGGGCGGGGTATGAGGAGGTGGGAGGACCGAAGGTGGTGCCCTTTTGTTTCTTTTATGGTATATTGCCAACATATTTGTCGGTATTTATACTATCAATTGCCAGAGGACTAGAAGGAATGCTTCACACACTAGCCTGATGGCCCTGAGTTCCAATACTTTTATGCATAGCCTCATGTCTTCTAAGGGTCATTCCATTTTGGTCATGTCCAACACTAACATTCCAGGCAATGAAGGGATCTTGAATGGCACTCCTTTGTTGACATTGCTAGGGTGTAGACACCAAGACAGTTCCCTGAGTATGTGAGATGAAGTCACAACTGTCTTGCTCATAATGCTTTGCCAGGGAATAGATTGATCTGAGACAAAGTCATAGGGATCTCAGGAAAAGCCTGGCAAGCAATATGTCACACATGTACAGATGGCCTAATAATGTGAGGTAAATCCATAATCTCATAATCAAGCAAGCAATTACCCCATTTATTAACAACTGAAAGGAGAGGAATCTATCTTAAGGCAAGTAGGACCTAGCTGTCAGAGTGGATCCCGAGTCCTAAAGATTACTGTATGTGCTGTCATTATATAATTTCTCATATTTCTGGTAGGTTCAAATGGGTGAGCAAAATTACTACTAAATATTTTTCTAAAATTAACATTAAAATAAATTATTCTGGTGATCTAGTGTATATATAGGACACACATACTTCCATTGAAATACCTTTAAAGCAATAATCAAAAATAATAGATCAGCAACTTTTAGTTTTCAAAAAATTATCTCAATTTATGGCAATTTATGGGCTTGTCACTTTTTGTTTGTTGATTCAACAGATGTTACACATTACAAAATTCAATTCTACAGGCAACTACTCTTAACATTGTTTACATAAACTAAAACAACTAGTACCTTAATAGGCTTCTTACAGCAGAGACAAAGGAAGTTCTTTTAATATTTAACAATTATAGTATTACTGTCAGAAAGGAAGACACCCTTATCTAAGCCTCTTTCTTTCTGGTCTTGAGTGTAATGTTGCACTTTCCTATACTATACAATTTTCATCTAATCTGAAGCAAACAGAATATGTAGAATGTTTGCTGCCATGAACCCCTTCTATGGCAAATTGCGGATCATGTCTCCCTCACATACATAATGTAGTAAATATGTGAATTCACAAATCACACTTACCCAAGAAAGTGGTGCACTGTTCATGGCAATGCCTTTTCTTCAACGTAATGAGCACGTTTTAGATGTAAATAGCATGCTAAAAGTAAAGAAATACATATGTAATATTGGCACTCATTCATATAAACATTTCTCATGCTTTACTCAGATTTTAAACAAATTAAAGATTTAGTACTGTTGTTTTTCTAAATCAAAGTAGAAAGCAGGCTTCTATGAATATTATAAGTGTAAGTGTGTCCTATACAGGAACTCCTCACTTGTGTAGTTCTGTTCCTGAAAAATGTGACTTTAAGAGAAACGATGTTAAACAAATCCAATTTTCCCATAAGAATTAATGTAAATGAGGGGAGTTAGGTTCCAGGGAAATGTTTTTCACCAGACAAAAGACTGTAATATATATATACACTTGCAAAAATACCCAGCGTTGCTCGGGTCTGTTGGAGGGGGGGAGGGGGGAAGAGAGCTGAGCGAGTGCAGGGTCCGTTGGAGTGAGGGGAGAGGGGGAGATTTAAAAAATTTTCTATTCTTACCTGAGGGGGGAGAGAGCTGAGCGAGTGCGGGTTCCGTTGGGGGGGAGGGGGGGGGAGGGGAGAGAGCCGAGCGAGTGCGGGGGCCATTGGAGAGGGGTGAGATTTTATAAATTTTCGATTCTTACCTGAGGGGGGAGAGAGCTGAGTGAGTGTGGGGTCCGTTGGAGGGAGGAAAGAGCTGAGCGAGTGCGGGGTCCGTTGGGGGGGGGGGGGGAGATTTTATAAATTTTCGATTCTTACCTGAGGGGAGAGAGAGCTGAGCGAGTGGGGGGGGGGGCGCGTTGGAGTGGGGCGGAGGGGGGAGAGAGCTGAGCGAGTGCGGGGGCCGTTGGAGGGGGGAGGGGGAGAGAGCTGAGGGGGGGCCGTTGAAGGGGGGTATTATTACATCATAACTATGTCATAGAGAACAGCAGCTGTTAAGCTGCTGCCCAGCTGATGTTAATGGGCTTTAAAGAATTTCACCCCTAGGGGGTGTAAGAGGTGAGATTTGAAAATTTTTCGATTCTTACCCTGATTAGGACCCTAAAGCCTATAACTGTGCCAAATTTCAAGTCTCTAGATCAAACGGTGTAGAAGGAGTAAGGGAACATACATACACGCATACACCATTTGATTTTTATATATAGAGATGTAACAATTTAATACTGGTACACAGTGATAATGATTGTGAAGCTTGATTGAGGTGGAGGAGTCAGAGGGTGGGATATTTCCCAGGGAATGCCTCAGGGAATGAACTAGCAACTGACAGATCTCACTCTCTGCAGCAGGAAAGAAAGGAGGGCTGACAGAGACAGACACACACCCTGTGTCTTTATGAGAGACAGATTCTCCTTTAAGTATGCAGACTCTTAAGTACACTGCCTTGCTAATTAGATCCGCTTGCAGAAAGCTCCCTCCCTTGTGTGTCCCTCCTGCTCTATGGAAGATGGGGTAAGCAGGGTGCAGGAGCATGGGGGAGGGGGACACCCTGACATTAGTCCCCCTCATCATCCCCTCCACCCCCCACACAGCAAGCAGGAGTCTCGGGGAAGCAGCTCCAAGACAGAGGGCAGGAGCAGCACATCATGGAAGTGGGGGTAGGGACAGCTGACCTGCCAGCAATTTGATAGCCTGCTGAGCAGCTGCTGAACAGGGAACTTAGGGGAGCGGGGAGCTGATAGGGGGGCTGCCGGTCCACCCTGGTTCCAAGCCCTCACCAGCTTGCTGCAACTGGCTGCTCTTCCTACAAGCAGTGAACAAAGCAAGCGGCTGCCAAATGACGTTAGAAGGGAGGATTGCACAACTTTAAAAGAGCATGTTCTCTAATTGATCAGCAATGCAACAACAAAACAACGTTAATCAGAATGACTAAGTGAGGAGTTCCTGTATATACCAGAAGCCTTCTACACACAGAGGAAGTCATACCCTTCTCCAACTAAGCGTACCAACTAAAATGACTGAGATTAAGAGAGGATAAAGGGATAATTCTTACAAGCAAAATGATTGGGCCCTAAAAAATTGCTGAAGGGCCAGAAGACAAGAGACTCTTCTCTTTCTAGTTGTGGAGCGAGAAGGACTGAACTGCTGGGGAGGAAAGGGGTACCTGGAGCAGAGCAGGACCAGGGAAAGGCCAGAGGAGCTGTGGAGCTCCAGCCTGACAACTCCCCAGGCTGAGATAGTGAGTTGGGGATTCACTGGGGAGGGGAGACGCAGACTATGGGGTCACTGCAGTGGCAGAATCCCGAGGTAAAGGCCACTGGCTCTGAGAGGGACGCAGGGGCCTGAGGCAGGTGAGCCACTGGCCAGCAGAGGGCGCTACGAGATGGAATCAAGCTCATTCTAGGGTAACCAGCAGGAGGTGCCACACCAGTGAGTTTCAACCTCACTACAGAGGCATTAAAATGAGAGGCAATTGCATTGTTCACCAGCTCAGGAAAAAAATTCTATAATTAGGGCGCAGTATGAAGGGAGGGGGGGAAGGCATCACTGGTGAAGTGGAAAGGGCAGCGCCGTGACATTATACAAGACAAAGAGCTGAGTTATGAGGGGGCCATGAACATAAACACAACAAAGTTTAAGTTTGAACCCAATGAGAGGAGACAGGAGAAATTCTAACAGCAGGTTTCTAGTCTGAATACTGCACAAGAAAGATGGATCTCAACAGCTACAATTTGTATTCAACTTGAGGTAGGGAGGTGAAATGAGCATCAGGGAGGCCAATAATCAAGATGGGAAATGACAATGGCCTGTAAGAAACGTTCTTGCAATTTGCCAGAAAGATAATGTTCCTATGTTCTCAAGTGTTATAAGGGGAGAAACAGCAAATACTAACACTGTCTGGAAGATAAGGTATAGGGCAGAGATGACAGTAAGAGGAGACAAATCTGATGCCACAGTAACAGGCCTAAGCTGATGGTAAGTGCAATGAGGTATTCAAAGTGACAAAGAACAGGAAAGGAGAGAGAAGAATCAGGAATTCAGTTTTAGCTATGTTAAGTTATGTGTCTCTGGCAACAGAACTACATGTAATACACCAAATCATTTTTAAAGTTTAAACACAATTAAACTTAAGAAAACATACATTAATTCCCTTCCCACAACATTTTTATGGAATTAATATCATCATCAAGAAGAAGGATGAAGGCCACTTCAGTGTCTATCACAGCCAGCACATGGAGGAAAATGAACTTCCATTGCTGTCCCATGGCAGATCTCAATTAAGTATCAATGTTTTCAGGGCATGTTGCTAGTGGACCATATCAGTCAAGTACACTGTAAAACATCTTGAGACATAGCTATAATTAGTTATTATAATACAGTCCTTTAGAGAAAAGCAAAAAGATATTATAACATATAGTCAATCACAATTTTCATTAAAATATAGTTTTAGACCCTACTGAAAGCTATCATTGAACCACAGAGAATGCGGTATTTCCAATTGTCAAAAAACCTCCCTTTGCGCAGTGACACCATTGTAAAGTGGTGATACAGAAGCCTATTTACATGTCTTTTTATGACTCGTCTATTTCTTTCCACTTCTGAGTCAGTGTTTCTCAAGACAGTTTTAAAATATTTTCATACCCAAAAAATTTCCATATAATGCATCAGAGAAAAAAAATCTATACCCATATGAAAACAAACCTTCATTTACATGAATAATGGGTATAGATTAGGAAACCATGTGCTTCTACATCACTGGATTCCATGCTGCAATATAGGATATTCTCTAGTTATGTATTATGTATGTGGGGAAGGACTACAGGGAGGAGGGTAAAATGAGGTTGCAGGGGCCAGAGAGGGGAGAACAGAGGAGGAGTGGGAGAGAAGCCTGATGATGCAGCAGAGGGGTGGGGGAGAGGAATTGGTGGGAGGGTCTGACTAATAGCAGAAGTGCAAGAGGGGCAAGGGCAGAGGGGGGACATTGACACACTAGACGCACAGAGGCATAAGGGTTTAGAACAGGGGTGGGGAACCTCCGGCCCGCGGGCCTTATACGGCCCGCCAAGTCATTCCATCCGGCCCGGGGCGGGTCATGGCTGAGTCAGGCACTGGGAGAAGATGCGCGGGGGTCACCAGGCGGGGGCGGCCCCGCGCTGAAGCGCCTGGGCCGCCGCTGGCCAGGGATGCGTGCGGGCCGCCAGGCGGGGGTGGCTCCGTGCTGAAGCGCCTGGGGCTGCCGCCGGCCCCGCGCTGAAGCGCCTGGGGGCGGGGGCAGAAGACGTGCGGGGCTGCCGCCGGCCCCGCACTGAAGCGCCTGGGGGCGGGGGTAGAAGACGCGCGCGGGCTGCCAGGCGGGGCGGCTCCGCGCTGAAGGTAGGGGCCGGGAAGCGCCTGGGGGAGCCGATGGTTTAAAGGGGGGGGGGAGGCTGGGCTGGGGGGCAGGCAAGGGGCCGGGGGGGGGGGGAAGAGGCTGGGCTGGGGGGCAGGCAAGGGGCCGGTGGGGGGGGGGGGGGAGGCCGGGCTGGGGGCAGGCAAGGGGGCAGGAGACTAGGCTGGATGGGATGGGCAAGTCGTGGGTGCGGGAGGGAAGGAGGTTTGGGTTGGGGGGGGAGGCTGGGCTAGGCGGGTCAGGCATGGGGGGCAGGAGGCTGGGTTGGGAGTGGGAGGGGGGGAGGAGGTTAGGTTCGGTGGGATGGGCGAGGCAGGGGTGGGGGAGGGAAGGCGGTTAGATGGGGGGGGGGCTGGGCAGGGGTAAAGGAAGATGACCTCCTGCCCTACACCCAGGCTGACAGCGGGAGCTGACTGGGGCAGGTGGCAGGACCCCAGCTGGCAAGGGGCCAGCGGGGGAAACCCCAAAGCAGTGCAGGGCTAAACACTGCGCCTGCCACTGCTTTGGGGTTTCCCCCGCTGGCCCCTTGCTAGCTGGGAGTCTCAGCTCCTGTTGCCAGCCTGGGCTTCCTCGGGGGGGGGGGGGGGGGCGACCGGCCCGCGAACCACATCATAAATGTGCAAATGGCCCTCGGCAGAAAAAAGGTTCCCCACCCCTGGTTTAGAACAACTAAAGCACAATGCTACAGGACCTAGGGTTGAATCCAGAAGTCTTCAATCTCTATATTCCTTTGCTGTCAAGAAACAGTTGTGAAACACACAGCAATGTTTTGTCCCCCTCTAGTAACTGGTCCACATTAAGGATAACAGATTTACAGTGCTGCCAGTTACTAAATTAGCTCAAGTGACAGGAGTCTGTGCTGTGGATTTAAATGTCTGAACACTGTCAAAGGCCGAAGATGGAGCCAAACACACACAATGAATTTTTTGCAGTTAAATTTTAACTTGGGAAACTACATTAAAAGATTAAGGGAGAAAAGTCAAGCACTCAAAGGTTTGAGAATGCCAGAATTAAGGTGTACCTGTGAAAACAGCACTGCAGGCTCTTTTCTAGGTCTTGATGACTTCCATATCAAATTTGCTTAGTTAACAGGTAAAAAGATGTTTTACTCTGGCAGACAGTTCTGAAAATTCAACCTCCAAGTTGAAATTCCAGCTGTGCTGTTTCTGCATCACCACAAGTAACAGACTCTACTACAGGCCTGCACAACTCAGAAAGCAGCGAGGGCCATATTACTGCAAAAAAACTAGCTGCAGGCCGAAAAGCCCCGCCCTCACCCCACCCCCATCCACTTCTCCCCACCCCACTGCTTGACTTGCCCCACTCCCTACTCACCCCCCGCAGGCCGCACAGTGATAAATTCTGCCCTCTCTTATACCTTGTGCAACCCAACTGACTTAATGGAGTTGTACAGGTGAGAGGGCAGATGTCCCTGCAAGGCAAACTTAGTAAACAATTCATTTACAGATGCCCTAATCAAAGCAGAATCCTATCGTTTACCATAGCTCTATTATCCATGAAGAATAAAGATTTAAAAGATATTGAAAATTTCATATTCTAGTTATAAATATTGGATATGACAATACCTAAATCTCAAAAGTGAGCTTACTAAACAGATCTATTGTCACTCAGCAAAACTACACTAAGTTGAAGTATTATACCCACGATAGATAACTCATATTATTTTTTTCTATAAGCATGGATATAAATCACTCAAGAATATGGTGACCTACAAGCAGACAATTTAAGTGTTCTTAAATTTCTCCAAATCAGAAGAAATCACAATCAGTTACTGTATATGATGAACACCACAACCAAAACACAGTGAAAGGAACATTCAGCACACAGTGATCTAATACCACAATTTCCTCTATTATGCGTCTTGGACATGCATCTTCACTGTTATTACTCCTGCTTGGTACACTTACTCCACTTATGTGCATACATGTCATTGTATGGTAGATGAGTATGTAGGCAGTCTATAAAAATATCATGAAGGTAGTAGTATTTTCATGAGTGCTGCAAGATTTAACCATCTAATCTTTGTGTGTGTGTATAGAACTGATAGCTAAAAACAAATAAGCAATAAGGCAAAACAGGCAATGAGCAATAAGATAATCACAGGAGGTAAGGCAAAGGTAAGGTTATGATGCAGCAGTCTTCAATTACAGTGTCAAAGTATTTCATAAGTCCCATTCAATATTTTGGTGGCATATTGAATCTTTAAAAGCAAACAATTGTAAGGAGGTCCAGTGTCCAAAAAGATAGACACTTTTACATCACCAGCAAGGAAAAATAAACACTCTCCCATCTACCCAAGATGCTCTTTTCTAGCAAACATAATAGTGTGGCCAATTTTACAACCCTGAGGAGTTTCTATACAACAACGAGACTGCCAAAGTCCTATCCTCTCATGGATCCTCAATGAAGTCAGTGGGGTCCATGCAAGAACAAAGCTTCACCCCTGCAGTCAATTTCAGGACTGGGGTTGTCAGAAAAGCTGGTGAATGAAGCTTACATTTAATTACAGGGAGTAGCACACTAGCCTACCCAGAACCAACACCTTTAGGCCATGTCTAGACCACAAAAAATAGGTCACGTTTAAAAAAAATAAAAAGCTAAAATATGCTAAATGCTAATGCAAACAAGGTGATCATGACTAGTAACATTTTTAACTATTTTAAATCCTGACTATACCAGTGTTTAAGACATGTTGCTAACGCGATTTAGCCATCCAACATTTTTAGCCTATATATAGCTTTAGACAGTTGCTACTGCAGCATTAGAACTTTGATTTTGCACAAGAGCATGGATTTTCTAATACTAATTTTTCTTCAAATTTGCAGATCATCTTTGGTATAAAGGCTACTTGATCCTTCTTTTATCCTTGCTAATGCACTTTCAGGTTAAACTTGAATAAAATACTATTAAAAACATTAAGACTAAAAAACAAAATGTTGCAGAATCAGAAAGTGACGAAGTTAAAACAAAACATGTAATCTTAACTGCTCCCTTGGGCATAAGCATTACCATATAGTTTAATTACATGATAAACTATTACTCCTCCTCATACTACGATAATACGCAATTTTTCTATAATTTTACAGAATCAAGTATTATGAGAATTGGAGAAGCCAATGAAATTGAAACTAGTTTCACGCAGTAAATTTTAATTTGTCCTAAGTAATCCCCTTTTTAACATTTCTCTTCTGCAGACTTCCAGGAGCCTTCCCTCAGCACCTTCCCTGGTGCATGCGGATTTAAGCACCTCCTGAACAAGTAAAATATGCATACAAGGGCACCACTTCCTCTCAGAACTTTAGGAACTTACTGAGAAAATCCCTTTCACAACCTAACAATCATTTTCAACATATGTCTGTGAAATCAAACCAAATTTCCATATGAGAATAGACTTGTCAATGACAGCATCAATGTCAAATCTAAACTTTCTAATCCAGACTGTAGAGCTGTTCAAAACCATATTATTGGATTGTTTATTATAAGGAAAGTATTTGGCCCTTACTATTCTAACTCAAAGATCAATGAAGCATTTTTGCTCAAGCTTACCATGAGAGTTTCTGTGCAGGCATAGGCCAAGCCTTGGAAATTTCAACACAATAGATGAAAGCCTCAGAAATAAAATTACGGTAACTGAAAACAGAATTTAGAACTAAAATTCTTAATTATGTGAGCAGTTACTGCTTTCTAACAACTTTTGTGATGAGACCAAACTACCAGAAGGGAGTTCTAAAATCAGGACCAGTTATCTTAACCCATCCTATTACATTTACATGCAATATAGACTCTATAGTCTTACGTCACATCTCTGAACTAAAAATAATTTCCTGTAGGTTATACAAAAAGCCTATAAGTGCACACTTTGGGACAGATTCTACAAACACTTATGGATAAAAAACCAACTTTATTCACAGGAGCTGCCTCATTGAAATCCACTAGTCCACTTGCATGAGAAAGTTATTCATTCACCTGAATAAGTACTGCAGGATTAAGCCTTTTTTTAAAAAAAAAAATACACACTTCCAAAGCACAGACTACGTCATCTGCCAAACCACATACATTTATATAATTTAATCCAAAATTATGTTTAAACTCCTCCAACTATTGCTGAGCATACTGTTTTCTAAATATATAATTTGTTCAAATTTTCAGAGATAACATACATATATTTAATCTATCCTATGCAGCCCTTTGTGCAGGAAAAAATGGTCAGTAAACTATACAATAAAAAAGTTTATTTAAACGCTGTGAGGTCTGTCAAGAGAAGCAACAGTTTAAGTATAGGAGTCATTTTACACTGATTTAGTTAACTTGTGCAAACCCCTTTGTGGACATTGTTATTTTAGTTTAGTTTACTAATTCCTAATCGATTTAAACTGAACCGGTTTAAAGCCAAAATAGGTATTCACACAGACTTTTCCATTAGTTTAAAATCTCATTTTTAGTTAAATCATTGCACCTTTCTCATGTAAAGGTCTAAAGTTAAAACTTAGAATTTCAGAGATCTACCAAAGCCAAACTTTAGTATTCCAATTTGTCCTGCCTAATTCTGTCATTTATACATACCGTATATACTCGAGTATAAGCCGAGTTTTTCAGCCCACTTTTTGGGCTGAAAAAAGCCGCCTCGGCTTATACTCGAGTCAGTTCCTCCCCTCCCCGCCGGAAAAAAAAAAAAAAAAAAAAAAAGCGCCTCGCTCTCCCGAGCGTCCCGGTTCCCCCCTCCCCGCCGCGGGCGGGCTGCTGGGAGCGCAGCCCGCCCGCGGCGGGGAGGGGGGAACCGGGACGCTCCCGGCAGCCCGCCCGCGCGGCGGGGACGGGAGAGCGAGGCGCTTTTTTTTTTTTGCTTTTTTTTTTCGGCGGGGAGGGGAGGAACCGGGGCGTAATGCATATTTACTCTCCTTTAGGCAGGTTGAGCCAATAATGATTGCAATCAATACAACAGTCTTTAATCAGTATAGTTTTATTATAGAAGCTTCAAGGGTCTCCAACTATCAGATGCACTCACTTACATTTTGTGGGTGATTTACCGGATGTACCTTGTGAAAACTACTAAAAGAAGTTTAAAATGTATTTTCATTTGGAGTGAGTGAAAATCCTGATAGATACGGTATCTATTTTTATTTTTGAAATTTACCGGTAGCTGCTGCATTTCCCACCCTAGGCTTATACTCGAGTCAATAACTTTTCCAGCTTTTTGTGGTAAAATTAGGTGCATCGGCTTATATTCGGGTCGACCTATACTCGAGTATATACGGTAGTATTTTCTGATCATCAATGATACATTGTCTCCTCTAAATTCTTTAAATTGTTGCAGCACAGGTCAAAGTTAAAACAACACTAAACGCCAGCTCCACCACCCCTTTTACTCTACACAGCCCTGTATCTGAAATATCAGAAGCAACATTAAAAACTAGGATCCCAATACTCCAAAGCCAATCATTTTCTCCAATTTCAGAAAAGGCACCTCTCTCTCTCCAATAGGTTATCATGTGCAAAGCTGAATGAAAGTTAATGCTGAGTTAGCTAATACTACATAATGAATGCTCCATTTTTCTACAATTGTCACTGTATTACCAGCATTGAATTCATTATACAGCAAAGCAAATTAAAATGCCTAGAACATCACATTAAAAAAGTATGCTAAAAAAAACCCAAACTTGCAAAAAGTCAAACACTCAGGTTAGGAAATGTAAAATGGGAATATTACCAGCTTCTACAGTACTTTCTTCACAAGTATGTTGGGAAGAGACAATCATTGTCCTCAGTCACTGCTTTTTCCTCCTTTTCTTAGGGCACCAGCAGAGAGCATTGATAGGAAGGAGACTCTGTCCTTTGCTCTCAATTCCAGTGCTCAGTGCAACTGCAGAAAACGTCTTGCTCAGTTCTAAGAACCCTGGACTGAGGTATGCTCAATGCTGACTGGATCTTTAGAGAATTTAGCTAACAAACTCTAACAAGACTCTACTAAGCATATACAAGTAGCAATGTTCTTTAAACTCATCGAAATGTGAGTGGATTTTCATGGACCAGTAAAAGGCACCTCCTAAACCTGGGCCTTTCCATGTCAAATTTCCAGTCCCTGCTTCAAAGCAGAGAGGTGCTAGAAAACAGATGAGGTGGGTTTTTTAAAAAAAAAACATTGGCAGAACCATGTGCTTTTTCCTAACCTCACTCTCAGAGCTAGCTCAATTTGATTTTGCTGAAATTTCAAAAATCAGCCAGATACCAGGCATAGAAAGTTTAAGTTCAAACAGACAAAGCAACTGAAAACAGGCACTGACAATAAAAAATGTTAGGTAATCTTAACAATAGGTATTGTTGCTCTATCTACAATGAAAGAACCAGCACAAAAAATGTGACTGATACAGAACATTACAGGAAGAAAGCTGACAGAATGAACTTCAAGTGAACTTTAATTATCTGAGAGGTAGCGGTGTTAGTCTGGAATTGCAGAAGTGACAGAGTCCTGTGACACCTTAAAGACTAACTAAAGTATTGAAGCATAAGCTTTCGTGAGCTAATACCCACTTTTTCGGATGCATGCAGTGGAAGTATCCAGGGACAGGTATAAATAAGACCTCATGAAGAAACTTATTTATACCTGCCCCTGGATACTTCCACTGCATGCATCCGACAAAGTGGGTATTAGCCCACGAAACCTTATGCTTCAATACTTTAGTCAGTCTTTAAGGTGTCACAGGACTCTTTGTCCCTTCTATAATTATCTGTTTCTGATGATGTCAAACAAGCAGCATGAAAATGGATCTTGACGTTATAAGAATCTCCAAGATCAGGGTGAATTTGATTTAAATCATGATTTAAATCACTAGTCAGGAAGACTCGATTTAATCATGGATTTCTACATAAACGTGCATTCTTGTTGGTTGCTATAACCTTAATACATATTCCTCAAAGCTCAGAGATAGATGTAGGTTTCATTTTTAGAAGGTACACCTTATTCATTTTTGAAGTGATTTATTTTGAAAACTTTTCTGATTAGTTTTACATTTATATGAGAAAATGAATGATTGTTTGGTTATTTCATTTACCAAACATAATTGTAGCAGATATTTATGAAGTCATTGGGAGATGAACTATCTACAATTCAACAGGTTAATCATCAATATTTGGACGATTTTCTGGCCATGCTGTATTGGGAGAAGATCATCACCAGACAAATATTTAACTAAAACAACTTTATGTAGTCTGGATTTTTTTTCTTCAAAAGCAAACATACACTATTTTAACGAAACAAGCATATGAATTCTTGAATTTAGTTAAACGTTCAAGTTTCTTAAAATCGGGGGGGGATTGTTTTTAACTAAAATCGTCAAATGAAATATTTTAAAAAAATTAAAATCAACTATGTCAGCCAAGTCAACATGAAAAACTTAAAATATTGGCTTCTGCAGCTACTTCGGGCATCTTCACCTTCATTTTCTTGTTTGTTGATAAACTGGGGAAAAAACAAGCTCTTTTACTTTTTCAGGTCCCAAACAATTTCTCAGCTTGAAATGAATTAGTCCAAAGTCCAATATTCTTTCTACACCAGCATAAGAAGCTACTGCTATTAAAAATGAGATCATCACTTCAACAGTCTCTGAATCCAAGTGCTGAAGTGACTTCCACCAGCTTACTGGTGACTTTCTTTAAAACATCATTAGCAAGTATATATTTCTTGAATCTATTCCCAAATTGGGTCTCTTTTACAGCCTGCTGCCATTATGAATGTTTTCTCTTCGAGCAAGAAAATGGCATGGCAGATCTCAAATCAATGAAGGATACACTCAGAAAGACCTCAAGACTTCTGGAATATGCTGCTCAAACACTTTCACTTTTGTTTCTACTGCCTGTCCCTCCCTTCTCACAATTAACTCCAGACTTCTTCTCCTTGTCCCGAACTACTTCGCCTCCAACAATCTTCTATTCATTGAACTTTATGAAACTTTGCACTTTTAGAGAGAGGTAAGGGATTGACTCTGTACACAAACCTGCAGAGGAACAATAAGGTTGAGGTTTATTTCTCACCTCTCTCTATTTTATTTATTTTATTTAAAACATTTTTGCTGTTAACAAGCATGTTATCTCCGGAGACACAAATGCGGTTTGAGAACTGCAAAACTAAGCATCTCTGATTGCTTTCTAGACTAAATACTGAGTCCGAATGGGTAGATAGAATAATTAACTAAATAATCTATCAGAAACCCCTGGAACTCCATAAGATTGGATCCCTAATCCATGAACTCATTTACAAAATTTTTCTTAAACATTACATGAATATATTGTCGCATACTCTAGAATTTATCATTCCTATTCCATGATGAGATAGTTTTAATTAAGCTACATTATAGCTCAAAGATATCTTTAGGCAGGTTTTTTCCTCAAAAAGCAATTTATCAAAAAAATCCAATTTAAATCAAAAATTCCTATTTTTTTTTATTTTTTTTAATCACTGATTTTTATCCCTGTCCAAAATGCATCTTCAGCCATAACTTACCTATTTTAATTATGTACATGCTACCAACACCACCAATTCCTTTGCTGAACATCCCAATTGCTATCAGACTTTCACTCTTGCAGCACTAACCCCAGATCTTACAATACTCACTTAAAACACTTCTCTATTATAACCTATTTGAATCAGAATGTCACACTTTGTAGTACATTTAAACTTTTTTAATATTAAAAGATTATGGAAAATAAACCTAATTAACTTTAGTAAAACAGTAAAATGTAAAAAGAATCACTGGCACCAAGTAAGCAAACCAGAATCCTGCTTTATTTTAGCCAACCAGTCACTCAATGTATGAGAACCTTCTGAATAACCAAACAAAAAACCAGCATTAATGATCCTCTGCCATTGAAGTCAATTGAAATCTTTCCACTGACTTCAGCAGGTTTTTTCTGATCAGGCCCTAAGACAAGCACACAAGTTCTTTGCTGAATCGGGGCCTAAAACAGTTTTCTCACCTCTTTCTAAACTGTTAAGAACTTAATAGATAATGCTTTCTGTATTAAACTGAACTACAACAGTAAATATGAACTAAACCTTTTTTTTTTTACTCATACTGCCAACTTAAATTCAAAGGACAAAATCCTGATCCCACTGAAAACAAAAAGAATTTTGCTACTGGCGTCAATAGGATCAGGATTTCACCAAGAATGTCCACTTATTTTAAGGAAAAACAAATTTTGAGCTTCAAAAAAAAGTTGTACTTTATACATTTCCTCTATTTTGAGACTAATTAAACAAAAATTAAACCTTGTCACATATTACACCCCGTTTCTTGATGAACAAAAAATTCAAATGCAACCTAACAGCTCAGAACTATAGACCAAATTTTTTTAAGTTAGACAGATGGACAGATCTTAACCTGTCAAGTCTGGAAACATACACTAAATATAATTAGTGTTCGGGATCCTTACTCTTCACTGTGATACATGAGTTTCTAGCCATATAATCAGCTATCAGACCGCAGAACTCAAAGGCCCAAGGATAGAATATTTCCAGAACTTGAACCAGAGTAGTTGAATGAGGAAATATTCCATTTGAAGGGAAAGGAAAAGGCATTTTTGAAGCAGATAGTTAAAACTAAAAACTTAGAATCATAGAATGTCAGGGTTGGAAGGGACCTCAGGAGGTCATCTAGTCCAACCCCCTTGCTCAAAGCAGGACCAATCCCCAACTAAATCATGACAGGCAGGGCTTTGCCTCGCCCAGTGTTTCCCAAACATTTTTGGCCACGGAACATTTTTTAGCCTGGTATATATTTACGCAACACTTATAATATTATTTTGTAGTCTTTTGGTTTTCAAATAAAAAATTGTGTTATTTATGCTCAAATATATTTTATTTTATAAAACAAAGCAAAATACAAATTTAAAATAACTTGAACTATTTCTAACTGGAATACGCATATAAAGTAGTACAAAAACCAAATGCAAGAGTTAAAATTCTCTTTATGCTATGATATTCAATACGAGATCTATCAATAACTGAAAAAAGAGTTTTATGTTAAACTAGCATAAGTGCCCGGCGCTGCTCGGGTCAGTCGGAGGTGGGGAGGTGGCAGACAGCTGACACCCCCTGACCAAAGCCAACACCCACACCTCACCCCTCACCCACCCCGACACCTTCCCACCCCCGAAACCCGAAACCCCCACCTCACCCCCCGACCGAATCCGACACCCCCACCTCACTTACCGTCCCACCAAACCCAACTGGGATCCGTCGCAGGAGGGGAGGGGGCCCAGAGCCGAGGGATTCCGGGGACCTTCGCAGGTGGGGGGGGCACAGGGCTGATGTAGTCCGGGGTTCCGTTGGGGAGGTGGGAGGGGCAGAGAACTGAGGGATCTCCGGGGTTCCGTTGGGGAGGTGGGAGGGGCAGAGAACTGAGGGATCTCCGGGGTTCCGTTGGAGGAGGGAGGGGTGAGCTGAGCGAGTGAGGTGTCTGTTGGAGGGGGGTATTATGACATCATCACCACCTAACTGCCCAGTTGATATGATTGGCCCTGAAAGACTTTCACCCCTGGGGGGCGTCAGAGGTGAGATCCGAAAATTTTTCGACCCTTACCAGCATCTAGACCCCAAGACCCCTCACTGTACCAAAATTCAAGTCTCTGGCTCAAACGGTGCGGGAGGACTTCGCAGTCATACGTACATACATACACTCATACATACACCACTTGACTTTTATATATATAGATTACAGTCATTCAAAAAGAGTTGTAAAATACACTTCAAATATGCCAAATTTAAAATTAAGAAACATTTAAAGACCCTTTTTTTTATTACAATTCTTTCACGGAAGACCTATTCTCATCATGCGGAACACCAGTGTTCCGCTGAACACAGTTTGGGAAACACTGCCCTAGCCTGAGGGCAGGAAGGAGGAGGAAGGAAGGAGATTCCACCACCTCTCTAGTAACCCATTCCAGTGCTTCACCACCCTCCTTGTGAAAAAGTTTTTCCTAATACCCAACCTAAACCTTCCCCACTGCAACTTGAGACCATTACTCCTTTTTCGGTTATCTGGTACCACTGAGAACAAACAAGTCTAGATTCATCCTCTGTGGAATCCCCTTTCAGGTAGTTGAAAGCAGCTATCAAATCCCCCCTCATTCTTCTCTTCTGCAGACTAAACAAACCCCGTTCCCTCAGCCTCTCCTCATAAGTCATGTGCTCCAGCCACCTAGTCATTTTTGTTGCCCTCCGCTGGACTCTTTCCAATTTTTCCACATCCTTCTTGTAGTGTGGGGCCCAAAGCTGGACACAGTAACTCCAGATGAGGCATCACCAATGCCAAATAGAGGTGAATGATCATGTCCCTAGATCTGCCGGATATGCCCCTACTTATACAACCCAAAATGCCATTAGCCTTCTTGGCAACAAGGGCACACTGTTGACTCATCTCCAGCTTCGCGTCCACTGATTTTCTTATAGATATTTATTAATCTAAAAGACCAGGAAACAAGTGGCTTATACATGGGACCCAGTGCATTCCATGACTGCAAAGGTACAAAATTTGCTACAGAATATGCCTGTTCCTGAACCCTTGCAGTCTTCCAAATGTGAACCACATGAAAACCATTTCATAGTTGTCTTCATGAGCCTGCAGACACTCTGAAGCAGTGGCTCTGAGAGATGTGAATTGCCATCAATCACCTCCAGCTTCTGATTAAATTTCCTCCTTTTCCCCCAAATCTGAACCCCCCTTTATCACTCCCTATTTACATTGGTTTGAGGCTCAACAAGTGCAAATCTGTGAAATACAATAGCTGCATAAAACTGAAAGGCTTAGAAGTTGGAAGTAGAACTGGTGGACAAAGGTTAGTAGGCAAACAGTAGGAGAGGCAGTCACTAGCGCATGAAAAAGCACCTGTGTCACATGACTCGAACCGCCACATATTAAGGATGTAAATTTTCTAACAGTTACAATGTTTAAATATCCTCCCTGCAACCTATATACCATAAAGCTTGCTGTGCTACTATAAACTGATGTGCAGGTTCATGTAAAGACAATTATCTGTCTCATGATTGATCTGCTTTTATAAGGCTTCCTTTTGTTTCTATTCCTTTACAATGAAGGCTATTTCCTAAACACAGGGCAGCAAAAAAACATACTAGCACTGGGGTGGGCAAATGTTTTGGCCCGAGGGCCACATAGGGGTTGCAAAATTGTATGGATGGCTGGGTAAGGAAGGCTGCCCCTCCCCAAACAGCCTGGCCCCAACCCCTATCTTGCCCCCTCCCACTTACTGCCCTCTGAATGCCCCTCAGAACCTCCAACCCATCCAAACCCCCCTACTCCTTTTCCCCTGACAACCCCCTCCAGAGACCCCACCCAACCCCCCTTGCTCCCTGTCCCCTGACTTCCCTGCCCCCATCCACCCCGGGACCCCACCCCCTATCGCCATCACCCTGCTCCCTGTCCCCTGACTGCCCCCACTCCTTATCCAACCCCCCCAGCACCGCCCCCTTGAGGCTCCTAGCAGCGTGTTTGGCTCCACGCGTAGCCAGACACACTGCCCTGCAGAAGCGCACAGACCCGCCTGCCCCAGAGCACTGTGCGCCTGGCGGCATGCTCTGGGAGAGGAAGGAGCCTGTCTGGCTCAGCACAGAGCCAAACACACTGCCCTGCAGGAGCGTGCAGTCCCAGTCCCCAGAGAACTGCCCGCACGGTGGCATGGCTCCGGGGGAGAGGGGAAGGCGGGAGACGGAACAGGGGCAGCTTCCCCGGCCAGAGGGCCAGACATGGCCCACAGGCTGTAATTTGCCCAACCCTGTACTAGCAATATCAGTGGCTAAATGCACATGTCTGTGTTTAAGGTACAATATTGAAGATAGATATTTGTATACATCAAGTAACAGCTAGATCTGAAAAGTATCTACAGTAGAACCGTCAAGTTACAAACACCACAGAAATGCAGGTTGTGCATAACTGAACAAAACATCATGGTTGTTCTTTCAGAAGTTTGTAACTGAAAACTGACTTCATACAGCTTTGAAACTTTACTATGTAGAAGAAAAATGCTGCTTTTAACCATCTTAACTTAAATGAAACAAGCACGGTAAGCTTCCTTGCCTTGTCAATTTTTTTTTTTAATTTCCCTTTTTTAGTAGTTGATATTTAACACAGTGCTGTATGTGCTGGGGAGGGGGGGGGGGAAGGGAGCGGGATACGTGTCTCTGCTTCTGCCTGATTGCACTGTTACCCACTGGTAACTATGCTGCTACTTCTCAATTTCTTCTTTATAAATTTTAACACTCAAGGTATATAATACGTGTACTTCAAACACATACATATAGTGGCATCCTTTTCAAAAACACCTGGTAAAGGAATAAATTTGCAAAAAATATGTGTAATTATAATGATTTGTTTTAAAAATATTTCAATACATAGAGAGATAAAATGCTGTTCATCTGACATGGTATAAGAATTAATTAGGTAAATTAAAAGATTTTATGCCTATCAAAATTCTTCAATACCCATTAAAGGTTTTTTTGTGCAAAATAGTTATCCATTTACTTTTTGGATACCAATAGACAATTACACCTACCTATAAAGATACAAAACAGATGAGCCAGATTTTTTGGCTCATCTATGTTTTTGAGTACTCAGCTCACAGTATTTTACTATTCACTTTTAAAGCATTTGTCAATTGATTGAAGAATGCTAAACTGAAGGTGTAAAGCATTTTGAGCTTCTGTAACAAACAGGAACTAAGATTGACAACAATACTGCAACAGAGATTGGTATTTCCATATTCCAGATGAGGAAACAGGTACTGAACCTGGCTCAGAACAATGCAAAACCTATATATTCGGTCTACTAGCTCTATACTTTAAACTACACGCCCATCTTTCCAGACTACTTTCTTACTATCCTATTTCCACAGAACTAAGATTTAATAGAGCCATTCATTTTAACTGAAGGAGAAAAAATGACTAGAGGTTTACTTAAGCTACCAATCCATTAACACACATGCTACAAAAATGAACAATTAGCTGAATATTTGACTCAATTTTTCACATTTAATAATCTGGGGAAAGCCAACTAAATCTCTCTCTACAATCACAAGTAAATCAATCCCAAAATGTGTATATTTGTGCATCTTTCACCTTTGAATGAATTATAGATTGTCATCACTGCACCTCTCACTTTTGCTTGCAATTGTGGTGTAGATTTGTGGTTTCCCGGCAATGTAACTATTGACATGCAAGACTCCCAGATTCAGTGCAAACTTTGAGTTTCAATCATGTCAATCTTGTTCTTCACATGGTTTTTGGTTGCTCTTATAACTGCAATACTAACTTTGCATCTCCTTTCAAAATAACAGTTTAAAAAATAAAAATCAAAGCTAAGTGATAAGAGCTTTTTTTTTTTTGAGAAGTATGAAAAGGTCATTTAAGTGAGAATGAGCTACACTGTACTACAACTTTTTTTTCCCCATTGAAAACTACAGCTACCCCACTACAGGCAGACATTTAAAATTATTAAACACCATTTTACAGTTCTCTAGCAGGATTATTTCTCTAATTTGATACCTCTGGAATATTTAGTAGGCAACAACCACCTGCACTTCGCTCTTCCACCTGGATGATCTTCCCTTAATACACCTGGGTTCTAATAAAGACACACTAATTCTGTGTGGCTCAAAACATAATAATTTTTTTAAACCAGGATATGATTCTGCAAAACAAATTTTGGGTTTCTTTTTTTTAAAGAAATACAAATAAAACACTTTGTAACCAACTTGTAATATATAGATGCTCTGGGGTCAAATATCCCTTGAGGTTACTTAATGCAGCTATTTAAAAAAAAAACAAAGATGGGTATGACAACAATCCTATGTTTACAAACACAAGCTTCCCCAATATGCACTTAAGAATTGTTTGTTTTGGTATCTTATACTGGCAATATTAGAGAAAAATGCACAGCATATTACTCTGCCAAAAGTTACTATGGGACAATCTAATAAACAGTGAAACAATGAGTCAAATTAGTATTGTAGAAAGTAGATCATTGGACTGGCAAGAGGGCCCTTTTCAGAGGTAAGTTGTCATCAAAAACATGACCTGCAATTCTTCAGGATCAGGCAGATCAAATAGAAACTTGACTGCCCATTAATGTTTTCATCTTGGTCCAGCCCTAAAAAGACTCCCAGAACTTGAACACAGAAGTCAAAGCATTAAAGTGGTACACATGTATTCTGCTTTTTTATTCTTAAATGACGCAAATGGGGTCATTTAAAAGGTTGTCACTTAGAGTTTGTTTTTTTAAATAACCAGTGAATTTTAAAAAAACCACAAGTATACAGAACTCCTGTTTACTAAAGTTAATGGGGACTTTTTAAAACAGCAACGCTAACTCATTTGGGCTTGCTTTACTATACACTGAACAACCTAATACAATGTACTTAACACAGTTCTACAGATAGAAAATATTAACCTATTCCCACAAAAACAGATCATTTCTTGAATATTATTAATTATCAGGAGTATACAATGAATGGGTAAAGTAATGAAAGGAAAAGCAGGTCACTAATACTTCTCTAGTAGTAATAATAAATAGAATGGAGTGAGTTTAGAATGACTTTTGCGCCAAACAGTAAACAAACCAAGAGCAGTAGCGAGGTCTGACCACCCGATCAGCTTATTACACCAAGCTGGGAAGGGCTACACACAACACACGGCAACGCCAGCAACAATAGCAATATACCCTCCACGGAGCTTTAAATCTGGATTCTGGTCTCTTGAGCCGTATCCCTTCATGAATGAGATAAGACTCCAGATTTCCTCCTGGGTCGGGGAGTCAAGCCGAGATCACACACACACACACGCCTCTTCCACGAGGACAGATGTGTCTCTGTGTCATTTCCACCCTCGTGTGAAAGGAGCACGGAGGCACGGCCCCCAGATGAGCGCATCCCCCCCCCCCCCACACACACACAGCAACACGCTGGGGCTGCTTGTTGAGCCACAACCAGACGATCATGCCCCACACCCGCCCCCCAAGAACACAACCAACCCCCCAGCGCCCCGGCCCGCATTCGCACGCCCCCCAGCCACACAATACACGCTCTCCACCCGGCCCCAGCTACCTCCTCGTCCGCAGCCTCCACCCGCCCCACCGAGGCGCTGCCCACGCCGAGCTTGTTTCCAAGCGAGCGCCCCACGTCACAGACACCGGGCGAGTCTCCCGATCGCAGCCCTCCGCTCGCTGCTTAGCCCGGCTCGCGGGCGCACTCGGGACATGCCGCCCCCGCCTGGCTCTGAGCCGGGGAAGGGGGAGCGGCGCTGGCCTCGGCCGGCCGGGAAGCGAGCAGCACCGCGGAGCAGAGGGCAGTTACCTCCCGGGCGCTCGGGGCAGGAGAAGCCGGCGCTGCAGGGGGCGGAGAGGAGCCGGCTCTGTAGACGCCGCTCCCCGGCGCCGAGGGCTGGCGGGGGCTGTCCGGACGGCGGCGAGTGCCCCCAGCGCGCTGACCCCTTCGGATCCTGCCCGGCCGCCCTCCCCGCCTGCGGTGCGAGCGGAAAGAAATGGGGTCAGAGGGGGAGGGCGCAGCCCGAGAGGGGTTCCGAGTCAGAGGGAAACGGCGGCGGAAACCGCCCCGGCGGTCGCGGCGGCGGCGACACACACAGCGCACGCCCCTTCCCTCCGCCCCGCCCCTAGCCACAGGAGGCGGGGCTGAGCCAGACAGGGGGAGGGGTGGGGCGCGGACTCTCCCGCGGGAACGAACCGACGGAGAGCAGGGGGCGGGGGGAAGGGAAGGAAAAGGGCGGGGCACATGAGGCCACACTCGCAAGTGGGCGTGGCTTTCATGACACGAGTTAGGAGGAGACATGTGATTGGAGAAAAGAGGGAACCCTAGGCGGGGAGTTTTCCAAGACTCCCTTTTCACTAGAGAGCGACAGGCCGATCAGCCAATCAGCGCAGAGACCGGTGGAACTGGGAACAGGCCAATAAGAAGCGGTGGGTGAGTCACGCCATCGCAGCCTTCGTCGCTTCAATAGAACGTGAGGTCGGCGTTGGAAGCGGCCGTGGGGGAGCGATCCCTGCTCCCTAGAGCGGCCGCCCCCGCCTTGCGAAGGAGCCTCGTTCTCGTCGGTGCGGGCAGCGGCCAACCGCGTTCCGGCCCCTCCGGCAGGAGCCTCGCCGCTGTCCCGTGAAACACCCGCGGATCCAGCCGGTGGGCCGCGAAGATCGGTTTGGAAACGTGACCCCGGACAGCACGCTGAGAAGCGCCGTGCGGGGGTGGAAGGCCGGACAGCCATGCTGGGTCTGCCCGACGGGCCTCCAGCTCGGGGGCCGCTCGGGGCCGGGGGGTCCCGCAGGGAATGAACAGAACCAGGCGCGTAGCAAGTGAGCTCTCCCGGCAGCCAGGGTGAGGGGCACCCAGGGGCGGGGGCGTGTTTCTCTGACCACCTTGGCTATTCGCCGTTTACCTGAGTCCTTGTTTGGAGCCCAGATAGACTTGTGGCCTTCACACCACTTCCTGGCCACCGGCGTGCCGGGGGGTTGTGTGACGTACATCCTTGTGTTGATTTAATCTGCTATTAACGTCATTGTGTGACCCCCTGTGCTTCCCTGTCCTCTTCCCCATACAGCTAATGAGTTTATAGACCTTTATTATTCCCCTCCCCCCTTCGTTATCTTTTCTAAACTGAACAATGCAAAGTCTTTTTAATCTTTCCTCCAAGGAAGCTGTTCTATCCCCTAATCGTTTTAGTTGCCCTCACTGTACTTTTTCCATTTCTATCCCCTTTTTTTTAAATGGGCGATAAGATTGCACAGTATTCAAGGTGTGGACATACCATCAATTTATATAATGCAGGATATTTTCTGTCTTGTTTATCCCTTTCCTAATGATTCCTAGTTTTTAATACTGCTGAACATTAAGCAGAGGTTTTCAGAGATCTAGCCACACTAACTTCCACCTCTCTCTTTTTGAGTGATAACACTGAATTTTGACCCCTTCATTTTGAATATATTGTGAAGATTGTTTTCCAGTGTGTATTACTTTGCATTTATCAACATTGAATTTCATCTGCCATTTTGTTGCTAGTCTCCCAGTTTTGTGAGCTCCCTTTTTTTTTTAAGTATTCATAGTCAGTTTTGGACTTAACGATCTTAAGACATTTTTGTATTGTTTATAGACTTTGCCACCTCACTGTTTGCCTCCTTTTTCAGATTTTATGAATATGTTGAACAGCACCAGTTGCAGGACAGGTCCTCTGGGGACCCTTTTATTTACATCTCCGTGTGAAAACCAACCAATTATTCCAACCCTTTGTTTCCTTTTTTATTAACCATTTACTGGTTCATGAAAAGACCTTCCCTCTTATGCCATGATTGCTTATTTTGCTTAAGAGCCTTACAAGAGGGATCTTGTCAAAGACCTTCTGAAAATCCACATACACTATATCCGTTGGATCACCCTTGTTCACATATGTGTTGAGCCCCTCAAAGCATTGTAATACATAAGTGAAGCATGATTTCCCTTTACAAAAGTGTTGACTCTTTCCCCCCAACAAATCATGTTCATCTATATCTGATAATTCTGTTCTTTACTATAGTTTTAACTTCACTATAGTAATTTGCCAGGTTCAGCTATACCTGAAGTTAGGTATACCAGCCTGTAATTGCCAGGATTGCTTCTGGAGCCTTTTAACAAAAATTGGCATTACAGTAGCAATCCTCCAATCACCTGGTACAGAAGCTAATGTAAGTGATAAGCTATATACCAAAGTTAGTTTTGCAATTTCATATTTGACGTCCTTCAGAACTCGGGATAATACAATCTTGTCTGGGTGACATAGCTATATAATTTATCAAAACCACCTTTATTGACACCTCAGTCTGGGACAGTTCCTCAGATTTTTCACCTAAAATGGCTCATGTGTGGGACTCTTCCTCACATCCTCTGCAGTAAAGACTGATGCAAAGTATTTTAGCTTCTCCACAATGGCTTTGTCTTCCTTGAATCAGACCCACTGACTGGTTGGTAAGCTTCATGCTTCTGCTGTGTGTGTATATATCTCTATATCTATCTATCTCTATCTATATATTTAAAAAAAAAAAACTGTTTGTATGTCTTTTGCTAGTTGGTCTTCAAATTTGTTTTTCGGCCTGCCTTATACTTGACTTGCCAGAGTGTTTGTTCCTATTTTCTGCAATAGGATTTGACTTCAGTTTTTAAAGGATATATTTGTCTCTACTTCTTTTACACTATTGTTTACTGAGAGTGCTAGTTGTCTGGAAGGAAGGAGAGGAGTGTTGTCCTTTTTAAACCAGTCTTATGCTGTTGTGAGCTCTTAGTGATGAGTTTTGACCATAGAGTTTGATGATAGGGGACCCTTCACTTCTGCTCTTGAAAGTTTACATCAGAAATCAAAATTCAATAAGCAGGTTACAGAGGTTTTTACACTGCAGGAAGGAAGGAATCCTCTCCTTTATAATTTTTCCTATATCAGTAATTTATTTGTGCCCTCAGTATTAGGTCTAACATATTTGGGCAGCAGAAGCTGGAAAGGTATATATGTAAAATTAGCTGCTTTACATGCGGCCATATACTTCTTGCAGGTGGCCTTCTGTGTAGATTTCATTAAGCACTCCATGGACCAATTTATGGGTCACTTCTAATGTTCCTTTTTCAGAAGCATCACACCTTTGCATCATCTCAGTCCAGCACTATGATGCCATCAGGTCCTGCTGTCAAGGGCCTTCTGCAGTTTACTGTGTACTTTCATTCACCTTTAGTGTTTGCTCTATACTCCTACATCATAGTCCCTTCTGCCACCATTCCTACTCTCCACCATCAATTCTCCCATGTTCCCTGCCAACCTCCTCTCCACCCCTCAGCATTCCTTGTTCCATTCTTTCTTTTGTAAGACTTAACCCCACTCTGCCTTCGTCCCATAACACATTATGTGTATGTACACGTTCATATTAAAATACCACCTAAACAGATACTTAGAAATTGTCATATACACAAATAGGCTGATTGAGGCAAATGTCTCCCCTTCTCTTCCCAACCCACATGCTGTCTTGTGTTTTAACTGCAAGCTCTTCCTGTTGTAGACTACTCGTTACTTTGTTTGTACAGCAAACATGGCAAAATGAAGCTGCAGTCCTGGTTGAAGCCTCTAGGCCAGGGTTTCTCAACCTGGGGGTCGCGACCCCCCAGGGGGTCGCCAAGTGCTCCCCGGGGGGTTGCGAGCTCCTGCCACCGCAACTCGCGGTGACGGGCTGCGCCCCGGCCCCCAGTCCCTGCTGCGGGTGGGCTCCCGGCTGCGTGCCGGCCCCCAGGCCCCACAGCGGGCGGGCTGGGGGCCGGCGCGCTCCCGCCAGGCAGCCCGCGGCGGGGACGGGTGACCGGGGCGCACGAGCGGGTGTGGTTTTTTTTTTTTGTTTTTTTTTTGTTTTGTTTTTTTTTGTGGTCGTTTTTTGTAATTCGGCGGCTTTTTGGCAGAGGGGTCGCGCCGCACCGCTGGATCACAAAAAGGGGTCGCGGTCTCAACTAGTTTGAGAACCGTTGTTCTAGGCTCTGTTTTATAAACACTATAATAAAGATCACACCTGTGCAGATGAAAGAATTTTGCTCTTGGCCCTTTTCTTATTACATACCTCCACCACATGTGCCTGGGTGGGAGGATAGAGCCTTGACCTTCATGATTTTAGAGAAACAAAGGAAAAAATCAAGAACTCCTTGCATCTGCTATGCCCCTCACCTGAAGGTAGAAAGTATAATTGTTTTGAATGTTTGAGTATATATTGGTATTATAAAATTGAGTTTTAAGAAATGGATAGAGGATTAGATAGAAGATGTAAATGGGATGGGGGCAGCTGTCACATCTTATTATTGCTTGCACAAAACCATAGTGTAGTGCAGAGCTTTCCAAACTGTGTGCCGCGACACATTAGTGTGTCGGTGGCAGTGTGTAAGTGTCGCGCGGAGCTCCCTCTGCTTCCCTTGGCCCCTCCCCCGGAACTTCCTAAAGCAACTAACGTTAAAGCAGCTAAAAGCACTACCCGGACAAAACTGCTGGAAAGCAAGCTGCTGCCGGCTTGGCCAGTGCCGGCCAGCAGAAGGGGGGCGGGAGGGGGCTGAAAGCCCACTCCGCTCCCTTCCCCCCGCAGAGACAGTCGGGGAAAGGAGGACTGCACTGCGGCCAGATGCAGGTGCCGGCAGCAGGGGGGGGGGGAAAGGCGGAAGAGCCCAGAGAGCCTCCCCCCGCAACCTGGCTCTGCCCCCACAAGGGTCCCCCGGCCTCCCCTTGCTGCCCCCTTACACCTTCTCCCTGGGAGTGAAGCATCCCTTCTCTTCTGTTCTGTGCAGCAACATGCTGCCTCCATTGCTGCAGGGTCCTAGTGCCCTCCTGCTTCTGCTGCCTGTGATGGGGGTGAGTGAGTGTGCTGCTGCTGAGGGGTGGGGGCAGGAAAGGAGGAAGCTGACCCAGAGCTTGCTGCTGCTGGCAGGGAAAGGGCTGGGGGGGGGGGGGGGGGAGTCCTCTCTGGCTCCACTCCCACAGCAGCCTGCCTACACCCATCCCAAACTCATCCCCAGCCTGCCCTACCCCAGAGCCCACACCCCAGCAAGAGCTTATCCCCCCCGCACCCCAATCCTCTTATTCCACCAAATATTGAAAAACTGTGTTCATCCCATCAACCTCATACATCCCATTAAAATGGTAAGTAGTTATTGGTGGTATTCAACTTTTTTAAATTCTTGCACATATTTACATAGTTACTCATAAATGACGACCATGTATGTTATCTTACAAATCATATATTTTTAAAAATATAAATGAAGTGTCCCCATACATTTCGTTATTACGAATACAGTAAACCCTCGATTTAACCGACTTCGGATGCAATGGACAAAAGTCTGATGCATTCCGGATCCATTTCTGGCTGCCGGCTCCCCGCTGGCAGCCAGGGGCGGGCTGTGGAGCTGCCACCCCGACCCTGTGGCGATCGGGCTGCTGCTCCGACAGCTCGGTTTTTTTTGTTTTTTTTTTAATTATTAAATAACGGACTTTTTCATTTAACGGACACCTCCATTTAACGGACTAATTCAGGCGAGGCGGTTTTACTGTACACATAATTTATGTATGTGTCCGTATCTCTTATAACAGGTTAGTTTAACCTCCGGTTTGCTAGTAAAACTGAATTACTGTGTCACAAACTGATGCATGTCTAAAAAGTGTGTCACCAACATGAAAAGTTTGGAAAGCTCTGGGTAGTGGAACACATGAGTATTTCCCATGTTCACCAGAAACCTTTAGAAATACAAGAGAAGTGTTCATACCTTCCCAGTTGGAAGGAGCTGGTGCTTGCTGTATTACTTTATATAGCATAAATGGCCCAAGGTGTCAGCATAGTCCAGTCACTATCCAGCATCAAACAAGGGCCTGACTTTAGTGACCGAGACCTCCGCCTGCGTAGCACCATGGAATGCACCCAGTTAGAAATCCTTTTAATCTTTTATTAAAGATAAGGAAATAGGAAAAACAGTTAAAGCATATGAAATGTAGAGTGTAAATGTAGTCTTATTGAATATCTCTTGTTCCCTCTCTTTGTGTTTGGAAAGAGTTTTTCCAACAGAAAAAAACCCTGGTGTGAATCTCAGATGGTAGTAACTGTCCTGTGGCACATGACTGGTTCTTTGGGACTGGGAGTAACCTAGATTTATTTATTTTATTTTTTTATTTTTTTGAGTAATGGACCATTTGTCACAAAGGCAGACTTGGGTGACTAAATAGATTGGAGTATCTAAAGGGACTATCTAACTCCATGGTTAGGCTGTTACAATGTCCAGGTTCATGCTTTATACTTGCTTGGGGAACTACAATTTCATCAAAACAGCTCAGTACTTCAAGGGAGCATATGTACAGCTGCAATGGCTGTACAGTCAGATTTCTCTCCAAGACAAACTTGTGACTATAGACTTATAGGAAATGGGTCAGGCTTATTAGGATTGACCAGCAGATATCCAGCCCAGTCACTCAAATAAAATAAAGTTCTGTTGAGAAGAAAGGAACTAGTTCTGTCATGAGCAAAAAGGTCTTGCTTCAGTCCAATTCTGAGTTTATTAGGCAGAATTTTTCCTCAAATTCTTTATCAATTCCCAATCATACATGGACAGATTCTTACAGAATTACTGTAGTTATTCTTACCTACACACCGCTTCTCTGACCAGGTTGTTGAACTCAACTTTCACAAATCAGAGTTTTACAGGTAAGAGCTGTAGATTTCTAACAAAAATGCAAGGTGTTTTCACTGCTTTTTATAGTTCACTTGATCAGTAACCAGTCATTCTAGAATGCAATCAAGTGTCAGTCAGTGAAGGAAAATGAGACAGAGTGGCAAAGTTTTATATAGTTCTTCAGTTGTCTTAATCTGGAGGGGGAAAAAATCAGTTTGTAGCATAAAATTGAGTGAAACGGTTTTAAAGGCTACAAGTGAAAGAAGTTGATCACTGCTCCATGTAGAATGTGTTTACACCCTAAATCATTAAGAACACACAGACATACCATACATCAAGTACATACAATAAAGGGGTAATTGCTTGGTTTTCAAAACGCTGAACAACATTCATGCATGCTTGTCAAAGTGAAGCAAACTGCTTCAAGTGTTAAATCGCAGTCTGCCAATTACTGCATTCATGGCTCTTCGATGTTTTGAAAATATCTTGTGCATAGGTTAAAATGGCAGTTTGTCAGTATAACAAGTCCTTTAATTTTGCAAAGATTTTATTTTATCAAGTGTTTTACTACAATGTTAACAAGCACCAGAACTGTAATTCCCCACCAGGACCTTCAGCTGCTAAGTTTCAATATTCATTGTTTTGCACTGGGGAGTCTTCAGCTGTGGTTGCCAGAGGGTTATAAAATGTCTTCCCTACTGTAGCTTTTTCAGATGCCATGTTACATTATAATTGTTAAATATTTTATATTTTATTTAAATACGGCTTTTTGGAAGAGTCTATATTAGATGTTTAATGCATTTTGCAGACATTAATAAAAAGAAACATAAAATTAAATAGTCTAATATTTGTATAGATTTTCAATACAAATTTTGTACCTCTGCATATATTCATACTCTTGTCACTTGATGTAATAAATACATGGGTTATTAGGAATACAAATGTATGTATTTCAGGTTACTCTTTAGTGTTTTTATTTGCTTTTATAACAGCCATTATTCACCTTACAGCTTTGCTCCTTCGTTGTTGTGCTGACTCATCAGACGTTATTCTGTTGATCTTTCTCCTTATGTCAAAGAAGAAGAATTCAAGAAAAGTGGTATGAGGGCTTTGCAGATCAAGTTGTGTATTGTATTCTTCCTCTCCATTCACCTGGAAGGAGGATGTAAAGTTTGACCATTCACTCCATTACCCTAGATCTGGGAATTCTCCTCTTCTACCCATCTCTTGTTTCCCTATTGATTAAATCACCTGTAGTGATCACTAACCAAGCTTAGATTCTACTACAGAAAAAGAATACATGACAAGCTCCACACAAGTATATTAACAGAGCAACTGTCTTACATGCCAAACCTCACAGGGGAAATCATTATTTCCACTGCTATTCCTCAAACCTTCCACCCACAAGATCTAATCATTCCCCAAATGGGTACTAGGAATAGCCAAGCACTGACAAGTTCAGGGAAAAAACAAAAACCTTACACTTTCCTAGCTGCTTCTTAAAGTACTTCTCCCCCCCCCCCCCCCCCCCCCCCCCCCCAATCAACCCTTTAAGTGATATTGCTCTTTCCTATGTGGCAGATGATGGCCTCAAATGTTTTCCAGAGGAAATCCCCTCTCCTCTCTCCACCTACCTTCTCTGCTCCCAGTAGAAGTTCCTCAGCCTGAGGGACGGAGCGAAATGTTCTATAATAATGTTAAGGTGTGCTGAATAGGGCTAGGAGCTCTTTGTCAAATACAACAGGAGAGAAATCTGAGAAAAGTGGGTGTAGGTAGAACAATATTAAACGAGTGCTAGAAATATCACAACAGAATTCCTCAACTACCAAATTATTTTGTCATTTAACATGATCAAGAATATGTTGTGATTCATTTTTTGTATTGTAGTAGCACTCAGGCTCCAGTCTACAATGTGCTAAGCACTGTTGAAACATAGGAATACACACTGCCTCTGCACTGAGGATATTGGCAGGGGGCTAAAGAAGTTACACTCATGAGATAAATCTTATTCTAGTAGGTTTGTAAGACCACTGTCTAATTAAGAGTATATTCAGATTCATGGTTCCTCTAATTTGCTTATCCAACTGTAATTATACTATTATACTCATTTTTGAAGTCTTCTGAGGGAGCTTCTTATGCTTCACAGGCTGTAAATCAGGATGGAATCTAGCCCCAAGCATGAGTCCTGATGCCAGCCTGCCTTCAAAGAGAAGAATCAACTGACTTAATTATGTTAATGTCTAGTTTAGTAAGGCCTGGTCTACACGAGCGGGGAGGGTTGACCTAAGATACGCAACTTCAGCTACTTGAATAGCGTAGCTGAAGTCCACGCATCTTAGATCGACTTACCTGCCATCCTCACGGCGGCAGCGGTCGACAGTGGGCTCCCCTGTTGATTCTGCCTTGTGCCTTTTGACGAGCTGGAGTTCCGGAGTTGACGGGAGTGCCTCTGGGGATCGATTTATCGCGTCCTGATGAGATATGATAAATCAACCCCCAATAGATGGATCTCTACCCACTGATCCAGCCAGTAGTGTGGACAAAGCCCAATTACCAAGAGCTTCTTTAACATTACTTCCTTTGGCCATGCAAGTTAGAATAGGTGTAAGTTTATTTTGTCTACTTACATTTAGTCTAAAAGAAATGCCAACCGAAAGGATCTAAAGAAATCTATGAGTTTCAGACATGAATGTTCAAAATGATTTCAGGAATCGTGTTATGCAAAGACTCAGGGCCCTATCCAGTCTAAAGTCATGGAACCTGTCTTCAACCCAGGACTTTGCAGGAAAGGTTTCACTCTACCTAGCAACAGGAGCCTCTTCGATTGCCAGATGGAGAGCATGAGGAATTAGATAATTTCTCTGCTCCCTTAAACAAAGAGAATGAGGTTAATTCTATAAAACCTTCTGATTTTTAAAATTTGTGTATACTGTTCTGTTACAGTGCTATTTAAATTTGTCACAATGTTTGAAGGTTATGTTTTGCAGTGAAGGATATTTCCACAGAACCCAGCTGCATATTCTCCTTCATTCACAATAAGCAAGATGATAATAATTTCAGTATAATGCTAAGCACGATGAGCACTGTGAAAAGGCCAAGGACACACTTATGAATTGTTTCTCCATGAAAAACCTTGAGTTTGTAATCTATAAAGGGTGGCAGCTGCTATGTAACAAATTGGAAAAAAGATAGATGGGTGTTGTGAGCTTTTACAAATTGGTTGCTAAATGTGAATTTATAGAGAAATCAATACAGATTTTTCTCTTTTAGGAGTTTATTTTATTGAAACTTTTAGACAATGTTCCTCTGCAACTATCTATGGATAAAATTTCACTTTGTTTCATAAGGTCACCTTGGTGTAAATGAGGAAGGATTTTAGTCCTATGTGATAAATGAAGCATAGGAATAGTGGTAGCTAATGTATCTCTCTGCCCATCACCCCCCAGCCAGGGTATGGGCCACCAACTGGTGTTGGTGTTTCAGTAGCAATTAGTTTTCTTACAGGGTGGAGTTGCTAGCCCCACGCCCATGTTAAGCCTACAGTACCTGGTATTCCCAGGAGGTCTCCCATCTAAGTACTAGCCAGGCCCAACCCTGCTTAGCTTCCAAGATCAGATGGGATCAGGCTTGTTCAGGGTGGTTTAGCCATATAGCTAATGTGTACCTGTACTATTCCCCCCACCCCCCTTTTTGGTTTTCTGAGGACTAATATATTGCTGCCTGGAGAAATCACTGTATGCATTCTATTTTCATTTGAAAAAGAGATGGTTTTCCCTTTAGTGGATTTCCATTTCATTCTGCTAAGAAAGTTAATTTGATAAGATTTATTATAATTCTTTTGTACTCATTGGAATCCCACCTTAAGAAATGCTAACAAAAAGATACCTTGGACTCATTTATAAAGGTTGTTGAGCAAAACCAACTTCCATCAAAGTCGGCAGGAGCTGCAAGCACTCAACATCTGTGATAATCAGGCCTCTAGCCTTTATACAAAATGGTCCTACTGCACATTTCAGAGCTACTCCATTATTTATCCAATGGAGTTGCAGAGTCCAACAAAGATTCGGTAGCCTCATATACTTGTACACTCAGACTTCAAAGTCAGAAGGGACCATCATGATCATCTAGTCTGACCTTCTGCAGATTGCAGGCCACAGAACCTCACCCACCCAGTCCTGTAATAGGCCCATAGCCTCTGCATTACTCAAGTGCTCATCCTAATTTAAAGACTTCAAGTTATAGAGAATCCACCACTTACACTAGTTTAAACTTTCAAGTGACCCATGCTGCAGGGGAAGGTAAAAGTAGCTCTTTATTGAAGTTGGTATTGATCTTATACAAATCAGGTTAATATTTACAAGATATATTCAACATAAACTAATATACATCTTTTGCCATATTACCCCTAGTTTTGTAAAATAAAGTAGTATTTAAATAGAATATTGTGAAGTTACATAATAAAATAGGAAATCTCCCTAATATCCAGTTTTGGTATTGTACATTATGAAACCAACAACTGAAGAATTCTCCAGTGTATGCTGACACAACGCACAAATGATTACTCTTTTCAAACTACTGCATTTAAATTAGCCATTTGTTCATTTTTCTCTTCTGTTTTTCCACACTGCATGGTCATGTTCTACCATGCAATTTAAGAGAGGAGCACACATCTTCAAAGTTTTTTAAATAAGTCCCAAACTAAATTTCCTCCCCTGGCTGCATAATAAATCACCAAGAGAAGGAGACTTCCACTTTCTTTATATAGCATGATTCCCAGCTAGAAGTGACATTACATAACATCCTTACAATTATTGTGGTTCTTTCAGTGCCTTTTCAGTATTGTCTCTTCCAAAGATGAACTCCAGAAAGAACTTAATATTTTTTAATCCAACTATACTTTTAGTAATATTTTCAACCAGTAGTTCTATATTTTGGGGCATTCTCACTGCACTTTCTCCGGTGCTGCTAGTATGACCCTAATTTCATGGGCCACAGTCTTTCAGACATATACTTAGACTCTCTGTAAAAGTGTATGTGGTGTTTCCATCAAGTTGCAGGCAGTGTACTGCTCCTAATATATATTATTTCATTCCATTCGCTCTCTTCCATTTGGAAGACAAAATATTTCTAATTTATTTTGGTAGCATCTATTAATATATGCAAGTTTACATAATTGTAATAATATTCTACCTATAATCTTTTTCCATTAAGAGTCCAGAAACAAAATTCTTAGTTATTCCACTGGTTATTTGTCTTATCTTTTTCCCCCGGCAAAACTAATAACTGGAACTATAAGTATTAGGGGAAATTATGAAGTCTTTTCCTCTTTCAGTTTATTATCCCTTCTCAAATAGATTACTGTTGTATTTTGTACCACTTTCTAGTAAACTTTTATCTGTCATTTAAATGCTTTGTTTAAATAATTAAGTTCAGTAATTAGAACAAGTGGCGTTAACGTGTGTGTCAAATTTTTAAAAAATGAAGTCCATATACCCAACATTGTCATAATTTAAAAATGCTGTTTCCGTATATATTCTTTACATTCGCCACATGAAAAGAGAAGAATAGGAAAATCCATCTTAATATTCTGAATTCTCCTAAGCTGATAAATGATTTATGAAAACTACTACTTGTCTAATTTTATCTGCCATTCTACTTTCACTCATTAAGTTCCCTCCCTATTTTTGTAACTGATCTACATTACTATTAATTTATGTATTTATTTATGTTTGCATTTTTGCTATATGGTCCCTAGCAATTTGACTCAGAATCCAGTAGGAACCACCTAGCTAGCAGACAGATAGTAACACCCATAAATTATAAATTAACTTGTAAACTGAGCAGATTCAGTATTGAAGAAAATGAAAAAACATGGAATTCCATTATACACTTTTTATATATTTCATTCAGAGTAGAACTTTACTTGATAAAAGGCTAGGAATTATGAAATAGGTAAATATTCTTATGCTGGAAGATGATAGTGACAGCCATCAAGTAGGTCTTTGATCTACAGACAATCAGACCTGTTTAAAGCTAGTGGGTGTGTTAAGCACTCATCTTTCTGACTAAATGGAAGGAGAAATTACACCCAATTTATGTAGCAATAGCTGGAAACAACAGGAAGTCACCACCCAAGGAAACATTGCACGGCAAGGCCTGATAGGAAGGTAAGACATGTAGGTTGAGGTGTTCCCCAACTGCAAACACAGGAACTAGGAGATTGTTTAACAACTTGTGTGTTGGGGAGAGAAAGCTAGCAGACAGCAAGAGAAGTGGTCAGAATCAAAGTTTGAGTCCACAAATTACCACTACGGGCCACAAACATCACCCAGATGCCTGCCCACTAAATCAACAACCAAAATTAGAACAAAATTTTGCAGCCCTCAAGAGGCTAAACTATTGTATGCCACAGGCAAAGAGTATTAGGGAGGTGCACCACTGTCCAAGTCCCCACAATGAGAGGGAACTGATTACAGGTGATTCTGACAAGTTGTGTGAGCATGACGCTGGAAGGGAGAAGAGACATAAAGCAATAAGGGGCTATCTAGAAATAGTGAACAAGGAAATTGATTATTGTTTGTTTCTGCTGTATTCAGGAAGCAGGCCTTTGGTGTATATCTATATATATAAAAGTCAAATGGTGTATGCGTGTATGTATGTGTGTATGTATGTGCACTTACTCCTTCCACACCGTTTGAGCTAGAGACTTGAAATTTGGTACAGTTATAGGTCTTAGGGTCCTAATCAGGGTAAGAGTTGAAAATTTTTCAAATCTCACCTCTGACACCCCCCAGGGGTGAAATTATTTAAAGGCCAATCACATCAGCTGGGCAGCTGCTATTCTCTGTGACATAATACCCCCTCCAACGGACCCCGCACTCGCTCAGCTCTCTGCCCCCTCCAACGGACCCCGCACTCGCTCAGCTCTCTGCCCCCTCCCCACCTCCGACCGACCCGAGTTGGGTTTGGTCAGAGGGTAAGTGAGGTAGGGGTGTCGGGTTTGGTCGGGGGGTGAGGTGGGGGTGTCGGGTTTTGTCGGGGGGGTAAGTGAGCCAGGGCTGTTGGGTTTGGTCTGGGGGGGTGGGAAGGTGTTGGGGTGGGTGAGGGGTGAGGTGTGGGTGTTGGGGTTGGTCAGGGGGTGTTGGGTTTGGTGGGGGGGTAAGGTGGGGGTGTTGGGTTTGGTTGGGGGGGTGAGGAGGGGTGTCGGGGTTGGTCGAGGGGTAAGTGTGGTGTGGGTGTCGGGTTTGTTTGTGGTGGTAGGTAGGGGTGTCGGGTTTGGTTGGGGGGAAAGTGAGGTGGGTGTGTCAGGTTTGGTCTACGGGGGGTGAGGTGTGGGTGTTGGTCAGGAGGTGTTGGTAGGGGAGTGACGTGGGGGTGTTGGGTTTGGGTGGGGGTGAAAATGTGAGTCGGGGTTGGTCAAGGGGTAAGTGAGGTGGGGGTGTCGGGTTTGGTCGGGGAGGTGAGGTGGGGGTGTCAGGTTTGCTCTCTGCCCCCTCCCCCCTCCAACGGACCCCACACTCGCTCAGCTCTCTGCCCCCTCCCCACCTCCGACGGACCCAAGCAACGCCGGGTATTTTTGCTAGTTCATTATAAATAAAAAGAACTGCACTAAAGAATTTATCTTACTTGCATCATCCATTTCTTTTCCTAACACAAACAAGACCTCAAATATTGGCTAACTGATCATACCAAAAGGGGTCTGTGATGGATACGCCAGGCTGCAACGGGGGTACTGCTAAGCCCTCTGTCCCTCCAACCTCCGCTTCCTCTCACACCGATGCTGTTGCTAAGCCACAAACCTGTGTTAGGTACAGTATTTACACAGACATCCACAGGCAGGGACACTCAACTGAATTACGGGAGTGCTTTTGCCAACCACTAATGAACCAACAATAGAGAGGCTCCAGCCAGTTACCACAGCTCCCCAGCCTAGGACCCCAGAGCTGTACTATCTTGCTCTGGTCAGAAGCCTGACCAGTGTATAACCAGTCTGCCACTTCTACAAAGGAAAGTTGGCTGCACCAGCCCTTGAAACCTAAGCAGATTTCCCAAACACTTCAATCAAAGCACACTGCTTCAGGTAAAAGATAAAACAGATTTATTAACTACAGAAATGTAGATTTTAAGTCTCTATAAGCAATAAGTATACAGATCAAAGTTGGTTATCCAAGTAAAATTGCAATCTGAGTTCTATAAAGTAGACAGGATTTGAATCAAGCAGTCTCACACTGAGAAATAATACAGGCAGGTTACAGATCTTCCATACACAGGCTGGGACTCTCCTTCAGCCTGGGACCACCTCCCCAGTTCAGTCTTTGTTCAATGTCACTTCCCCTCTTTTATAGCTTGTTCCAGCCTGCTGGATAGAGCCTTGGCTGTGATGTGGGTCAAGAAGTATTTTTGAATTATTGCATTTTCACTAAAGGATTCTCTCTGTCCTTTGTCTTTCATCAAATCATACATTTCCCTCACATCCACTTCAGCCTTAGATACTGAGATGTACAAATAACATTGCATAATACATCTGGTGAGATCCTGGACCTATTGAAACCAATGGAAGTTTGCCATTGTCTTCAGTGGGAACAGGATTTCACCATAAGCGTATGTTTACACTGCAATCAGAGGTGTGATTGAACCTGAGTATGTCTGACCTTCCCTTTAGAGTCTAAAGACCAAATCCTGTTTCCATTGCCATTCAATTAGACAAGGACTAGGGCCTTAATGAGAGAAAGATACACACTTTGATACATGTAGCACTAGAGTAGATGGCTCTAGTACTCTAGGTAAACATTTAAAACAAATTGTCTGAAAATGAATTACCTTCTTACTAAATAGTAGATCTAGTCAAAAAAAATCTCTTTTTTTTAAATGAAGAAAAACAGGGGGAAAAAATGAGGTTTGGTTGTTTGGGTTTTTTTTCAAAATCCTTCTCCCTGATTTTTTGATTAGTTCTAATAATTTTTTAAAATTATAAATAACAGAGCTGGGCAGGAAACACTTTTCGCATCCCATGATAGTTTTTTTTTTTTTTCCCCTCCTCCAGAAAGTTCTCATTGTGAATCAGGGCAGAAAGTGGAAACATCAATTTTCTGACAATCAAAAATCTGGAAAAAATTCACTTAGTCAATTCAGTGTTTTGGTAAGTTAAAAAGATTATGTATATTAGAGACAGCACACCATTTTTTGTTACACCAAGGCTCAGCATTTCTCTCTGTGCGTTGGAGGATGGCTGAAGTAAATCACTCTTACTCCAGAAGTTTAATTCTTAACATTGGTTTATTTACAATATTTACAGGGTAAATCCCAAGAATGGTCCAAGAGGTTTCTTTAGATACCAGAGAAAATGTATTTGTTATTTTATTAACTCTTGTGGAATACTATTTCTTTATATACAAGCTACCAACCATCACCCCTAACCCACTCTGGGCCTATTTCGAACTCAAAACAGAAATAAACACAAGAGTGCTCTTAGAAAGAAAAGAGGAGGAAGAAGAAACCTTCTCCCTTTATTACACACAACACTTCTACAGCTTGTTTTTTTACCACTGGAAGAGGTTTTTAAAGGTCACAGTCTGCACTTAACTGGATTCAGTCGTCTATAATTAACCGGTGGTAACCTCTTTCAATACACAGGAAAAAGGGCTTTAACCATTCTATACTTCAAAGATGTGTAAATGAACACTGTTCTTTCAATAAAATAGTTTCAAAACATGTGCAATGTGCTTACGATTAAAGGGAAATTTTCCCCACTTTGATGCTATATCTTGGTTTGTCAGCCAGTTAGTCGGTTTTCAAGAAATGCAGGATACATCTTTTCATTATATACGTACACAGCATGTAGCATAACAGGATCCTGATTTATACTGGACAATGCTGGCTCACAGCATTTTGGCACCTGAGGAGAGGAGTTCAAATGATGCCCCCATGCCCCCTCGCTTGGGCCAAAACCAGGGGTGAAAGTAACTATAGACACTTACTGGTACGGGGCTGGACCGGGGCCACCTCTGGCCCTCAGAAGGGGCGGGGCCTCAGGCAGAAGGGGCAGGGCTGGGGTGGTCAGAGCCAGCCCCAGCCCGTCCTGTATGAGTAAGTGTCTGTAGTTTGGGCAGCTGTTCCCTTTACACCACCACCACCACCCACCACCGTTGGCAGCTGGGGTGTGTGTCAAAAGGGGCAGGGACTTTAAAGCACTGCAGGGTCCTTTACCGCGGCAGCACTTTAATGTTGCTGTGCCCCCCTGCTGGCAGCCATGGCAGCGCTTTAAGGTCCCTGCCCCTTTTGCCTCCCCTGTTGTGGGCCCTGATGGTACAGACTCTACCAGCAGAGCCACCTACAGGGGAGGCAAAATGGGGACATTAAAGTTCCGCAGCACTTTAATGTGGACTGCATAAGGGCCGGTACTGGATCTTATTGGTATGCTGTACCGGCCTGTACAGGCTCACTTTCACCACTGGCCAAAACTTTGAAATATCTCAATTCTGACTTCTTCCTGTTCTACTCCTCTCATGGTACTGCTCTGCTACCTACCCCAACAAAGGAGAACTAACAACTTAAAATGCCTTGTTCAAAAATTTGGTTAAAGAATTCAACTTTGAATTGTTGTTTGGGGTCTCTTATGGGATTATTATCCCATGCCTAATAATCAAAACATCTTCGGTGAGTCTTGTATTCTTGAATGGGTGGGAAAATAGCTTCAGTGTGAAGTTCCTTGCCAACTTCAGTGCACTCTTCAGAACATTCTGAAATCCCTCATCTGACCGGTAAGACTGTAGGTATGACTTTGCTTTACCAGTTGTTCCATTGTTCCAGATATATCAAGGTCAACACATTGGAGTCTCTTTCTTACAACATTTATTTCAAACAGTATGTCATGCTACAACACTAAGCCACACAGAAATCTGAAGTTATATTTCTGGTAATTTCATTTCCCTCTGCCATTGTTCTTCCTCGAACAGTTCCTCTCATAGCATTATCCTGGCCGCCACTTTCCACGGCCCCCATTGGACTGGAGCGGAGAACCGGGGCCAGTGGGAGCCACGATTGGCGAAACAGCAGGTAAACAAAGTGGTGGGGCCCGCTAAGGGTGCTTACCCTGCAGTCCCGCGTGCCAATGTTACCAATCCCTGAAATGGTACTGGTAACATAGCATGCTTCCCTCTGAGTCAGCACTGAACCAAGGCTTCTGAAAAATTCTGGGGGGAATATACCACTGGAGGTACAATTCTCTGGATGGTATGTAAAACAAGTGAAGCTTGATTGTGGTCAGTAAAGGTAGATCTGGTGGTAAATTTCCACCAAAGTTTCATTCACTTTGATGGAAGCCAGAGAAGTTTTTCACAAACACATGTATTTAAAATATTTTCCTTTTCACAACTATCTCTAAAGATATAGGGCCTGATTGTAATTCTGGTGGCCTACTTAAATTCTAGTTTGGAGTGTACATTATGCCTAACTTAAAGTATCTCTGTGGTTTTAAATGGATAAGGTATTCCTTTCACATCCTAAGCTATTTTATAGTGTTTTGTGTATTGCTGAACAGTTGCCAAGTTTTACCCCAGAGGTAGAATACATTGCAGTGCTGGGGAAAGGATCTTGCATGTAAATTGTATATTAGTAGTTCATAATGCACTTTTGGATCCTTAAAGATGTAAAAGTGCGATGTGTAAATTTATTAGAAAAGGCTATCACACATGAAGTGTGTATTTTAAGCTCTGTTCTATGCCTGTACCCAGTTTCAGAGAGCTTTAATGCTTTGTTATTCCTGCTGCAAATATAAGCACAAACACAGATGTTACATTGTTTTAAAAACAATATTTATTGAAAACTGATGGGAAATGATTAAGTGTTCCTTGACATTCTTAGTTGTTTTTCAAATTTGATTAAACCTGGAGTATTTTTCTATCATTAAGCATTTATGCATGGTTGAGAACAGTGTGCAAAATGCCTTATGAATTCATAGTCTTGTAAATATTTTAAACAAGTAGAATAGATGTTAAATATTTGCACAATTATTTCCCAATCCAAGTCCTATTGAATACAAGGGAAAGACTCCTATTGATTTCAGTGGGAGTGGATTCAGGTCTTTAGTCCCTTGCCCTTGCTATGGGGCCAATTCTACAGGATGCTGAGAACCCACTGGAGTGACTTCAACTCCCAGTTCCAGCCCAGGCTTGATGACCAGTCTCTTTTACCTGGGAAGAGATCCATCCAGTAAGATGGTGGTCACAGCATGACGGAAGATGGCATAAGATATGAAAATCATAATAAGAGCTCCAAAAGGGGCATGGAGACTATCCCATGCAGGCAAAAAAAGAACAATTCCAAACCAATACAATACAAATAATACTTATCACATCTTCAAATTGCTTTATAAACACTAACATCCACAGGTGGCAGGTAAATTAATATTTTTATTATCTCCATTTTAAAGCTGGTTGGAGGCAGACAGGTTAAAGCACACAGTTTCACAAGCAGGCTCTAATTTTTGGGTGCCAAACCTGAGATGCCTTGGCCTTATAGGTTGAGTTCCCTCAACTCCCGATGAACTCAGTGAGAGCTGTGGGTACACAATACCTCTGAAAAATGAAAGACAAAGTATTGAAATTGGGGGCCCCAAAAATGAGGCCCCCAAAATAAGAAGCCAATTTAAAAAATGCAATGCAAACCATGACTACAGAAGGAATCTGCATCAAAAAGGGAACAGAGTGCAGACACTTCTGTTTCAGATCTCTTGACTATACCATTCATTTTCATATTAATGATGCATTCCTATAGTTTATTGTACAGATTATGAATTACTGAGAAGCACCTATGGCGTAGTATATTTATACACTGATTTACTGGGGTTTTTCTTATGATAAACTATTGTAAAAAGCAACTAAGTGGAAAATTCAGCTGAAAATTTCCAGTTGATTTTTCCTACTTCCAGCTGGCAACTGGTGTTTAGAACACAGCAACAGGTCTATTGGGTTGCCTGGTCCTCCTCTTGAATCCCAGAGAGATCACATGAAGGATTCTAACAGTCTTTTTGAACGTACTACTAGGGAAGTTAAAAATTGCTTGACATTTAAAAAGATTTAAAAATCTTAGTAGCCAATTGAGATTCTGTATATACAAGGGAAATAGATGCCAGAGTGCCCCAAATTTACATTACTATAATTATTATTGTGCCCTATTACGAATGCAGAAATCCTTCCTGCATGACTTATTTTTAGGCTGACCATACGTCCCGTTTTGAATGGGACAGTCCCGATTTTTTAATGTTTTTTAACCGTCCCGTCTTTTTGTCCAAAATATCAATTTTGTCCCGTTTTTGGGGCAGGACTCATAAAACAGGACTCATAAAACATGGAGTCATAAAACGTCCGCCCCCCCGCCGCCGCCGCCGGTGCGCTCGGCCCCCGGCTGCGGCTCCAGACCGCTCTGCTCCGCCGTCAGCTTCAGCCCACTGCCGGCCGGCCGTTTTATGACTCATAATCACATAACTGAATTTATGTGATTATGAGTCATAAAACCCGGCCGGCAGCCCCCCCGCCGGCGCGCTCGACCCCCGGCTGCGGCTCCGGACAGCTCCGATCTGCCGCCTCCTCCAGCCCGCCGCCCGCTGCTGCCGCCTCCTCTCTATTCCTCCTTCCCTCCTTCTCTCCATCCCTCCCTTCTCTCCATCCCCCTTCTCCATCCCTCCCTTCCTCCCTGCTCTCTCCCTCCATCCGCTGCCTCCTCTCGCTCCCTCCATCCCTTCTCTCTATCCCCTTCTCCATCCCTCCATCCCTCCCTTCCTCCCTTCTCTCTATCCCTCCATCACTCTCTTCCTTCTCTCTATCCCCCTTCTCCATCCCTCCCTTTCTCCCTTCTCTCTCTCCCTCCGTCCACTGCCTCCTCTTCCATCTCCCTTCTCTCCATCCCTCCTTCTCGCTGTCCCTTGCCTCCTCCATCCCCCCTGCTCCCTACCCCATCTCTTCTCTCATCCATCCATCCTCTCCCTTCTCACCTTCGTGCCTTCTCTCCCTCCGTCCCCTCCATCCTCTTCATCCCTCATCCCCCCATCTCTCTCTCTCCCTCCATCCTCTTCATCCCCCATCCCTGTTCTGCTTATTCCTCCATCCATCCCCCCCGGCCCCCCTCTGTCTCCCCCTCGCCCGGTGCTGGGGGGCCCAGGTGGGGCCATGCCCCCCCCACACACCCTGTCCCGTTTTTGCCCTCCCAATGTCCCGTTTTTGTCTAAAGGAAATATGGTCAGCCTACTTATTTTTACCTTCCAAGTGACAAAAATATCTTTATTCTTCTGAAACAAGAGTCCTATTAGTTTCTAACATAAACTATGCAGAGATGTAAATGTATTTGATATGTTTCAATTTTGAAGAGATAAAATAAATCTACCAATGCCATTTTCACTGGATGTAAGACAAAGCTGGCACAGAGCCAGAAATGCCCAGTTACCACCACTATCCTACCCCTGTGAATAATGATTTTTGAAGAGGCTGCATCCAGCTTTTATTCCTACAGCTAACAGACTAGTTATCATAAATAAGAGATGACAGCAATGGAGTTCAGAGTGTTCTAGTTCCTCCAAATCTAATATCCATGTCAAATGTGTCTGGCGTACAGAGGTACAATAAAATCAGCCTGGAGTCATCATAATTTTTCCTTATAGTTTAACTGCATATGACAGGTGATTTCTAGAAGGTCACTTGCATTTAAAAAATATTTCATCTGCCTTTGTTCATTTAAGGATGCTAAATATAAACTTTTTAAAATTCCTAGACCAGATTAAGATACTGTTTATAATTTATTAATAAAAAAGCCATGAAGACATAGTCTTATCACAGACACAAATTTATAAATCACTAATTAAAGGAGATAATGCACCTGCAGTGATGTTTTACAAAATATTTACATGTATTGCTGCTACAGCTCTATCTTGCAGGTCTTTGCATCCTAGTAGATTCAAAATGGTTCTGTATTATAATGTAGGCAAGAAATCAGTGATGAGGAAAGGTACAACATTAAAGGTTGCAAAGAGGAATGTAATAAAAAATGACAAATATTGATGTACTAGTGATGAAAGCATGCATGCTCCCTGCTTCCTGTAGTTATTTACATATTACATTTTCAACTATGAAAATGTAATATGTAAATAAGTATGTACTCATTGGAATTCTGCCACCAATTTCAAAGATGAGTAGGACAGACATTTTTCAGAATCAGATCAATAACTACCACAACAGAAAACTTGTTAGGATGCCGGTTACTGGAATCTTCATGTAAACACCACATTAATATTCAAGTAGGTGATTAGTCCAAGCCAGTATATATCATTCTTATCAGCTTTAATTCTTAGATAGCAAGAACTGAAATTGCTGAAGCTTGGATATTGAGCATTAAAGATCAACACATTAGATATCATGAGCAGACAGTTCCATTTAAACAAAGGGGGGGGGGGGAAGGGAGCTGTATCCCAAAATAAGTAGCAGTTCTCCATGAACTAGAGCTCCCATTTTGTGAAAATTTTGTTAAGTGAAAAATTGACATATTGGTTGGACTATCATGGGGAGGCATGTTGATGGGGGACAAAGGGAGGTTATTGGTAAAGTGGAAGAAAAAGATCTGCTTCTTTTTTTCTCCTCAGAATAGAAAAACAAACAAACCCGGCACATGTCTCACTAAAGGGCTGTGTGGGAGGAAAGAGTATTGCTCTGTGACCTCTTTACCCCTTCTAGTCTCTGTCTTGTCAATCTAGCTTTCACCCTATCATCTCTGTCTCTCTACCATGTATGATACCAGTTCACCAACACGTCAGTCATCAACTTTATTCAATCCTGCCAGTTCAACCCATCCTTAGCTCAGAACCTTCGGAAGTTCCCTCAGTTCCCAGTTCAACCCAGTCTTCCCTCTCCAGAAATACCCTTCCATCTAAACCTTTTGCTGAACTAACAGTATTTATATGCTTGACAAAATGACTTAAGGTGTGTTCTGATAATTGGGCCTAAAAATGTATTCTAATTGTGAGCTCAAATGTAAAAAGGATATGAAAGTCATACGATCTTTGTAAGCAGGTTCCCCCTTTAGCCCTGGGAGGTAAGCCATCATGGTGATTTAACAGCACACACTCTAGCAGGGTACATTAACCAAGAGTCTTTATTATTATTTGTCTTATGCTCCTGTACAACAGAAGGGAGCAGCAGATAGATGGGACCTCCTTCCTGCTTCTTGACCCTAGCCTTTTACATAGTTTGCTTTTTTTATCTGAGCTAACTAGCTAGTGAGCTAATTAGCTCATTGGACTCCCTACAAATGCAAGCAATCCCCACTCAGCTTCTTAACCCAATGAGACTATCACATTCCCTCCTACTCTAACTATGCCCAGTACTCTGTGTGTTCTCAGCAACCAGGGAACTGGGTCCCAAAACTGGATCCCTGTAAACAATACCCTGTCACAATGTTACAATAATCTATAATAACCAATGTTGGAGAAAAATAATAATAGTAATTAGATATTTTCAAGTTATTTTCAATAATTAATTGATGGGGGAGGGAACTCCAGTCATTTGGAAAAGGCAGATATTAGTAATAGAAGATTTGATCATTAGAAACATAGATAGCTGGGTTTGTGATGACTGGGAGAACCATATGGTGACTTGCTTGCCTGCCTGCCTATGAAAGAAAATGTAGAATCAAATGAAGTAAAAATCTTAAATGAATCCACATGTTCCATAGAATCTGCATGGATAGTAATTCCATGCTCTAATAAGAATATAACAATAGGGATCTATTATAGACCACCTGACTAGAACAGTGATGGTGATAATGAAACACTAAGGGAGATTAGAGAGACTATCAAAATAAAGAACTCAATCATAGTGAGGGATTTCAGTTATCTCCATGTAGCAAAATTGGTAAAAATAAGAAATCAATAACAGTATTGCTTTAATTAAATATCTAAGACAGGATGCTATATTTGATAAGGTGCACTTTGCTAACATCTTACAATATCCCTTTTTAACAAGGGATCATCTGGTAAATAAATTAGGTTATGAATACAGCATCTCACATTTGTCATCTCATTTCTTTTCCAATGAGGAAAAATAACCCATTTTTGGAGTCCAATTTTTTTCCTGACAGCTGTGAAGTCAGGAGATGTAAATATACAGATATGCTCAAAATTCAAATTCAGTCATAAATAAATGCTTTTGTTCATTGGAAGTGTGATAACATGTTTAGAATAATAGGGCATTTAAAGAAACCCCTTTATTGATTTATGGTTTGGGATTTTGGAATGGAAAGTCATTTTAAGATAAACCTCATTCTAAGGGGGAGCACTGGGTTTTTCTCAACGAGCCAGGTGTTAAAATATAACTTGACCCTCTGTATTAAAATTCTAAAATGTCTTTGTTAAAACATTTTAAAATATCCACCTTATATTCTAGCCTAAGCAAGCCTGCAAATGGTAACCTAAGCCATTTTGCTACCCTTAGGTGGATTTAATTCTTTGAAAGACAGGTATTGACACAAAGAAAATGCTTCAATATTTTCTAAAATATAAAGTATATAATTTATGATAATTAATTCATATTTGATAAACACAGCACTTTAGACACTCCAACTGCTATAAGAAGGGTATTTGTTACTGTCTTCGCAGGAATCTGTTGCTATGAAGACTTCATGTTTCAAGTGGCTGTTTATACAACTTAATAATTAGATCTGATTAAATCTAGGTTTACATTAATTTTTCAGTGCCTGCATTGACCTGCCATTAAATTTACAGTATAGAGATTATGAACTGACTATCCTGGTGTAAACTGCACATATCTATCAAAATAACCCATTTTGGGTGGATAACAAATCTATGTGTGTTAGCTAAAACAAAGAAAGGCAGACATTAAACCCATGTAACCCTGCTGAAATTTGACTTTGAGTTCTTGCTAAATAAATTGACAGAAAACCTTTCATGAGAATACAGAAGAAAAGAAATATTTGTGAACTGTTGATAGCAGTGCCAAATACCTAAATGGACTTTGGATAGTTTAATTATCATCCGCACAAAATCAGGACATAAAAGAAAACTGTACTGTGTTCAAATCAGTGCTACTAAACTAGTTGAGCTATTTGGCTGCCTAACACACCTTTTATACTTTCATGTGAATAAGAATAAGAATTTCAACTTTTGTCCATGTTAAGCAAATAATTTAACAACTCTAGGATTATTTTGAAGCCTCCTTTAAAATAATCCAGGTTTAATATCTTATTGCTCAACCATTTATCATGAACTCATATGGAACTCATGACCCCAAATTCACCTCAACTATGAAGGAGTTGTAGTATTGATTTACAGTTTGCTCAATCACTTGCAGCATAACATTAATAATCTTGGTCCCACTCTTACATACTTTAGTCTGAAAATCCCTGTCATATAAAGTAGATTAATCTGGTGTATTTAAAATAAAGAAGATTCTGAGCCAGATTCTCAACTGGTGTAAATCAACATAACTCAGTTGAAGACAATGGAGCCACATGGATTTATATCAGCTAAGGATTTGGCTAATGATCTGCAGTGCTATTTCTTGGCTCAAGAAACTAAACCAGACTCAAAATTTAATTGACGTTATTGTAAATCTCTTTAGTGACCAAAGAAGTCAATTAAAACATTTGTACTGACAGCTTTCTTTTGGAGAGGTCATATACTTTTACTAATGTAACCTTGATACCTCATCTTAAGCAATCAATGCGGAAACAACCTTTCTAAAACATATCACCTTCTGAATGATTCATAGACCAGAACTGAAAACCTAGACAACAAATGACAGAATTCTTCCTTTTCAGATAATGTACAGAAAGAAGGGGAGTACTGCATTATGAACCTGATCTACTGACCATTCCAGTCAATACAAATGACTGTATAAATGAAAAGCACGGTATAAAAGTACCGGTATATTAATTTATACCCTTTCTGCTTCCTTCCTCTCCTTCCTCCCCCATTCTAGAAGGGTATGTGTGACGGGTTCGATCACAGAAACCCCCTTGGGACTGTCACCTGATGTGCTGAGACTACCTCTGAGCCTGTTTTCACTGCTTTGGGCCTCCAGAACCCTGCCTTATTGAGCCAGACATGCCAGTCTGCTTCAACACAGACCCAGGGTCTGAACCACGTGCCCCAAAGCTGCACACTTGACTGAAAACTGTGTATGTTTTCAAAGGTATGAGGCTACAAGGCTAACAACAAAGAAATGAGATGTGAGTGGGGACACATTAATTCAGCCCTGTTTAAAACTGTAATTTACCTATTATAAAGTAAGAGCATGAAGATTATTATCTTCTATCCTGTTTAAATACCTACATTCCATTCCTAATTGTAAGTTAAAAGTTGTCAACAAGGTATCCGCATAGCTAATTCACTATTTTTTGAGTTATCAGCTATTGCCCGCTGCAGGGGCACTACACTGGAACCAGTGTCATCTGTTATGACAAAAGCAATGTTCCTAATTTGTGAAAACTAGCAAGTGTGGTCTGTAAGGAAAGGGTAAGTTGCCTAGTATAGAATTAAATACCATTCACAATTTTTGTTTTCAAGTTAATGTTGCTTGTGCTCTTCCAGAATATCAGGTTCAGCAAAACTCAAATTTCTGACAAACAGAAACTACTAAACTAAGGTAAATGCCCATGCAACCATAACTCTGCACATGCCCACAACCCGCCAGGCAAAAGCCACTAGGAATTATCTTCATGTACTCCAGGTGCATTCAGTGCAAACAAGTTGAAGAAGTTTTGAAAAGGAGATCTGGGTAGGAGTCCTCCCAGCTATGTGATCAACGGAAAGAAGCTAATCAAAAGAATGAAGTGTTTTCAAAATAAAGAGGTTCTAATCCGCATCATTTCAATACAGATTTTGGTAGGTTGTTAGTAGCAGGGCAGTGGGTTCTTCTTGCAGGGCCGGTGACAAGGGGGGGCTAGGTGGACAGGTGTACCGGGCCCCGGACTTAAGGGGGCCCCCCATGTCAGGACTCAGGAGTGCGCAGGCGGGTGGAAACAGGGGATGCGTGGCCGGCCGCGTGATAAACCCCCACCGGGAGGCCACCCCAGCGCTGTAGCCAAGCGCCCGCGCCGCACGGCAAACTCCACAGCGGGCCCGGGGAAGCGCGCCCGGCCGCCCTGGTGTGCGGCGCTGATGGTGGCGGAGGCCGCGAGGCGCCGAGAAAAGGGGAGCCGGCCTCGCCAGGGTAAGGGGGCAGGAGGCCCGGCCCGACTCGGGAGGCGGCTCCGGGGGGGGGGGGCGGCTTTGGGCGGGCGGGCTCTGCGGTGAGTTCACCCCCTGTGGGCGCTCGGGAGGTTCATTCATCGGCATGGCTGGGGGGCAGGCAAGGGGGTGCTGGGGGGGGGGGGGGAGGCCAGGCTGGGCGGGCGGGGAGGGGGCAGGAGACTAGGCTGGATGGGGTGGGCAAGGCGTGGGTGCGGGAGGGAAGGAGGTTTGGTGAGGGGGAGGCTGGGCTGGGCGGGTCAGGCATGGGGGGCAGGAGGCTGGGTTGGGAGTGGGAGCGGGGAGGAGGTTAGGTTCGGTGGGATGGGCCCACAAATGATCAGAGTAACGGGCCCCAAAATTTCTGTCGCCGGGCCTGTCTTCTTGCCATAGATATTCTCAGTAGTGAGGTTGTTGTTGGGGATTTAATGACGGGTAGGGTTTTAGGCAGTATCCTGTGTGCAAGTGTGAAGCATTATAAAAGGGTATGAAGTGGTTGTTACATTTTACATGTGTGGTGTGCTTTAAAGGATTGTGCTCAGTGTTTAAGCGTGGGGACAGGTACAGGAAGCTCCTGTCTGTTACAGTGAAAAGGCAGCGTGAGAGTATGGGTGTTATGGGGCACCACTATGACTGTTTTACCTTAACTCTATTTCCTAGCTATTAGAGGCGGGAGTTTACTGAACTTGCAGCGCTAGGGGGACGGATAACTTTTAAAATTGCAAGATGCCTTATTTCTCTTGCTTTTGCACGCGCCCATCTAGAGCGCTGTAGGTGTCGTTCTCCCTCCTCAACCACAGGTGGCGCTGCTCCACACAATCCCCTTCCTCCCACCTCAAACGCCCCTGTGAACGCTGCGCGGAGGTTGACCGGGAGTGATGCCAGACCGGAAGCGGCGCTCTCTCCTCCTCCACCCTAGTCTCCGTGTTTCTTTGTCCGCCGGGCTGCCCGGTTGCTAGGCGGAAGTGGAGCGGCGGAGGCAGCGGTTTGGTTTAAAGTGCGTCGGAGGCGGCAAAGGGCTGCGGGTGGCGGCACCGCGAGTGGAGCTGGGCGCGGCGGAGCCCGCTCTCGGCGGCGGTTTTCTGCGTTGTCCCGGTAGAGGTTGAGACGCTGCATGTGGGGACCCCTCCCCGAGACTCCCCTCCCCGTAACCCCCCGGACCGGGACACCGCTCGCCCTCTCCCAAGCAGGGACCCCCGCAGGCTGCCGGCCTTAGTCCGGATCCCCGATTTCACATACAGCCCCAAAGCAGAAATGGTCTCTAAAGCGAACCAGCTTCTCATCGTTGTCTCCATCCTGGAAGGTAAAGTATCGAGCCCGGCAGTCTCCTCGGAGCCCAGAGCTGGCTCTTGCTCCGTGCACGTTTGTCTCTTTGCACTTTTTCATTCCCCCTTTTTCTGTTTCTTTAGACTGTACATTCTGCTAAATTGCCATGATGATGGATCTAGTAATTCCTGTAACATGCCAGGATGTGAGACAGAATTACCTTTAAGTAACGCCTGTGGGCTTGCCTTGCAACTGATGTGCTTTTTGTTTTGTGTCTGATATTTCTCTTTATTGCTAACAACAGAGTACTTCATAAGGAATATACGAGAAGAGTTTGAGAACTGAAGTTACATTTCTCCTTAAAGGAGTCTCCACCTTAATAAAAATCAGAATCACTTAAAATCTAAATGAACAGACTTTTATTTTTGTTGAAAGCTCTGTGGACCAAATTCAGCTCAGACTGGGCATGTTTCTCAGTGCAGCTGTCTGATATTAATGGCAAGGGTGATGTAGGACTTAAGGAGTTTCCTTGTTCACCGTTCCAGTGGAAGGTAGTGGCTAGGTGCTGGGCTAACTTTTCCTGATTGCTTGTCCTGGTTGTTGTATCTAATTCAGGATACATGCAAATAACAGGGTACTCCTTCCAAGGTATTGGAGAGTAGAAGTATTAAACTTTTGCTTTGCTTATTTGTTTTATGGTGGTTCCCTCTTTTTCTCCAATTTTAAATGGCAGAAAACATTCATTTATGTAGCACCATGAGATTAGATGGTGTAAAAATCAATTCCAGGGTGTTAGATTAATCCCTGATTCTGGTTTCTTTGAGGGAAAATGACTTTTCGTCTATGTAGGAGTTAGAATTGAAACAGTAAAAGAGAAATAACATCTTCAGTGTTGTAGCTACTATCTGTATCATTATGTTGACAGAAACTCGGTGAGGAGGAACTAATTTTCAATGGTATAACATTTTATAACAGTTTGTGTATGATCAGTTTAATGGTTCTGTTTGCACAATGCTTTCACATATAAATGAACAGAGAAGGGAACGTAAAAATGGGTGGGGAAAGAAACCCAAACAGGGTGACTGCAAAGTTTTGTGTATTTTACAGATGTGACATGGGCTGGTCTTCACTGGGGGGATCAACTGAAGATACGCAACTTCAGCTACATTAAGTCGGCGTATCTTCAGCTGACTTACCCGCCATCCTCATGGCGGTGGCAGTCAGTGGTGCGCTCCCTGGTCGACCTTGTGTCGTGCCTTGCGTCAAGCTGGAGTTACAGGAGTCAACGGGGGGAGGTGCGTATGATCGATTTCTCGCGTCTTAATGAGACGCGAGAAATCAGTTGCTAAAAGAGCGATCGCTACCTGCCAATCCGGGTATAATTCCTCAAACTCTTGGCATACTCATGGCACTCAACTCTACCATCTTTTTAAAAAGTTTGTATGCCCCTTTATTTGCTATATCCTAATGATCTTGATTTTTGTAACAAAATCATAATTAAATAAGGTTTAATATCTGGACTGACCAAACCCTATAGAAAGACAATTTCTTACCAATATAAGGATGAAAGCTGTTAGCAGTTATACCCCTCTTATGGAAGGGGTTGTATTTTATCTTAATCATGTGACAAAAGCTGTGAGGTTTGGGTGTTGTAATAAATTCTATACAGACTTCATTACAGGTTTGGAGTCTACTACACCATCCTGTTGCACGTATATTCCTCACGGGTTGATCCACACCACATTTATCTACACAAAATGTCTTTACTCGGGAGAGCGCTTTCTTCGGAAAATCGTTTCCGTTTGAACATACACTTTGTAAATGTAATTTTCAGTCTTCTGTTAACTTTGGGAAATTTTGGTAGGTGGGGAAAGGATGGTTAGATAAATATGTTGGGGTTTTTCATGCTTCAGTTGCAGATTGTCCCAAATGAATGTTGCTCTGCTGTATCTGATTATTTCTGTATTATCAGGCATTTTTATGTGTCTTTCTGTGTTTTCAGCATTAGATTCTCAGTGAATGACTTTGGGAAGATCTTTCTCCCGAAATTGTTCTAAATGTTATTTCTAGAGTGCCCAACACTATGGTATTAATTTGGAAGAACGGATAATAATTTTTTTGAGAGAACTACAGTAAATACAAAATACATGTTACAAAATACACAGTCATGAGGAGAAACTCTGTCTTGTTTCTTTAAAATGAGAAATCGATTAGGCCAGAAGAGTGATTCAGACTGCTTTCTTATCGCTCTTGTCTCAAGAGTCATGCTATATAATAACTAATTAAGGGAGGCAAGAGAGGCATGCTGGTCTAAATTTTCAAAAAAGGATGATTGGTGGTACCCAATTTAAGATACTTTAGGAAATCTCCTTTTCATAAAGTACTGAACAACACACCTCTTTAAAAGTCCCAAGTATCATTTCAAAAATAACTTGTCACATTTGAAAAGGTAGGCTGCTTTTTATGAAGTGTTGAATTTTAGGTCGTATATAAATATTTGAGGTCTTAATAATGTTCCTTTTCCAGGTAAATATTAAAATTTGGTTAGACTGATTACTCTTTATTGACCAATAGCTTCCAGAATTCATCTTGTACGTACTTTAGGAGGTTCTTTCATTCCAATAATGAACTCAAACATTTTTAGAGGTAATGCTCCTAGACTGAAAACTTGTATAACTAATTCAGTAGATGCTAGTCAAATCCCTAAATGGAGTATTGTGAATTTTGGGGGGAATTTAACAATGCCTATCTGGCTGAGTGTTTTTAATACCCTGCTGTTATGAACACCCAAATCGCAAAATAAACAAACTATCACAAGTGGTGTGACTACATCTGCATTTACTCTACCCTTCATTGTCTACATCAGGTTAGTGAAAAGCTTAATGACACTTGTAATGAATCTCTTTAAAATCTGCACCAACAGTATACCTGCTATGTATCTGACTGTATTGTCTGTCCAACATTGTTTGCAAGCTCTATGACAGGCAGTGAATTATTCTTACTTATGACAGTACTAGGACACTGGTATACAACAAATAATATAAACATTTAACCCTGGCTCTTGAGATAAAGTTAGAAAACTGCATATTGTACTCATTTAGAGCTTTCAGAGCAAAAGGGAAAAAAAATCAAAGTATCATAGTAAGTGTCTGATCCGATACATATGGGAAAGTAAAATTACTCATGTGAGTAGTTCCATTATATTAAATAAAACTACTCACTGTAAAGTTACTAACCTACATATTTGCAAGATTGGGAACTAATGCATTAAAAGCCAGTTTCTTAATAGAAAATTATTTATCTCGTATATTTACTCAGGCCACTTTCCTACCTTTTGGGTGTTGAAATCCACCCTCCACTTCTTTGGAATAGCAGAAAGGAACAATATTTTTAAAAAAATTAAGATGTGGGAAGTATATTAATACATTTTAAAACTACTTCAAGAAGAGTGATGCAGGAAATTTATTTGTACAGTTTGTTTTTTGACAAAAAACATTCTTCTGTGTTTTTTAGCAGAAATGCCTGATAGTTGTGCCTTTATATTTTTTCCAGGACGCCATTTTCCTAGACGTGCAAAGCACATGCTTGTGGTAGAAGCAAAGTTTGATGGTGAACAGCTAGCTACGGATCCTGTGGATCATTCAGACCAGCCAGAGTTTGCCACCGAATTGGCTTGGGAGCTTGATAGGAAAGCACTTCACCAGCACAGGTTACATTATAAAATTGTCTGTTTTGTCATTACTTTTATCTTTACAGCCAGTGAAAGCTGTGAGTTTGGCTTCTAGTGCCATTATGGGTTTTCCATTTTGATGAGTGAAAGGTATGGTAGTTTTTAAATCAATGAAGGCTACAATCAGAAAGACCTCAAGACTTCTGGAATATGCTGCTCAAACAATTTCACTTTTCACTACCTGTTCCTCCTTTCTCACATTTATCTCAACACTTCTTCTCCTTGTCCAGATCTATTCCACCCGCAACAATCTTCTATTAATTGAACTTTCTGAAACTTTGCACTTTTAGAGAGAGGTAAGGGATTGACTCTGTGTACATAAATTTGCAGAGGGACAGTAGATTGAGGTTTGTTATTTATCACCTCTCTCTCTATTTGTTTATTTAAAAACATTTTTGCTATTAACAAGCATGTTATCTCTGGAGACACAAATCCTACAGTTTGAGATTTGCAAAACTAAGCATCTCTGATAGTATCTTCTAGACTGAGCACTGAGTGCCATTGGGTAGATGAAAAGATTAGCCTAAATAATCTATACAGAAGCCCCCAGAACCGCATAAAATTGGGTTCCTAATCCATGAACTATTGGAACTCATACTATAGAATTTATAATCCCTATTCCATGTTGAGATATCTTTGTGCTGTAATATATCTTAATTAAAAGTATCTTTAGATAAACTGCTTTTAAGGAGAAAACCTATCAAAAAATCCCATTTAAATAAAAAAAAATAATTGATCCAGCCTCAATAGTACAATCGGCTATGTAGAATTACAGTATATATTGAAAGTTTTCCACCATAGCATTGCTGTTACAGCGCAAATAATAAATAGTAATGAGAGTGACATTGAAGGAATCTAAAACACAGGTATGAGTTTTAATTTAAAAAAAATCCTATAGCAGAAGAGCATTATGCTACAATACATACAGTGGACTCAAATTATCCTGTAGACACAGAAATATATTACTAGAAAACTTAATCCTACACCATATTAAATGCAAAAAAAAAAACCCATTACAGTTCTGAGTTATGGTTTCTGCAGCAACTGTCACTTAGCCTACTTGAGGATATATAATATCGTATGTGGCATCAACTTTATGCCTTTAATATTATGCTCAATACAACAGACTCACCACACTTAGCTACTTTGCATTTCCAGTAGTGGTACCACCATCATCAGAGAAATTTTTTTACACTTGCCACTGACAACTGCATGAGCATCCCTGCCCAAATATATTAATAATGTACAAGCCACTAGGGGGCATTATCTGTGCAGCCATAGCCATCTTTATTTTGATGGTTGTATATGGGGGGAATAATTTCAGATGTTTTGAGGCCACAGTTTAGCTACATCATTTAAAAACATACATTCTGAAGATATACTTGAAAATAATCAAAGGATGGAATCAAGAATTTAACTCAGTCAGTTTTACGTATTTATACCTTTTTTAATCAGTGAATTAACACTGAGGTGAAATTCCAAATGAAATGAGTAGTGCTGCTTATTTTGTGTGTCAGTTTAATACTATATGTCGAACTGTTAGCATAAGATTTAAGAATACACGGTGATGAATGCTACATGTCTGAGAGTAGAATCTGAACCTGCCTCTCTTGCTGGTGAGGAACAGTTTCATGTAATACCACTATATTTTTTCCATGATTGCTTGGGCCTTAGGTGGGTCTAATTAATTAATTTTTTTTTAAATGGGTTTATCTACCTCCTTATAATTTATAATGGTATTAGATTGTAGAAGTTTAACAGTACATTCAGTTTGTACTGATGTAAACCAGTTAAAAAGTTGCTATATTTTCACATTTATTTTATAGTGTCATCTTTCCATGCTGTGACATTTAAATCCGTTAAGTCTGATTACAGGGATTGTTGGCACACATTGGATTTAATTGTGGTATTCTTCCAGGCTACAGCGTACACCCATCAAACTCCAGTGTTTTGCTTTGGATACTATATCTTCAACTAAGGAGAATATAGGCTATATTGTACTTGATTTAAGAGCTGCTCAAGAAAAGAAACAGGTATGTTATTTGTTATGAAGCGATGTAATAAGTACTGTTGGTTATTAACATTTTCGTAGGTACTGAAGTAGTTCTTAAAAAGAGCTTGCAGAGCTCTCTAATCCTATTTAAAGGAATGTTGACTCATCAGAGCATGTAGTTCAAAACTTTTTCAAGAGATTTTAATAGCATGTGTGAAGTACAAATATTTTGTATGCATTTTATTAACGTGATGAAATGTAAAATGCATCTGACTTTATTTTTAAATTGGTCATTGTGATAAGGCCAAGCATGTGTGAAGGTTCTTTTGCCTTCCTGAATTTTAAAGATTTTGAGAATTTGCAACATTAACATTGATGTGTTTGTATTTCATATGAAATAATTCTCTGTAAGATGTCTCTAATAATCAGACTAATATTGGATTTTTTTTGTCTGTAATTGAGTAGTTCTTATTTGCTGAAACAACCACATTTCCATTCTTTAAAAAAACCAAGACCCTCAGATTATAACAATGAAACTGACTCCAACGAGAAACTGAGGAACTGGAATTAATTTTCAAATTGGATACAATTAACCAGGGGCTAAATAGAACTTGCGAATGGTTCGCTCATTACACTAATTGATTACATTTCCTGAGTTAATTTACTTGACACAGAAATCTATTTCAAAGGGTATTTTTTCCCCCCCCCTGCTGATAATGGCCCATCTACGTTTATCAGCCCTCTTAGATTTGGTATGCTAATGTACAATTTTTTTTCTTTCTTTCTGTGTGTATAAATGTATCTTACTTCTGTTCCATTCTATGCATCCGTTGAAGTGAGCTATAGCCCATGAAAGCTTAGGCTGAAATAAACTAGTTAGCCTCTAAGGTGCTACAAGTATTCCTCGCTTTCTTTACAGATACAAACTAACACGGCTGCTATTCTTGAATGAAATAGTACAGGGAAAAACACTCAATTATTAAAATAGTAATAGACTGAGAGCAGAATCTGTTTAGTTTATAAAAATGATGATTGAGAGGTGACTTGATTACAATGTTAAAGTACCTTCTCAGGGAGAAAATACTGGGTATTAAAGAACAAATGTGTAACAAGAACCAGTGGCTGGAAGCTGAAGCCAGTAAGATAGACGAAGTGGGTGAGGTATTATCTTATGACCCAATTTCTGTTGCTACGAGAGACAGCTTCAGGATTGCCTTGAAGAAGAGCTCTGTAAAAACATGTCTCTCAGCAACAGAAGTTGGATCCAGCTGTGTTGCCCACCTGGTCTTTTTACTATTCTGGGACCAATACAATAACACTGACAGAAATAAGTACATTTTTTAACTGTGTGGAACTGGAACAAACTACCCAGGGAAGGAGCAGATTTTACATGTCTTGATATCTTCAAATCAGTGCTAGATGCATTTTTGGAAATTATGCCTTAGCCAAATGTAAAATATAGTGCTTGATACAATGAAATGTTAATGCCTATGATCTACAGGAGGGCAGGCTAGATGATCTAATGATCCTTGCTGACCTTAAACTCTATAAACTACACCATGGCTGGTCATATGATAGCCTGGATTCCCTAGAGTCATAGGTTCCCATTTTAGCGGGGTTGGGAAAACCCATTCTTCTCAAGATAGCTTGTGTTCCATACAATTTTACCACGTGAGGGGCTGTTAGATGAGATCTTAGAAAAATAAGATTTTTCTCTATTCAGATTAAAAATTCTGTGGTGGTTTTAGCCTGTTATCTTGTTGAGTATGCCCAGATATTGGAAGGAATATGCGCAGTTTTTTGCTCTAGGAAACTAACCTAAAATATGGCCAGCTAATATGGCTTCAAAATGTCAGTCTGTCTTGATTCAGTTTTTTAGTTATATTAAACTAATTGGGTTGAAAAAAACACACCCTCTTTGTGAATCAAGACAGTGCTTATGAGTCTGAACCGTAACTCACAGGTATTTTGTGAATCTATTATACAGATAGGTAAACTGATATACAAAGAGAGGTAATGATTTACAGAAGTTTATGCAGGGAACTAGGAAAAAAATGAGAATAGACTTCAGATCTCTTGACTCCTGCTCCCTCTGCTCCAGTCATTAAGCTACAGTTGCCTACCTCAGAGGAGAGAGAGAGAGAGAGAGAGAGAGGAGGACAGATATAGAAAAATGTTAACAAATAAAGAGAGGCTGTCATATGGCAGTTTTTAGAGACCTGTATTTTAGGTGAATGGCAGGAACTTTTGAGTATACCTTGCTCAGGGATGCCTGGGATGGGCATGTGCAAAAGGGGCAGTTTGCCTCAGATTCCCAGCTTGAGAAGGCTCCCAAATCTGCGGAATTTGAGCACGTAACATTGTGACCTGGCATACAGGGTCACAGTGCCACTTAGGGTTGCCTGGCCACTCCTCTGTCATAATAGAAGGGTCGTTGGGATCACTGCTCACTCAAGTGCCAGGTCACAATGTATGGACCTGGGAGAACCATGCCCAGCCTTGTGGGACAGGAGGCACCTCTGCAGGGGGAGTGGCGCAAGCTTGCTTTCTGCCTCCTCTTCTCCCTGATAGTATCCCACAGATCTCAGGTGGGGAAGGAGAGGTTCAGTTTAAGATTTTGCCATGGGGTCCTGTAAAACTTTGATCTTGTTGTAATTTGTATTTTGCTCCATCTTAGGCTGCTTCCCATGCACTTCCAAAGATTATCTAGGCATTGTTGATAAGGATCTTTACCGTTGGGTAGAAAGGTTTGGTCCATATCAATCTAATTAAGAAATTTGATCCAACAAAACCAAAGCTAATACAGTAGAATGTGACAGGGAATTAGTCTGATATTCTGAAAATAAAAACTGAAGCACATCTTACATCTTTTGGCAGTTAGGCTGTAGCAGAGTTATTTCATTCTGTTACCACATTATATGCCTTTGCCATTCTGTTCTTTTTTATTTTTGGAACATACTTGATCCATTTTTTTTTTTTAAATTCTGCAGGCACCAAAATGGTATCCTTTGCTCAGCAACAAATATACTAAATTTAAATCTGAGATACAGATAAGTATAGTATTGGAAACTGATACAAAAGCATCAGTGGATGGCTTTAAAGCAAAAGAAGCACCTCCAAGAGAAGGCAAAGGTTAGTAGCATAATAAATGTTTGTTACATTTTATTCAGAAAAGTTGTGTTTTTTTCCTGTCTGGAAAAACACTTAGTTTATCGCAAATGATTGTTTTGGGACACAAGTGCATTTTACTTTAATGGGATTTTTATACAAAATATTTACAACCTATTACAGTGCATATAGTACATATAAATATATGCATTGAGTGCAAGGGTTATTTTATAATGGCTCTCCAATCCTCTCAGGATCCAATAAAGTGTGTGTATGTTTGTTTGCTTATTTTAATAGGATGGGTGTGAGGTTTGTCATTTTAAAACAAGCTGCTTATTTCCTTGACAGAATGTAGTTTTGATAGTTTGTACTTAAGATCATAAAGTATTGAAATAGAGTCCTCCAGAAAGGAGGCAGTAGAAAACATGGGTAAGAGTTGATCAGGGGATGCAGAAAAATAAAATACAGATACAGGGACGGATTTTAAAGCAGAAGGTGCAAACTTTACTCAAGTTTAGTTTAAGACGGGAGGAAGCTGGTGGTCTTCTGCTCCAAAATCAGTGTGACACATAGACCCTTTGGCAAAGGATTCTCTTTCTTTGTAAATATTTCTTGCACCAGAGCTGATAAACTCACATCACATGTTACTATTTATCTATAGAGAGAATCTCAAAACTCTTGTAACTTTTCAAGAGTCATAATCATTGTGAAATCTATCTATATATATATAAAAGTCAAGTGGTGTATGTATGTACTAGCATAAGTGCCCGGCGTTGCTCGGGTCAGTCGGAGGTGGGGAGGGGGCAGACAGTTGACACCCCCTAACCAACTCCAACACCCACACCTCACCCACCCAGACACCTTCCCACCCTCCCAGACCAAACCCTACACCCCCCAGCTCACTTACCCCCCAACCAAACCCGACATCCCCACCTGACCACCCCCCAACCAAACCAGACACCCCCACCTCACCCCCCGACCGAACAGTGTATTTAATAATCTGTGTGCTACACAGTGCACCGTGAGCCGGGGGGGTGTCGGTTTGGTCTGGGGGGGTGGGAAGTTGTCGGGGGGGGTGAGGGGTGAGGTGTGGGTGTTGGGGTTGGTCAGGGGGTTTTACGGTTGGTGGGGGGGGGTGAGGTGGGGGTGTCGGGTTCGGTCGGGGGGTAAGTGAGCCAGGGGGTGTCGGGTTTGGTCTGGGGGGGGGTGGGAAAGTGTCGGGGTGGGTGAGGGGTGGGTGTTGGGGTTGGTCAGGGGGTGTCGGGTTTGCTTGGGATGGGTTCCGTTGGGAGGGGGGAGGGGCAGAGAACTGAGGGATCTCCGGGGTTCCGTTGGAGGAGGGAGGGGTGAGCTGAGCGAGTGTGGTGTCTGTTGGAGGGGGTATTATGACATCATCACCACCTAACCGCCCAGCCGATGTGATTGGCCCTGAAAGACTTTCACCCCTGGTGGGCGTCAGAGGTGAGATCCGAAATTTTTTTGACCCTTACCAGCATCTAGACCCCAAGACCCCTCACTGTACCAAATTTCAAGTCTCTGGCTCAAACGGTGCGGGAGGAGTTCGCTGTCATACGTACATACATATGTATGTGTTGGGTTTGGTCGGGGGGGGGGGGGGGAAGGTGTTGGGATGGGTGCCCAGACCAAACCTGACACCCCCCAGGCTCACTTACCCCCCCGACCAAACCAGACACCGCCACCTCACCCCCCCACCAACCGCAACACCCCCCGACCAACACCCTCACCCCTCCCCCACCCCGACACCTTCCCACCCACCCCCGACCGAACCCGACACCCCCACACCAATCGCAACACCCCCCCGGCTCACTTACCCCCCCGGCTCACTTACCCCCCCGGCTCACTTACCCCCCCCACCCGACCCGACACCCCCACCTCACCCCCCCACCAACCGCAACACCCCCTGACCAACCGCAACACCCACACCTCACCCCTCACCCACCCCGACACCTTCCCACCCCCCCCAGACCAAACCCGACACCCCCCCGGCTCACTTACCCCCCCACCCGACCCGACACCCCTACCTCATCCCCCCCAAGCAAACCCGACACCCCCACCTCACCCCCCCACCAACCGCAACACCCCCTGACCAACCGCAACACCCACCCCTCACCCACCCTGACACCTTCCCACCCCCCCAGACCAAACCCAACACCCCCCGGCTCACTTACCCCCGACCGAACCCGACACCCCTACCTCATCCCCCAAAGCAAACCTGACACCCCCACCTCACCCCGCCCCACCAACCGCAACACCCCCTGACCAACCGCAACACCCACACCTCACCCACCCTGACACCTTCCCACCCCCTCAGACCAAACCCGACACCCCCTGGCTCACTTACCCCCCGACCGAACCCGACACCCCCACCTCACCCCCCCACCAACCGCAAAACCCCCTGACCAACCCCAACACTCTCACCTCACCCACCCCAACAACTTCCCACCCCCCCAGACCAAACCCGACACCCCTCCGGCTCAAGGTGCACTGTGTAGCATACAGATTATTAAATACACCGGTCGGGGGGTGAGGTGGGGGTGTCGGGTTTGCTCGGGGGGTGAGGTGGGGGTGTCGGGTTTGCTCGGGGGGTGAGGTGGGGGTGTCGGGTTTGCTTGGGGGGGTAAGTGAGCCGGGGGGGGGTTGGGGTTGGTCGGGGGGTGGGGGGTGGGAAGGTGTCAGGGTGGGTGAGGGGTGAGGTGTGGGTGTTGGGGTTGGTCAGGGGGTGTCAACTGTTTGCCCCCTCCCCACCTCCGACTGACCCGAGCAACGCCGGGCACTTATGCTAGTGTGTGTGTATATGTATGTGTGTGTATATATATATATATAGAGAGAGAGAGTAATGTTTAAGGAATACTATACTGAAAGTATGCTTGATGGACTTGGAGTAGAAATTTGTCACAAGGAAACAGTGTCTTGGTGATGGCCCATATGGGCAAGGGGGAGTTCTCACTCTGCCTTGATTGGCCTATGATGCAGTAGAAGGGCTAGGTTGTTTAGCCCTGCATAATACAAAATCTTTATCTACACTACATAGCTTTTAGTGACATGGGTGCGTTGCCACTGCTGTGGGACTAAAAGTTGCACCGCATAGCTGCTATTTGTCAGTTGTCCTACCTACAAAAGTTCTGCAACCCAGTGAGCAGTGTTCGCGTGGTTGGCCAGAGAGTGCTTCTGCCAACAATGCACTGTTCACACTGGCACTTGTCGTGGCAAAACATTTGTCTTTCTGGGTTTTTTGGTTGGTTGGGTTATTTTTTAACACCTCTGAAAGACAAAAGTTTTGTCATTCAATGCCAGTGTAGACCTAGCCTAAGACTTTTGAATGGGAAACCAGCAGAGGCAACAAGAAACAGTCAAACCACTTAAAGGTGTTTTAAAAAATAATAAAACTTTATAGCTAGACAGGGTTTTGCCCTATCTGTGAATAGAAACTAAACACTCTCTTTTCAGGATAATATAATGTGGGGAAGGACACTCTGCATCCATTCACTGAGGAAACCCCTCATGAACATTTGGTTCCCGGTGTGACAAAGCTCCAATTCTATATTTGCGGGTCCTGCATTTCCTGGTCGATTTCACTAGCCTCAGAGGCTCACTGTGACCATCCACGTAGCCCTTCTCTCTCTAGAGACAAGGTCACAGCCTATTGAGCCATTTTCATCATAAGCCAGTGAGGCAAAGTTATCCTTCCTGGCACAGTCTCTGTTGTCTCCCTAGTCTCAATGATTAATTGGGGAAGGTAGGAAGGGGGGAGCCTGGGCCCGCCCTCTACTCCGGGCTCCAGCCCAGGGACCCTAATAGTATCAGCTAAGATGGCTGACCTTTTAACCACCAAACAGAATACAATTCCCTGGGCTACTTCCCCACAGCAGTCCCTGCTTCTTCACACTCCACTTCACCCTTACCTCAAGGCCTCCTTCCTCGCATATGATATGTTGTCTACCACTCAGACTCACCAACAGCACAACCTTCTCTCACAGCTCCTGACACCCACCCCCACCTGACTAAATGGGAGGGTTTTTTAAGTGGTTTCAGCCAGCCCCTGATTGGCTTCCAGTGTCCCAATCAGGCTAGCTGTTTCTGCTGCTTTCTAGAACCTTCTCTGGCTAGCCAGGGAACAGGGACCTGCTCATCCTGAGGCTGATATACCTGCCTTCTAGCACTCTCCTATACCCTTCTGGTCTGACTCCGTCACACTGGTTTTAGAGAAACCAGCTAGCTCTGTACCAAACTGAATTTTGGTGGAAGGGAGGAAAATCGACTTCCTTAGATACGAAAGGTAAATTATCAATAAATGTAGACCCAGGCTCATGCTTTCTTTTCTCCTTTTCTTTTTATTTTTTTTTTATTTTTTATTGTAATCATTTGTTTTCACCGCTTCTTAAAAAAATTTCTAGTTTAATCTTTATTGTTTTTGAAAACTACTTTTGTGTTGTTATAAGTGCTCACAAGCTCTGTGTAGTTTACAGAAGCAGTGGTTTTAAGATAAAACTGGGATGCATCTTTGGGTGTAGAGGATCTGGAATTTCTGTGAGTAATCAGAGGCTGGATATCACAGGGGAATGATTCAGAGGGACTCAGGAATTGGGGTACACCTATTAACCTGCAAGGCAAAATTAGGGCTGGCACAGCCCAGACCAGAGTGCTTGAGTGGCTGAAAGGATGCTGGTGTTAGGGAACTGACCTCCAGCTACCACATGAAAGACTCCCTCTTCTGGAGGCAGGGGTAACAAGGTGACAGTCAGTCCTGGGTTCCCTGAGAACTGTCACAACAAGACAGTTCAATGCAGTGTTAAATGACATCATGTTAAATAACCTATATTCAGGGTTGGCTCCCTTCAGCCTAACTCACTCTCGTCTAAATTCTTTCACCCTTCCTTGGAAGGAGGAATGAAGGCATACATGAAAGGTTACCTAAGTTTTATGAAGACTCAAGGTCTTCTCTGTTTCCCATAGGCTAATAGGCACCACCAGGTATCTTCTACGTCTCCTACTCAAGTTTGTCTCTGGAATATTGAGCTCTCACCCACAAATTGTGACAAATTATGGGCATTACTTAAGATGAAAACTTCATCTTTTAATTCTTCGTTCCTTATTAACATAAAATCAGGCCTCCATGATGATGTGAGGAAGATGGAAAAACTACTGGACATCCTGCTCTTATTGCCCCAAAGGAAAATTTCCTTCCTGACCCAAAAAATCAGTGATCTGATCAGACTACAAATCTTGAGAACACTAGTCAAATTGGAAGGGTGTGTCAGTTACTTCAGAAGAATGGCTCCTGCTTGTCCTTGAGATTTTCAAATATAGCAAGAAGGTGGCACAATGAAAGAATAATTTCTCTCTTCCCTCCAAGCCAGTTGGGCAGCAAGGAGAGATGGAGAACCCCATTTTATTCCTTTTCTGCACACCTCCCTGTCTAGGCATGACCTCCACTTGTGTTCTGGGTGGAGGCTCTGGGAAAGATAGTGTAATAGAAGGTCCCATCCTTTTCTTGCCTCTCAAGATCACAGTGGGGTGAAAGGCTATGGCTCTAAAAAGGAACTATGGTGCAAGAGGAGAACCTGGAGTGGCCGAGCAAGGAGACTCCGACAAGGAGCTAGGAGGGAAGTGGGCACTGGATGTCAATGAGGATGGAGAATATAGTGGGACAGGGGGATCGGTACAACTGGAGGCTGTGTGCATAGGGAGGCGAGACTAAGGTTTGCTTGGAGAAGATGACTAGAATTCAAGTGAGGATCTTGGAGTGGAGACAGACTAGCTAGGTGAGGGAATGGGAGTGGTCAGGAGGAGCCAGAAACAGGGCAGAGAGCGGGACAATTTGGAGGAGACAGGAGGAGGAGTCATGCATAGGGTGGAAATGGACATGTGAGTAGGTGTCTGCTAGAGCGCACTCCCCTCCAGAACCTGGGGTTCCCAAGTCAATTGAGTCTCTCAGTTCCTCTGTTGTCAGCAAATGCCTGTGAAGCCCACTGGTAAAATGTTCTGGTCCACATAGAAAATGCCAGTCTGATACTGCTGTTAGTTACATTGTTAGCTGAAGCAATAAGTGTCTGTGTGATGGATCTAAAGGTTCCAACTCTGCTGGTGGCCCAGATGGAGATAATTCTGATGCTCCATGATGTAATTTTGGGGAGGTGGGGTTGGTGTATGGTGGGTTTTTTGTTTGTTTGTTTGATTTTTAATTTAACAGATGAAATACACAAATCTGGAGATTTAGAAGAACATAACAATATAAGTTCACTTCTCTTCTCTTAAAGTGCCAGCTCTGCTTTCTGGGATAGATCCTAAAAATATTGTAGCAGTTCTGAATGAGGAAGAAGGCTATCATCAAATTGGACCAGTAGAATATTGTAGAGAATACTTTGTTTTGTCTGTGACTATAGCATTTGCCACACAGTTGGAACAGGTAATTTATTATTTGCCTTTAAGACCATTATGCAATAAAACTTTTATGGTGTATGAAAAAAGTAATGGTTTGGCTATTTTTCTGTTTCCTGTATTTATCTTTTAAATCTTTATCATCTTTTGGTGAAAATTCATTTTGGACTAGATTTCACATTGCATTTTGAAAAATTATGCATAAGTTGTAATAAAATGATCCATACCAAGTAAAGATTTAGGATGTCAAACCATTCATTTATTGTCTTCAAGCATTTGGGTTTGTTAGTGGTGAGATAAGTACCGTATTTTTCGCCCTATAAGACGCACTTTTTCTTCCCCAAAACGGGGGGGAAAAGATGGTGCGTCTTATAGGGCGAATGTGCGCCCCGGTTCCCCCCTCCCCGCCGCGGGCGGGCTGCCGGGAGCGTCCCGGTTCCCCCCTCCCCGCCGCGGGCGGGCTGCCGGGAGCGCAGCCCGCCCGCGGCGGGGAGGGGGGAACCGGGACGCTCCCGGCAGCCCGCCCGCGGCGGGCCCGCCCGTGGCGGGGAGGGGGGAACCGGGACACTCCCGGCAGCCCGCCCGCGCGGCGGGGACGGGAGAGCGGCGCGCTCCCGGCAGCCCGCCCGCGCGGCGGGCTGACGGGAGAGCGGCGCGCTCCCGGCAGCCCGCCCGCGCGGCGGGCTGACGGGAGAGCGAGGCGCTTTTTGTGTGTGGTGGTGGGGTGTTCGGCTTTTTCATTTAAAAACTCGGGGGCGTCTTATAGGACGGAGCGTCCTATATGGCGAAAAATACGGTACATTGTTGTCACTCAGCAACCTTAACTGATTTCTAAAATAGTGGGTTTCGTTTTTTTATTTGAAACTTGCCAAATTGTTAGGTTTTTATTTTTTTTTCTTTGTCTAATTAAATTTAGAATTACAAGCAAATCCACCTAATCATGGAACTGTAATTGCAAGTTTAAATGTGGAGAAATTCTCCCTTCTCCTTTATAGAATGTTCCACGCTTACTTAGCTGAAGCTTGAAAACTTTTGGTTCTTCATCTTCAAAAACAGAGATCTCTGCCACTTGAGCTTATGGAAGCTCTGTTAGTGTTATTTCTATAGCAAAGTTCTTTCTAAGGGTATGTCTTCACTACCCGCCGAATCGGCGGGTAGCAATCAATCTTCTGGCGATCGATTTCTTGCGTCTTATGAAGACGCGAGAAATCGATCGCGCGCGGCGCCCCCGTCGACTCTGGAACTCCAGCTTGCCGGGAGGCGCAAGAAAGAAGTAGGACCGAGTGGACTTGTAGTTTTTTTTTTTTTTTTTTTTTTTTTTTTTAGTGAAGTTATGTAACAAAAATCTACATTTGTAAGTTGCACTTGCACAATAAAGAGACTGCATTACAGTATTTGTATGAGGTGAATTGAAAAAATCCTGTTAATTGTTTTTACAGTGCAAATATTTGTAATAAAAAAATGTGAAGTGAGCACTGTATGTTTTGTATTCTATACTTAAATCAATATATATTTGAAAATGTAGAAAAATATCCAAAGCTATTTATTTAATAAATTTCAACTGGTATTCTATTGTTTAACAGTGTGATTACAAATATGATTATCATTAATTTTTTGAACTAATCGCATGAGTTAACTGTGATTAATCGACAACCCTAAAACAAATTAAAGCTACCCCACAAGTAGTTCCATTGAAGTATTTCAGATTGCATCTGGAGTAAAGTACCACTTGGAGGAAGAGTGGCAGAATCTGGCCATTAGTATGGAAATACTGACTCTCCATGTATACATATATTTTAAAACATTCTAGGAATCTGGGATTTAGGTTAGTTTGGTCTTCTAGAGTTTGAGACCATTTTAGCTACAGTATTTATAACTCTTAAGCAGATGCTCAAAAGGAGCTGTAATTATTTGTAACAAATAATTTTTTTTCCTTCTCTCCCCCCCCCCCCCCATTTAGTTAATTCCTAGTACAATGAAACTTCCAGAACGGCAGCCAGAGTTTTTCTTTTATTATTCATTACTGGGAAGTGATGTAACAAATGAACCCTTCACAGATTTAATCAATCCAAACTTTGAGCCAGAGAGAGCATCAATTCGAATACGCAGTACCGTTGAAGTCCTTCAAGTTTATTTTGCCGCACAGCCAAAAATACAGGTAAATAGTTTCTTCTCGCCTATGGTAAGTAAAATTCTATTCAGATATAAACTTGCCAGTCTAGAACTTTAACAGAGTAGACTTCAAAATCAGTAATATTATATAGATTGCTAATCTTGTCATCTTTAAATTGATTGCGTAATACTTAAAAACCCCTCTTAGCACGGGGGGGAGGGGGATCGACTGTTGATATGCAACTTCAGCTACGTATCTACAGATGACTTACATGCCATCCTCATGGCGGTGGCAGTTGGCGGCGCACTCCCCCGTTGACTCCAGCTTTGGCCTCTCATCGAGCTGGAGTTCTGGAGTCGACAGGGGCACCGTTGGCAATCGATTTGTCGCATCTTGATGAGTATCGATAAATCGATCGCCAAAAGACCAATTGCTACCTGCGGTAGTGAAGACAAGCCCTTAGAGCTTGATTCTGCTCCTGTTAAAGTCAATGGAAAAATCCCCAAATGGGCCCTAAGTGAGACAGTTGGGCAAGTCATGTGGCAGACATAAAACATTTTGTCCTTTTTATTAGTCTGTTCCTTAAATGTGAAGCATAGAACTGATTTTTATAGATTTTTTTTTTCCTGTTGTACCTTTTCTCTACTAACCTATACAGTTTTGTTTTTTAAATTTTATATTTTAAACCATTTTAATTGCTTTAAATAATATTACTCTGTACATAAAATTATTTTGGATTGTTGCATTTCACAATTGAATAGCATTTGTTTACAAAGAGTCTTAAAATTTATATTTCTGAGGATAGAACTGTGCTGAGCTGGCATATTAGAATTTAACTCTGATGACGTCCTGCCTTGATAAAAAGTATTGAATGTCTGGCATATCCTTTTTTTTTTTTTCCCCCCCCTCCCTTTATTTTAAAAGAACTAATTCTTATTGTAACAAACTATGAAGTAAGCATAATGGGCTGGATCCTCATCTGGTCTATATTGGCGTCACTCCATTGATATGAATGGAACTATTCATCCTCTTCAAGTTAAGCACATACTTGCGTGCTTTGCTGAATTGATGTCAGAGTGCTTTGCACCATTCAAGGCTTTCATCATTTTGCTACAAAGGCGCATATATTGTTAAGGAGAATCAGATTTATTGATAGGGTTTAACAAAGGCAAGCAAGAATAGCTGTTCTTTTCTCTTTTTAATTTTTTGGGTATAAACGTTAAAAAGGAACTCCATGTTGCGAGAATAGATATGCTTATATGCACTCCTTAGGACCAAACTTTACTCCAGGTGTGCAAAGCAGCATATTCTTCTTGAAATCAACCAGAGTTGGATGCACATATTTGAGCACAGAATAATAACCATAAGTCAGGAATTAAAATGCTTTAGACTTCCTCTGGTAATTCATGAAGTCTTTATTGTTAGGATGATACTTGAAGAATGTGGATGCATACAAATACAGTAACTTACTTTTTTCCCTTTTGTATATGGCTATGTCTACACTATGCAGCTTTCAATGACACAGTTGTGCTGCTAAAAGGTGCACGCTGTAGCCACTGTTCGGCTCTCCTGCCAACAAAAAACTTCCACCTCCAACTCCTGCTGACAAAGCTGTTCACACTGGCACTTAACTTCGGCAATCCTTTCGTGTTTCAGGGGTGGGTTGGTGGTTTTCTTCTTTAAAAATACCTCTTAAAGACAATTTTTTTCTTGCCCTTGTAGACGTACCCTACATCGCTATGGTGTAGCTAATTGTGTATCTTGGCTATCCACTACAGTGCCTGCTCTGAGAGAATCCTTAATGAGATTTTAGGGTCTGTTTACACCACTCCATTCCTTTTACTCAGCATAAAGAGACTGGAAAGGAGCTGGATCCCACTCTTTTAAGTCTTTTTTCACTCCTTTTTAGAAAGAGGTTCAGTTTCACATATTGACAGTGTGAGATGTAAATACATATGTGATATTTTCTGAGCACTTCTTTTTACAATAGATCCATCTTTGCTGTGGGGACCAGTCTCTTGGAAGCACTGAAATACCACTGACTGGATTGCTGAAGAAAGGAAATGTGGAGATTGATCAGCATCCTGTGGCAGTTGAAGGGGCATTCAGCCTTGTCCCACCAAATAGAGCCAAGCAAAAATTGTCACAATTGGTCTTGGATATGGCTCCTACTGTTGGGGTATCAGTAGCCCTACAAAAGGAAGGCATAAATACTCAGGTACAATCCACTCATTTAGATTGTGGTTCAGCTACTTTTCTAAAAGATAAAAAATATTTTTTTTTATTTTGTTGAATCGGATTTTATACTTTAAATCCATGAAAAGCAAAGCCTGAAAGAAGAAGCTACAGTATATTTGTTACGCTCTTTACAGCTCCATCTCTGCTTATCCATGCTATAAGTGTAATCTCAAATTCTATAAACACGGTATTTTTTTAGTGTGAACCATGATTAATAAGAAAATTGTATTATTTTGTTCAGTCATTGATCCACTTAGACCTTCAGACTGAGCCAGAACACTCGCAGAAAAACGTTTTGTCTCCCACACGAGATAAAAGAGAGAGCCCAGAGCAAAGATCTCCAAGTGCCCCTTCTGCCCCACTTCAGAATGGCCATTCTCCTCCCACAAAAGATGAAGCAACAGAGAGCGAAGTAGAAAGTCTTCAACATGACAGGGGTACAAAACTAAACAAAAAAGGTAGGTGATTTATAATTATCAATATTGATAGTCATAAACCAACTATTCTTAAATGTTTTCATAATTATCTCCTGGACTCATTCTCTACCATTTGTGATCATATTTTTTTTTTAAAAAAAGAGTATATTAATCTTGCTAGAGCATGCTGGGGTATATTTAGGAAGGCCAAGGTATGATTGGAGTTGCAGCTAGCAGGGGATGTGAAGGGTAACAAGAAGGGATTCTACAGGTATGTTAGTAGCAAGAAGAAAGTCAGGGAAAGTGTGGGATCCTTACTGAATGGAGGAGGCAACTAAGGGCTTGTCTTCACTACAGTGGGGAGGGATCGATCTTTAGGCAATCGATTTATCGCGTCTCCCAGCAGCGCCCCTGTCAACTCCAGCTCGCCAAAAGGTGCAAGCTGGAGTCGATGGGAGCGCGACGCCAACTGCCGCCACCGTGAGAACGGCAGGTAAGTCGGCTGTAGACACGCAAATTGTGTATCTACAGCCGATTTCCCCCCCCCCCCCCCCCCGTGAAGACGACCAGCCCTTAGTGACAGATCATGTGGAAAAAACTGAAGTACTCAATACTTCCCCCCCCTCCCCAGTCTTCACAGACAAGGTCAGCTCCCAGACTGCTGCACTGGGCAACATAGTATGGGGAGAAGGTGAGCAGCTCTCAGCTGTAAAAATAGGTTAAGGACTATTTGGAAAAGCGGAACTTGCACAAGCCCATGGATTCAGATCTAAAGCATTCAAGCATGCTGAGGGAGTTGGCTGATGTGATTGCAGAGCCATTGGCCATTATCTTTGAAAATTCATGCTGATGGAGGGAGGTCCTGGCAAATTATAGTGCCCATATTTAAAAAAAGGAAGAAAGAGAATTCGGGGAACTGTCAGTCCCCAGCAAAATCATCGCAGTCCTCAAGGAATCATTTTTGAAGCACTTAGAGGAGAAGAAGGGGATCACCAAGGGCAAGTCATGCCTGACCAACATGATTTCCTTCGATGATGAGAACTGATTCTGTGGATATGGGGAAAGCAGTGGATGTGATATATCTTGACTTTAGCAAAGTTTTTGATATTGTCTCCCACAGTATTCTTGCCAGCAAGTTAAAGTAGTATAGACTGGATTAATGGACTATAAGGCGGATAGAAAGCTGGCTAGATTGTTGGGCTCAATGGATAGTGATTAACGGCTCGATGTCTAGTTAGTAGCCGGTATCAAGTGGAGTGCCCCAGGGGTCAGTCCTGGGACTGGTATTGTTCAACATCTTTATTAATGATCTGGATGATGGGATGAATTGCACCCTCAGCAAGTTCGCAGATGACACTAATCTGTGGAGGAGAGGTAGATGCACTGAACGGTAGAGAGAAGAGTCCAGAGTGATTATACAGGAAGTTTTTGAAAAGTGTAGGGGACAATTTCTTAGTGCAATTGGGCTGCAGGAACTGACTGGGGGCAGAGCTTTTCTTGACTTGCTGCTCACAAACCATGAAGAATTAGTAGGGGATGCAAAAGTGGATGGGAACCTGGGAGGCAGTGACCATGAGATGGTAGAGTTCAGCATCCTGACGGGAAAAAAAGAGAGCAGTAGAATATGGACCCTGGACTTCAGAATAGCAGACTTTGACTCCCTTAGGGAACTCATGGGCAGGATCCCCTGGGAAATGAACATGAAAGGGAAAGGAGTCCAGGAGAGCTGGCTTTATTTTAAAGAATCCTTATTGAGGTTGAAGGAACAAACCATCCCAATGTGTAGAAAGAATAGTAAATATGGCAGGCGACCAGCTTGGTTGAACAGTGAAATCCTTGCTGATCTTAAATGCAAAAAGGAAGCTTACAAGAAGTGGAAGATAAAAATATTGCTTAGGCATGCAGGAGTGAAATCAGGAAGGCTAAATCACACTTGGAGTTGCAGCTAGAAAGGGATGTTAAGGGTAACAAGAAGGGTTTCTTTAGGCATGTTAGCAACAAAAAAAAAAAGTCAAGGAAAGTGTGGGCCCCTTACCGAATGAGGGAGGCAATCTAGTGACAGAGGATGTGGAAAAAGCAAATGTACTCAATGCTTTTTGCCTCTGTCTTCACGAACAAGGTCAGCTCCTAGACTCCTGCACTGGGCAGCACAGCATGGGGAGGAGGTGACCAGCCATCTGTGGAAAAAGTGGTTCAGGAATATTTAGACAAGCTGGACGAGCACAAGTCCATGGGGCCGGATGCGCTGCATCTGAGGGTGCTAAAGGAGTTGGCTGATGTAATTGCAGAACCATTGGCCATTATCTTTGAAAAGTCATGGTGATCGGGGAGGTCCTGGATGACTGGAAAAAGGCTAATGTAGTGCCCATCTTTAAAAAAGGGAAGAAGGAGGATCCAGGGAACTACAGGCCAGTCAGCCTCACCTCAGTGCCTGGAAAAATCATGGAGCAGGTCCTCAAGGAATCAATCCTGAAGCACTTAGAGGAGAGGAAAGTGATCAGGAACAGTCAGCATGGATTCACCAAGGGCAAATCATGCCTGACTAACCTAATTGCCTTCTACGATGAGATAACTGGCTCTGTGGATGAGGGGAAAGCAGTGGATGTGTTGTTCCTTGACTTTAGCAAAGCTTTTGGTACAGTCTCCCACAATATTCTTGCCAGCAAGTTAAAGTAGTATGGGCTGGATGAATGGACCATAAGGTGGATAGAAAGCTGGCTGGATTGTCTGGCTCAACGGGTAGTGATCAATGGCTCCATGTCTAGTTGGCAGCCAGGATCAAGCGGAGTGCCCCAAGGGTCGGTCCTGGGGTGGTTTTATTCAATATCTTTATCAATGATCTGGAGGATTGTGTGGACTGCACCGTCAGCAAGTTTGCAGATGACACTAAACTGGGAGGAGTGGTAGATACACTGGAGGGTAGGGATAGGATACAGAGGGACCTAGACAAATTAGAGGATTGGGTCAAAAGAAATCTGATGAGGTTCAACAAGGAGAAGTGCAGAGTCCTGCACTTAGGACGGAAGAATCCCATGCACTGCTACAGACTAGGGACCGAATGGCTAGGCAGCAGTTCTGCCGAAAAGGACCTAGGGACTACAGTGGATGAGAAGCTGGATGAGAGTCAACAGTGTACCCTTGTTGCCAAGAAGGCTAATGGCATTTTGGGCTGTATAAGTAGAGGCATTGCCAGCGAATCGAGGGACATTCTCCTCTGTTTGACACTGGGTTACCACACCTGCAGTATTGTGTCCAGTTTTGGCGCCCCCCCCCCACACACTACAAAAGGGATGTGGACAAATTGGCGAAAGTCCAGCGGAGAGCAACGAAAATGATTAGGGAGCTGGGGCATATGACTGACGAGAACAGGCTGAGGGAACTGGGAATGTTTAGTCTACAGAATAGACAAATGAGGGGGGATTTGATAGTGGCTTTCAACTACCTGAAAGGCGGTTCCAAAGAAGATGGATCTAGGCTGTTCTCAGTGGCTGGTACCAGATGACAGAACAAGGAGTAATGGTCTTATGTTGCAATGGAGGATGGCTAGGTTGGGTATTAGGAAAAACATTTTCACTAGGCAGTGGTGAAGCACTGGAATGGTTACCTATGGAGGTGGTGGAATCTCCTTCCTTGAAGGTTTTTAAGGTCAGGCTTGACAAAGCCCTGGCTGGGATGGTTTAGTTGGGATTGGTCCTGCTTTGAGCAGGGGGATTGGACCTAGATGACTTCCTGAGGTCTCTTCCAACCCTAATATTCTATGATTCTATATCCTTGTGACAATTAAGGATTTCTTATGTGGAAAAATATTAGAGTAGTTAATGTATTCTATCTGCCTCTTTCATGTGTGTTAGCAGCTGAAAATAAGTAGATGAGCCAGCCCCATGTAACCAGTGCACTATAGACCACCAGTGGTCCATGGACAGCAATTTGACCAGTAATGCCACAAATATCTAATGACGTCTCTCTGTATTTGGGAATTGGTGGGTTAGAGATTTTAGATAAAAATCTTAAAGATACTCTAATTTGTTTTGAGGAGTAAGTGAAAAGGTCTGATGTGAAAAAATTCCTTAAATGGGGAGGGAGAGGAGGAGCGTAGGATATTTAACCATGAAATTAAACTTCTCTAAGGAACTGGGAAATGGATCCTCAATAATGATCTATGAGAATCTATTTTTTGTAAGAATAGCTGCCTATTTTAATGATTGTAGTGCATCAACTGCATGAAACCAAGGTGTGATTCATTCTTAAGAGAAAAGGAAAACTATTTATAGATTAATATTAAACATTTAAATGTACAGTAGAACTTCACTAATTTTCTATTTGCTAATCCACAAATGTTTTTCTTAAAACCCAAATCTCTCCCGTTTCTCATCAGAGATTTAATAGAAGAGGGATTAGATTTAATTTTTTACTAAATATTGACCATTATGGAAGTCCCAGTCTTGGTTTCTTGGCTAAGGTTGAGTTGAATTTTCCTTTTTTCTATAATATATGGGAAGAAGAAGAAAAAACCTATCGTCTTTTAAAAATCAGTTTCTTGTAATCTGTAACTACAATCACTGCCCCCCGCCGGCTGCCTGGACCCGGGCGGCAGCGGGGAGCCGGCAGGCAGCCCCTGAAAAACGGATTTGGGATGCATTGGACTTGCTCATAAATTTTGTCCGCTGCATCCGAAGTCCGTTAAATCGGGGTCCGTTAAATCGGGGTTTTACTGTAGTTATGAGGAAAATTGCAGGGTTGTACTTGCTGTTTTTTTTAATACACATTTTTGCAAGGGTGGAAGTAGTTATTCCTAAGTCATTTCACAATTCTCTTTCAGAGCTAACGGTTGAATCTTGCAAAGAAGTTAACAAACAAGAGTCTGAAGAGCTAGCAGTTTTCAAATCTCAGAGCAGAGCAAAGTCGCCTTTACAGTCAGAGCTGCAAAATTCATGTAATGCTCACTTATGTTCAGTCATAGAAAACTCTAATCAGTGCAACTCTGTTTAAAAACTGAAAATAGAAATATTTGTTTCCATATACCCCTGAAAATTTGTCAACCTTTTTGCTTAGATTCATTTTTTAAAATTGTAAGTTGCTACAAATGTATAATGCTTGTGATGACTTCTGATTCCTGTCCAGTCATTTTGGCTATATAATACAATTAATGAATCTCTTCTATAGAGGGTAAAATACTAGATTTTTAACTGCCCTCAAACTGTTTTCAGTGGATCCCTCTATATATTAAATAGCATACTTTGAAAGCCATTATATTTAGCTTTCTCCTGTACCTTTTTTTATATTGCTACTTTTAATGCTACGGAACACCAGCTAGCAGAAGATAGATGTGTTTTTATTTATTTTACCTCTTTATTAGTATGAGATCATCTTCAAAAATATGACAGAAAATTGCACCAGGTTTGAAAGACCAGACGCAGAGTCACCAGTGTTTAAGGATACACTGTAGTAACAAATTAACATTAGTTTCAGTTATAAAAGATAACCCTGTCCCTATCTTAGATCATAAAATATGTTTACTCACTCCTCAACCTATCTTTTGAGATTTTGAAGAAGTTACGCCTTGGTAGTCTCATTCATCAAACCCACGACTTGATCTGTTGTCAGCTCCCTGGAGGAGCATTTGGAAAGGTAGGGTGTAGATGGTAATACACTGGACTGGAACTCGGGAGGCCTGGCTGGTCGGCCACCTGGTTGGTCTTGGGCAAAACACACACTCTTTATTGGCCTCAGTTTCCTCACCTGTAAAATGGAGATAAAACTTTGAAGTACTTTGAGATCTGAGGATGAAAAGTTCTATGCAAGAGAGAGGCATTATTACTTAATCTAAGAACTTTCATTCCACACCCAGGACAAGCCTGGGAGTTTGCTTCTTTCCAAGCAAAGGATCTACCCAGACTATTTATCTGATACTTCATCCCTTCAAGGAAAGCTTTAGAATCTGTCAAACTATTTTCCTTGGTAATTTGCATGTGGCTAACATACTATTTTATTGCACATACATCCTAAACTCTTAATGGGTGTTTTTTACAAGTTTTGATGCTCCCTAAAATCTCAGCATTTAAGTTCTAAAATTAGTGCTGAAAGACCGTCTGTTTACCTATTTTGTCAAATAGCACTGGTAAGTATATTCAATGTAAATGAGTGCTCATTTTAAAGTGGATGGTAAAGTAACTTCCCCTTCAATATACCTTGTCACGCATACTGTAAAGCTATAATCATATAGGATTTTATCTTTCCAAATGGTTTCCTCTACTTGAAAAGTAGTAAAAATTGGAATACCATTTTTCACATCTAATGTAACTTAAATTATAGAGTAACTTAGGTTCAGAGTTGCAAATGACTATTTCCATTTAAGTGCCAGGGATGTCATTGAATCCTATATAAATATTATTATTTTGGACAAAACGGAGGATAAAACTATATGCAAAACATCTTGTATTTACATTTTCAGCCTTGAATGCTCTAGCACCTGTTTCCCAGTCCCACCCTGGAGCTGTGTCCAGTGCTTCTGAGTCTACTTCGGGGCAAAAAATTGCAGTTCCAGCCGCATCACATCATTTTTGCTTTTCAGTAGATTTACGAAGTATTCACAGTCTAGAGGTTGGGTTTCCAGTCAATTGCGTTTTAAGGTATGATATAGTTTAGCTGATGACCTTACTGTAAGAAAGGGTATTGGGTTTTGTTTTCGTGTTGTCCCCCTTCCACCTCCATTTTTTTTTTTTTTTTTTTTTTTTTTTTTTAAAAGGAAAACTACACACAGTTTGGAATATTGATAGCACAGGCAAGCAGATGCCTTCTCAAGTAGCTGCCTTTCAGTGGTGGACAAAACACTTTGAAGAGTTAGGTTTGCTCATCACCAAAAGAAAGTTGAGAGAGTTCTAGTAGTGTATAAAACAGTACTAATTTTATATTGGATTTTCTTATTGTGCTTATCACTTGAAAATTTCAGACCATGTGATATAGAGTAGACTGTCACTCGGCCCTAAAAAAAGAAAGGAAGATTTTCTTAGGTACAAGTCTTTCTAGGCTAAAGTGGGATTTTCTGGATTGTAAGGGAACATACCTTCCCACCTAATTTCCAAATGGAAGAACAGGTAGAGAAAATGTACTCCAGTACAACAGAACTCAGAGTCAAATAGTCATCATGCATCACGTAAGCATTTTGTTTTAGTAGTTAAGACCAAGAATATATTTTTCGTATTCCGTATATTCCAAAATTATTGTGCTGATGTCAGCGAGGATGATTTATTTTTTTTCAAAGACCTAAAAAGCAAACAGATATTTTAACTAACAAGTTGATATGCATCATCGGATACATTTTCAGTGAAGGTAAACTCTAAACTATTTTTTTTAAACAGCAATATTTATATACATAACCAGAGAAGGTTGGACTTTTATCAGCAGCAGGAGCTTACACAACTTTTTCAAATACAGGTCTGAAGTGGAGTAGAAATCTACGTTTCTTGTAGGTTTGTGGGGGTGGTTTTTTGTTTTCAGGGTTTAAATGTAATTATAGCTAAGATCCAGTTTAAATATTTGTTGATACCTGTAATCCAAATCTGATATGAAGATTCCTTTCCCACACACCCTTACAGAAATTGGATGTGTGCTATAGAAGGCTAAAATGTTAAATATAACATTCATAGTCCTGAAGACTAACAATAGCTATAAAGGCGTTTGTGTTCAAATGACTATGAACTTTGGCTCTGACTCTGTTAATGTAAATGGGAGCTGTTGAACATCAAGGGCCAAATTCTGATGTTGGATATGCTTGTCCAACTGACATTGCACATTCATATTCCAAAAGTAGAATTTGATCTAAGCTATTAGTGTCATCAGCTGATGTTGATGATTTTTCCTTGACTTTCTTGCCTACAAGAATATGATGAGTTAAATTGTGTTTTCTTTTTTCTCATTAGGTACTCGTATCCATTTTTTGGTAGTGCGGCACCTATTATGACAAACCCTCCTGTAGAAGTTAGAAAAAACATGGAAGTTTTTCTACCCCAGGCCTATTGTGCATTTGATTTTGCAACTATGCCTCATCAGCTTCAGGATACCTTCTCCAGGTAGCACTTGTATTTTTTTATCTTATTACATGAAGCATTGTTTAACTGTTTTTAATATAGAAAATATTTGTAAATCCTAAGATAATTAATTTAGTGTCTTAGAATAATTTAAGTTGTATAAAAGCGAAATCCAGCAGTTAGTAACCAAGAATGCCTAAGAGATTTTTCTTGCCTTTTGCAGCTGTATAATCTATCATATAAAAGTCAGATTGTGCAAACATTACTCATATTTGTGAACATTTACTTAAACAGGAAATGTGGTGATATGAATTGGAACATCTCTTTGGGTAAATTCTTATCAAAGTAAGGGCTACATGATGTAGCCTGAAATTCCCCACCCTCCACCCCCCACACACAGTTTTGCTTTTGCAGAATCATAGAGTAGATTATACACCCAGAAAACTTACTATCTGGATTTGGAGTCTAGTAATCAAACTAGCCATAGTCTGTGAAACCTAGTTCCTGTAAGGTTTAGAAAAATGAAATTGTTTGTAGTGGAATGTTTCCCCACTACATTGCTCCTTTTTCTGTAGGCATATGAGTAGGGTAGAGAATAACTTTCACACATACTCCAACCATAAAGCTTAAAACAAAGTGGCATTTTGGAAAGAAGGGTAGCGGAGAGAGGTGTTGTAGATTGATATTTTCAGAATTTGAAAAGACCTATAAGATCATCCAATCCATTACCATGTCAGTGCAGGATTGTTCTCTCTATAGAAACTGGAACACGGTAGTGATCTAGCCAAAGTGACGGAATGAAAAAAGATGCAGAGTTGTGAGTCAGTCTTTTCCCCATGGGAATGAAATGCATCAAGGGTATATTTATGCTGTGGGAAGAATGAGCTGGATTGATTTGGGAAGTTATTTCTGTAAATTATTTCTTGCTTTTACATGTAGGTGAATGTCATCTTTTATCTGGCCCACTGATACTAAATTACTCTTATGTATTTCAGGTTACCACTGCTGGTTGAATTGTGGCACAAAGATAAAATGACTAAAGACATATTTCTTGGAGTTGCCAGGCTGCAGCTTTCAAATGTTTTAGGCTTGGAAAAAACCCGATTCTTGGGTACTAATGGTGAACAATGTTGGCGTCAGACCTGTAGTGAAACAGTTGGTGTTATGGCAGCACAAGGGTAAAACCTTTATATTTATATTATATATATATATATATATAATATCTATATAATATCCTTTTCATTTTATTTTTTGTTTAATATTTCCTCCTCATAAAAGAATTCCTTCCTCCCTCTATTTATCCCTGATCCTACTTTGAAAACCTTTTACTCTTAACTTTCATTTAAAGCATTGGGTCAGATTCTTGAAAAGGACAGAACTTTACATTCATAAAATTTTATGAATAGCTGTGATGATACTGTCGTGGTATTTGGGGTTGATTTTTTTTTTTCATGTTTTAACAACTTTACAGAATTTCTGTATAGAAAAAGGTACCTATTATAACTTGAGTTATATTAAAAATCCTGTAAAAAAGTAAATCATTGCTGAAATTTCTGGTAAAATTTGAAAATAGATAAGAAATGTTTGACTGTCCAAAGAAAAATTCAGTTGAGCCATTCTTTGAAGGAACGGTATGATACTTGTAGGTCAGATTTGGCCCCAAACTTATTTTTGTAACAGCAAGATTTCACAAAACTGATTGGAAGGCCAATATATATATTTCTTGTAATTTTGTATATAAACAAACATTCCCTTCTGGTGCTGTACAAATGATAGTACTAGAGTATGAGAAACGGAATATTAAAGGCGAACAATTTAAGTTTCAAAGTTAAGAAATGCAAAGGTAATCAGAACAAATAGTGAAAAGTAAATTTAGATTTTAAAAAATTCTTTTAATAATCTGAAGTGGTGTTCTAGGTAAGGACATTTTGAAAAATTAGAAATATTTTAAGACCGCATCCCTGTTTAATATCTGTAGACTATGAATACATTAAGAATAATGGACAATTTCTCAGTATTGCAGTAAGTCAAATTTTTCTTTTGTCTGGGAAACAGGCAGTTGGACAACAGTAACTTCAGGGACCATTATGAATATGACAGAGCTGAAAATTCCCACTTAATTATTTGTTTGGACAAGTTATGTTTAAAAATGTAGCGCTTGCCTGCTGGAAACAATGTAGCCTATAATGGATGTAGATTTTTTTTTTTTCCAGATCCAGCTGGATCTGAAAAATAAATCTACATCCATTATAGGCTACAACCCTCCCCCTCTGTGCTAAGTAGTACACTAGTTTAACTTTTTATAATTTATTTTAAAAAGTTAAGCATACAACTGAATATAGTGTTCATGGTGTGAATTCAGTTGCAAAATACTGCGATTTAAGTATATTTTTCAGACTGGAGTCTTAAGATTGTAGCCCCAACTGAAGCATTGAGTCTTTCTGTAGTGTTGTGTTATAAGGCTTTTTTTTCCGCTTGGTTTTTTTTTTCTAAGGAGCAACAAACCGTCTTAACTATTCTTGAAATAGTGATCGATTTTTGTGTACTTACAGTAATAAGTTCTGTAAATTGGTAGTGTTTTTGCGCACTCAAATACAGCATGCTATGCTTTGGAAGAGATTTGAACAGACTACACTGGTGTCAGCAACCTTTTAGAAGTGGTGTGCTGAGTCTTCATTTATTCACTGTAATTTAAGGTTTTGTGTGCCAGTAATACATTTTAATGTTTTTTCGGTCTCTTTCTATAAGTCTATACATATAACAAATAGTTATACATTAAAGTAAATAAGGTTTTTAAAATGTTTGACACTTCATTTACAATTAAAATTAAAATGCAGAGCCGCCAGGACCCAGGCAGTGTGAGTGTGAAAATCAGCTCATGTGCTGCCTTTGACACGCGTGCCATAGGTTGTCTACCCCTGGACTAAACTGTAAACTTGTTCAACCTTTTAGCCTTTCTGTTCTACATTACCTTGCTGTAAATGAAACACAGTAAATTTTTTATGGCAACTTTCAACAAAAAGAATAATCATTCTTATGTAATTTTTAGGGCAAACAATAGGATAGCAGAACTTTCTTACACTGTGACTTTGGAAGACTATGGGCTTGTGAAAATGCATGAAGTTCTGGTATCAGATTCTTCTCAGGTAAATTATACATTAACTTAATTCTTTTTCTTCAAAGTTTCAGTCAAAGTTTTTGAAAATAATGCAATTTTTCTTTTTTCCCCCCATTATCAGTGTTTAGGTGCTGGGCAGCAGCAGGTCCCTTCACTTCAGCCTCATCATGTCCCCGAAAGCGAGCCAGAACCACGAGAAACTCTTGAATACAAAGCAGCACTTGAGTTAGAAATGTGGAAGGAAATGCAAGAGGACATCTTTGAGAACCAGGTTCCTTTACCTATATTTTTAAACAAAATTCAGACTACATCTCTGCTTTAGTGGCATGTAACAAAATGGAGAAAAATCCTTAAACACATAAATATTTTTAAATTTTTAATGTAGCCGTAGTTTTTAAAAAACCAAACAACTCAGTTGGCTGATACAGGATCAGATAAGAGCTTTTCTTACTGTTAGTAGTAGCTTACTTCTTGATAACCTAGCAATAAACTGAAGTAGGTTTATATGACCCTATGAGCAAAAACCGCATGTCACAAACTATGGGTCATGCCCCCCCGGGGGTTTGTGGGATGTTGGGGCAGGAGAAGGAAGGTAGAGGGTAGAAACATGCAATGTTTTCTTCTGCCACAATGGCTATGGAGGTGAGAGTGGGCACTGGTTATGTTTCCTCTCCCATGCACATAGAATCATAGAAATGGAAGGCCCCTCAGAAGGTCATCTAGTCCAGTCCCCCGCATTCATTTCAGATAAGTATTTTGTGGACCATCCCTGACAGGTGTTTGTCTAACCTGCTCTTAAAAATCTCCGATGATGGAGATTCCACAACCTTCCTAAGCAATTTATTCCAGTTTGCTTCCCCCCCCCCCCCCAATGTTACACTGTTGACTCATTTTTAGCTTGTGGTCCACTGTGACCCCCAGATCCCTTTCTGCAGCATTTTTTCCTAGGCAGTCAGTCCCCATTTTGCACGTGTGCAACTGATTGTTCATTCCTTAGTGAAGTACTTTGCATTTGTCCTTACTAAGTTTCGTATTTCTGAATTTACTTCAGACCATTTCTCGACCAGGGGTGGGGAGCTGATAGGGTGCATAACATTGGGCTCTATTAGGTAGGTAGCACCTGGTGGAGACACCAGGCCCAGGGAAGGGCAGGATTCAGAGCATGTGACCAGTCACTGGGGGCAGGAAGGACAGGGCACAGGCAGCTGGGCAGGGGACAACCGTGCCAGCTACTGAGGAGGTATACTGGGTGCTAGCTATGGGTAGGAAGAGGGGAAAGGCACCAGGCACCCTCTCCCACTGCTGAGTCTCCGTATCTCTACTTGCTCCCCCTCCTATCAGTTTGGTGGTCTAAACATGATTTTTTGTGCTTCTGATTTTCAAACTGCCTACCTTGTAGATTCCTTGGGGCCATGTTAATGTAGGTGATCCCAGAGGAGGTCGTGGGAGGAAAAAGTTTGGAAACTACTGAGCTCGAATATATCCTTGAGAATATTTTTAAAGGATACAATAAAATGTATAAATTCTTGAGTTTTTAAACTTTATGAAATTGAAAAGATGACCACTTTAGGTATTATCTTCTAACTTTCTACCACTATTCAACCTGCATATTTTTCATTCTCTATTAAATTCTACTGCTTAGGATTTCTTGTCCATTGCTGTCCTTCAGTTCATGAAGTCATTATATTTATATCATAGGCATTGTTGCAAAAATAGTGATGATCATTCTTCTAAATGATCACATGCTGCTTTTTAAAAGAATTTTTTTTAAAAAGGGGGACCCTGGGTAAAGGTAGGATTTTTTTATCATAGTAAATATAAGAAAAAATTACATATCATACGCTGTGTATCCTGTACTGCTAAATGCTATTAAAGTACAAAGGTATTTCAATATCAATGTATGTGTTATACGATGCAGAGTGGCTCAATGTGTTAAATAGTTTAACAAGTAGTGTTCATGACATCGTTCTTCTAAAAACCCTGCATGGGTCAGTATCCTGCTCTCTCTACAGGTCAGATCTCCCTAGGAGTTCTGCTTTTGTAAAACCAGAATATTTTAACTAAAATCTGCTATGTGGATCTGAGAACAGAATTTTGTTCTCATCCTTCAGGAGAACGCTCCTAAATAATTATTTCACAGTTGGCTAGCTGTGCATTTAGATTTTTTTCTGTAGCCTTTATTTTATTGACTTCCAAAGGTGAAGTGTGTTTGTTTTTTGTTAGCTAAAAAAGAAGGAGTTGGTTCACATGCAGGCGCTTGCACAGGAGTGGAAAAAAAGGGATAAAGAAAGAGAAGCATTAGTAAAGAAAAAGGTAAGGAGAGTGACCATACAAATTATTTTGCAATATGATAACTTCAAACAAGAGGGTAGCTGGGGATGTGTGGCTGTTAGTGGGGATCCAGACTTCACATCATTAAAAGGGCAGACAAAATCCTTTTTTTCAAACTAAATCTAGAACAACTGCCACTGTGTTACCAATCATGGTACTGAGGTAGTATATTCGAGAAAGAAAAGGATCCTCTACCATGCCATGTAATTTCTATATTACTAGCTTTAATATTTGGAGATTTGACTTGCCTTGTATAGTATAGAAGTTCACCTCTAATTTCTGATCCTAATACCTGCATTATATATATATAAATTACACACACACACTAGCAAAAATACCCGGCGTTGCTCGGGGTAATTGGAAACTGGGATGTAAAAAGACTACAATGTTTTTTATTAATACAAATTTTATTTTTATTTTATATCCGTACATTCCATAAATTACTATAAAATTAAATTGCCACCTTTAATTCAGCCTCCAGATCCTCTGCTCTTATATTTTGTCTGGAAATACACCTGATTCTAAGCATTTTTGTTTTTTACGCAGCGTTGCTCAGGTTCGTTGGGGGGGGGGGGGGGCGGGGGGCAGAGAGCTGAGTGAGTGCGGGGTCTGTTGGAGTGGGGGGGGGAGGGGGCAGAGAGCTGAGCGAGTGGGGGGGCCGTTGGAGGGGGGAGGCCGTTGGAGGGGGGAGAGAGCTGAGGGAGGGGGGAAGCCATTGGAGGGGGGGGAGAGAGCTGGGGGGGGGAGAGAGCTGAGCGAGGGGGGGGGTCCGTTGGAGGGGGGGAGGGGGCAGAGAAGACAGAACCGGACACCCCCACCTCACTTACCCCTCGACCAACCCCGACCACCCACCTTACCCCCCCCACCAAACCCAACACCCCCTGACCAACTCCAAAACCCACACCTCACCCCCCACCCACCCTGACACCTTCCCACCCACCCCCCACCAAACCCAACACCCCCTGACCAACTCCAAAACCCACACCTCACCCCCCACCCACCCTGACACCTTCCCACCCCCCTAGACCAAACCCAACACCCCCGGCTCACTTAACCTCCAACCAAACCCAACTCTGGTCCGTCGGAGGTGGGGATGGGCAGAGAGCTGAGCGAGTGCGGGGTCCGTTGGAGGGGGCAAAGAGCTGAGCGAGTGCGGGGTCCGTTGGAGGGGGGTATTATGACATCATAACTATGTCACAGAGAACAGCAGCTGCCCAGCTGATGTGATTGCCTTTAAATAATTCCACCCCTGGGGGGCGTCAGAGGTGAGATTTGAAAAATTTTCAACTCTTACCCTGATTAGGACCCTAAGACCTCTAACTGTACCAAATTTCAAGTCTCTAGCTCAAATGGTGTGGAAGGAGTAAGTGCACGCACATACACGCACGCATACACGCACACATACACGCATACACCATTTGACTTTTATAGATATAGAGAGATATAGATAAAATATTAATTTTAATATAAATATATTCTATATATGAGTATCTATATCTGGAGCTTTGGCCTTGTCTAAAATTGGGATTTTATTACAAGAAAAAAAAAATCAAGAAATCACTGCTTGTTTTTAGGTAGCGGAATATACCAGTTTGGAAGAACAACTCCAGAAAACCTTAACAGACTTAGAGAAGCGTGAACGACAGCTTGTCAGTGCAGAATCAGAGGTAAAAAATACTTACTAATATGTCAAGGTGTGTTTAAATCCTGCATGCATATATACACGTCCTTGAGCTTTCCTATTGCCCCCTTTCTGGACATTTTCTTAGCAGTGTGGGTGTATATGGGAATTTATCACCCCCAACATGAATATCATTCCATTCATCAGCTTCTTTTGAAGTTTGTGGACAGAGATAAGAGTGCAGTTTTATTTCTGGGATCTGTGTGGCAACATTCTACTTTTTCACCTAATTCACCTGTTCGTTTGTGGTAATTGGAAATCTGAATTGTGACTCTGCAACAGTAGCATGTGTGAGAGAAGACATCTGGCCAGGTTGTAGGTGAGATTGGAAATGTTCTTGGGAAAGATTGAGGTCATAGTTAATGTTTTGCATTACATTGCAAGTCAAATGAATTTGAGAGTGTATTATGTACCTGCATGTTAGAAATGGACATCGCTTTTCTGTGGGAGGCCACACTGTAACTTGATGTACTGGTGAAAAGAGACAGGAGAAAGTTTCCCTATTAATTTGCAATTTTCTGGCTTTTTAGGTTTTTTGAGTGGGCAGGTTATGCCCTAGATGTGCCTAAGCTGAGTCTCAGCTTGCTGTTTTCTTGGGTGGTCTTTTTTTTTTTTTTTTTTGTTAAGTACCCAACAGTTCGGAAGGAGGATGTGTATGGAAGATGGAGGTGGGGTAGACTTGACAAAAGGCAGAAGCAGGCAGATATTAAGTGCCTATTGTGCAGTAGTTGTAGTAGTAGTCTAAAGTGGAGAGGAGTTCTCCAAGACCTCATATCCACAAATAGCGCCCCTTGTCAGCTTCCCCTTATAAGGACTGCATTTTTGTATACATCAGCATCACTTAGTAGTGGCACCCACCCCAAAGGTGTCTCCATCCCATCATAGTACAATTGGCTCTGAGTTGGGGATGAGGGCCTCATCTGTCCGCAAGGGCATTCTGCCTTCCTCAAGCTCTGATTATTGCCCTTTTACAAAGACTCCTGCTTCTGCCTCCGAGCTCCTTTCGATATCTGAGCAGCCTCATCAGGGCCATCGTATGCGTTTGCCTACTGGCAAGTGAGCAGAAGGTTGCTGGGTGGAGAAGTTGCTTAGAGAAGAACCCTACTCTCCTATTCTAACCGCTTCTGAATAGAACCCCCCCCTCCCCACCCCCCCACCCCCGTCACACACACACCACCTTCCTGTTCCCATTCTAGCATACAAGTGTGCTAAGTAAGGGCTGGATGGGCTGAATAGTCCAAATTCTGGCAACAAGATAAAATGTGTGTGCTGCATATCTCCTAGCGTGACAGCCCCAAGAACAAGGGAGAAAGTGGAGCAGCAGCACCTAACGATGCTGATCCTAGTGGATCTTCCACATCAAAGGAGGCCAAAGCTAATTGTGGATATGGGGTGGGGAGGGCTTCCCTATTGCCCTGTTCTGACATTTCTTCGCCGTGTGGGTGAATTATGGAGATTTATCACCCCCAATATGAATATCATTCCATTTAATCAACTTCTTTTGACGTTTGTGGACAGAGATAAGAGCTCTCTCCAGGATGAGCAGTCCTGCTAAGTCCACACCCTGCTCTACATTGAGATTCCCTGCATACCCAAGATGTAACTTGCTGTGCAAATAGTCATATCTGACAAATTTCCTTCTGCTTTCATTCAAATCACCCAGGGATCAGAGGGGAAGGTATTTTTACTTATTTGAATTACAAATATTTAGCTCAAATTTGCTCTGGATTTAATGGCAAACTGACGTGAAGGTTTAGAGATATGAAGCTGTTGCGTTGCGTTCAACAGTATCTCTGCAACATGGTTTTTAAAAGTTTTCAGCGCACACAACCAGCCTTCAAACCTTCAAACATCCAAGAAAGATCATATTCTGTGTTTAGTTCTGGATGTGGAGGTTGAGATCTGTTGAGCTGAATATCTTATACAACCTTAGATCTGATCTCACTATTATTGCTCCATTATAATAGGCTAGATGGGATAAACTCAGTTCTTCGGCTTATGATGTATTGAGGAAGTGCATTACCTGTGGACTATTCTTGGACAGTAAGATGTTGGTATCTCTGGCCCCTAAGAGGCAGGTGAATTAGTGGCGAGTTGGATCTGTAGCCAGTATGTAATAATATGAGTCATTATTTCAAGTCTGGGAGGGAACAGTGGTGGATCCAGGGGTGGCAACCTATGGCACGCATGTCCAAGATGGCACGCAAGCCAGTTTTTAATGCACGCTGCTGCCTGCTTGGGTCCCAGGTGAATGGAACCCCAGGCCTGCAGTGGGCTAAGGAGGCCAGTGGCGTAAGATCAGCACTTTAATTTAATTTCAAATGAAGCTGCTTAAACATTTTGAAAATGTTTACTTTACATACAACAATAGTTTAGTTATATAATATATAGACTTATAGCGAGAGACCTTCTAAAAAACATTAAAATGTATTACTGGCACGCAAAACTTTAAATTAAAGTGAATAAATGAAGACTTGGCACACCACTTCTGAAAGATTGCCGACCCCTGTTATAGTCTATATTGGAAGTATAGAAATCAAACCATAAAGAGTGGATCCAAGTGTAATGCAAATTTATTAAAACTAGTACTAATGGTTGTACTAAAGGTCCTAAACCTGCCTATTGCTGCATTCAAAAATGTTTTAATTTTAAGCTCCAAAGAGTGAAGAGAGAGTTGCAAGCACAGCATGAACGAAACTTTCAAGAACTTCAGGATTCTGTGCGGCGAGTCAAAGAAGAATGTGCACATCAAGTTGAACTGGAGAGGTCAAAGATCAAACAGCTAGAAGAGGACAAGGTCCGCCTGCAACAGCATGTAAGTAAAGAAATTAAATTACCTTCCTTCTGCTAGATTGAGTGGAAATATACAAATAACATTAAAAAATTGTATATTTAAACAAAGCACATTCTGGCAACTTGGAAATCAACACTTCGGTCCCAGTCATTCAATGAGCTTGACACAAGCATAGCGGTCCACCTATAAAAAGCTTATTGCAGGAGCAGGGCCTTTGTTTTACCATTTATGTGTCATAGCATTACTTGCTTTTTGAGGCTAAAAACAAAATTGAAATTACAAAGGTGTATTGTATTTGGGAGCGATGCTACTGAAGTATTGTGTGTATTTCCAAAATTTTGCTGAAGCAATTAGAATTTATTAATAACGTCTGTAACTCTTTTAAACTGTTCTATTTATTTTATAGCCTATTTGTAAAGCAATGCTACCATAGTTAAATATTTGAAAATGGAAAAATAATTTTGAGAATACATTCTTTTCACTTGGCATAATTATTCTGTCATGTGAATAGGGTAGCAGCCCTTTTTGTTGAATGTTACATAGGATGTTGGTAACAGAAAAATAAAGCATTCTTTTTAATTTTAGTAGCATTATTCCTAACAGTTCATGTTTAGCCATTTTACCGCTGTCTCTCAATTGTTATCACTAGAAATATACTACAGAATATTGCTTTATTTTTTTTTCAGTGTGTTTAGCTCATTTTGAATGGTATTTTTTTTCTTAGTGTGTTTTCATTTCTTAACATTTTAAAGTTTATGGATTGGTAATCCAACAGTAGCACTGACTAATGAAGAGATTCATCTGTATCTTGCTTGACTAATCTTTTGTATTAGAAACAGCTGAATTTTTTTTATTTCATTTTTTTTTCAGTATGTCTTTAATTTTCATTTAGCATTTTCTTGGTTTTAAGATTTTTTTCATATGAAATTAATGTGAAAAGTAGTATCAATGTATCAAGATTTAATGTAAATTTTCCATTGTGTTGAAGAGATGTAGACAACCTAGATATAGCTCAGCTGTTGAGTAAAAAAAAATTCACTTTTGATTACTGGGATGACATCTGTTGCATTCATATTTGATCATTTAAAAATTGATTGCACCTTCAAAACTCATTCTGTTGCATTCAGCCAGCATTTTAAAGTGTGGATATATCTCACAAGCATACATTTCAATTTTCACATAAATTATATTAACTGTTTTTATTTAGACTATTTTGCAATATTCAGAGCATGAAATACTTTGTATAATTGTGACCTGATCATGCCACACCTCTGTTAATATCCTAAGTTAATATATTTAATTCATCACCAGAGGCCCAATCAAACCATAGCTTTGGACACTGAGGACCCTATTTAGACATGATATGAGCAGGTTCAACTCCACTGATATACCACATCTGAAATCTGGTCATTAGTGTACAAAGCTAAGCTCTGAACATTAAATATAGCCCTAAAATTCATTAATATTAGTAAATTTGATTAAATAAAAGAAACCGTAATTATTAAATACTAGATGCTGCTCAATGTCCCATATATTTTTTTCCTCAGCAGAGTAGCCTAGTGCTGACCACCTGCCTTTGTCCTTTATACCACATACATCATACCTATCAGTTTCCCTGAAATTCGCAGTGGACAAGTTTATTGCATCCTGCTGGCACTCACAAAGGTTTACACCAACTGGATTCCTCTTCCACCCCACTTGCTGGATCTTGAAATTCTGATTTTGTTACAGCAGTGTATCCTCTAATGTGCCCAATCTATTGCATTGCTTTCAAATTGTGCTGGTGCAAATTTGCCAGGTTACATTGATTGCTTGAAGACCAAGTGCTGTCTTGCCCCAGTGACACTGCTAGTAGCCTGTTGTTGCTATAAAGCAGGGGTGGGGAACCTCCAGCCCGCGGGCCTTATACAGCCCACCAAAGCATTCCGTCTGGCCCGCGCGCGTCCCTGGCCGGCGGCTCCCCCAGGCGCTTCCTGGCCCCTTCGCCGAACGCGGAGCTGCCCCCGCCTGGTGGCCTGGGGCGGCTCCGTGCTCGGCGAAGAGGCCGGGAAGTACCTCTGGGAGCTGCCGGCCAGGGACGTGTGGGGCAGCTCCCCCAGGCGCTTCTTCCGTTTTACTGGAAAGCTGGTTGTGTGTCTGTCCCAGCCCCGTGCAGGGGGAACACAGCTGCAGATTGCACGCTCCCCAAATGCTCCAAAGCTCCCCCCACACCTCACCCCGCTCCTGAATCCCCGCGGAGGAGACAGTACCCGGATCTGCGGCGGCAGGGATCAGTGTGACGGGGGTTCACAGCCCTCTCCTAAAGCTCCGTTCAGACACTTTTTGAGCGCCCAGGGAGCGAGGCAGCTCCCTCCTCCTTCCCACCAGCCACCGACTCCTCGGGAGTCTCCCGGAGATCTTGGAAAGGTCAAGAGCGACACTCCCCTCTTTGCAGCAGCCCCCGGGCTTCCCTTCTTCCCAGCCGGGCGGGTGGGGAAGGAGGGAAAGAGAAGATCTTTTCCCTAGGCTGGCTCCTGGGGTGTGAAGCCTGGAAGGGGCAGGAGTTGGGGATGTCACAGCACACACACCCCTTGACTGCTGGGGAGAGAGAGAGTCTTTTTTCTTCTGGCTCACGCTAATAGATAGCAAAAGCCACAAAGAGTCTTGTAGCACCTTCCAGATCCAGACTAACACTGATCCTGGCTAATCTGTGACAGGATGTGTCTCTCTCCTGCTGTGTATTAACTGACCGCTCCAATGGATGGTAAAGTTTGTGGTCGCCTTTTAGGAAGAAAGGGGTGAGAGAAATGGCCGAGGTTCGTTTTCTTAATGTACTGATGAAATGGGGGGGCGGGGGGGGGGGGAGATACAAAAGGACAAATCCTGAAAGGATGTCAATTGCCAGAGCTCTGTTGCCTCTGCTGATTTATACCAGCTGAGGATCGGGGCCAGTCTTTATAAGGACGATCAAGGGGAAATTTTACTAATCAGTGGGCCAGTCTGACATTCCAAAAGTCAAATGGGAAAAAAACATGGTTCTTCAGAAGTCTGCTTATGACCCAGTCATAAAAACTGCCCCTGAGTTGAGATGGTTTAGTGCTAGTCACCTCCAGGGGTGGGGGAGGAATAGGAGAATGAACTCCAGCTAGAGAAATCCCCTCCCATCAGTCCGCAGTCAGAGCTCAGTCACCTGGAGGGTTCTTTTGCACACGCAGACAGCGGGGATCAGATATAAAGGGTGGCAGGTCGGTGAACTGGGGAGGTTTTCAAGGCATAATTTATTGTTGTCAGTGGTAGATAGGAGGGTAAGGCTGGAATTCACCAGTAATACTACGCTCAGGGGGTTGTACTGTACATGTAACCTAAAGAGATACAGGGCCTGCTTCTGACGTCAGTCAGACTGGTGTAAATCAGGAGTAACTCTAGTAACCAATGCAAAACTGGTGTAAGATCAGAACCCGCCCCATAGTGACACCAAGATAAAACAGGAGTATCTCCATTGACTTAATAAAACTGTATTGTTTGTAATTCTATAGAATTACAAGGTCCCACTTGAAAAATTTGAACAGCTATATTTAGATAAAACAGGAGTATCTCCATTGACTTAATAAAACTGTATTGTTTGTAATTCTATAGAATTACAAGGTCCCACTTGAAAAATTTGAACAGCTATATTTATACATTTTAGTTTTTATATCCGAGGGAAATAAAACTTTCTTTCCTGTGTAGCCAAACTTTCCTTAAACGTTATTTCTATAATGCTCTCTGTATATCCCATAATCAAAAGTTCATTACTTACGAAGGTGAAGCTTCAGTGTCTGTTTTATATCCGTTACTTGACTGAAATAAAATGTTAGGTCCAGGGGCTAATTTAAGTTCAGTGACTCATTCCATCCCCTGTGAATGTGTTTTATTGTTAAATTAATGTATTCTAATGTATTTCATATCTGGTTGTTTTTAATGTAGTTTTATGAAGCAGAAAACAAATATAAAATTCTGGAAAAGGAGTTCCAGCAGTACAAGGAACAGCAATGCAGCAAACCAGAAATCCGGTTACAATCAGAAATAAATCTTCTCACTTTAGAAAAGGTACCTTTGGACTTCACTAATCTTCCATATTTTTTCTCATTTTAAAGAAGATGAGTAATCTGGTTCCTGGATGAAGTGTGTTAATCTCAATTTTTGGTCTCCCACAATTCCTTCAGCCACTAAATATTTAGAACCTGTTGTAGGTGAAACTGATCTTTTGAAATAGTCTTGGTATAATTTTTTTGTTTAACAGGTTTTTTTATTATTAGAAGTCAACATTTGACAACAATTGCCACATTCATATCCAGTTCTAAGTACAGGGAAACTGTAGAAATTTACACAACACTTGGGAAATGCTTATTTTTTTAATGGCTACCGCTATATTTAGAATTGGGGGACTCTGGAGAGCAAAACCTGTGGAGAAAAAAAATTGAGAGTTCTGAATTTCCTAGCTTTTGTTGAAGGTAAGTTTAAGATGGGCATTCTATTACCTTTTAAAGGCCCTGTCTTCACTACAGCACTAAGTCAATTTTCCTTAAGTCGATTTCTGAAGTCGACTTTAGAAAATGGACTTAGTGCATCCCCACATAGGACAGCAACTTCGTGTCTGTCCTTAAAACTTTTGCAGGGGTCGACATAGGGAGTGTTGCACTGTGGGTAAGTATCCCACAGTGCGGGGAGTCCCCAGCTGTCACCGCCTTTCGGGACAGCCAGGCACGCTCCCCAGGGGACTAGCCCCAGTCCGAGCAGCTCCGCGGGTCCCCCCCCCCCCGCCCGCCCGAGCAGGGGGGGAGCCGGCGCGGGGCTGCTTCGCCGGGCGGGGGGTTCGCGGGGCTGCTCGGGCGGGCGGGGGGGTCTGGGCGCGGGGCTGCTCGGGCGGGCGGGGGTCCGGGCGCGGGGGCTGCTCGGGCGGGCGGGGGTCCGGGCGCGGGGCTGCTCGGGCGGGCGGGGGTCCGGGCGCGGGGCTGCTCGGGCGGGCGGGGGTCCGGGCGCGGGGCTGCTCGGGTGGGCGGGGGAGGTCCCCCCCGCCCACCCGAGGTCCCTTAAAATCGACTTTAAGGGCATGCAGGTGAGGACGGGTACAGGCTTAAATCTACTTTAGCTTGCTAAAGTCGACTTTAAGCCATAGTGGGGACCAGGGCAAAGAGTGCCCCAGAAAGAAGTCTCTTGTTTACAGAACAGAAACAACATTTGTGTTAGCAATGAAAACGACTCCATTCAACTCCTTCAGTGAGTTTCAACCCTTGATAGAATGGCACCACAAGTAGGAGTGAGAGGGTAGTTTAGTCTGTGTTCATTTGGTTCTTTGCATTCTTGCTTGACTGCCAGTTAGTGCGTATTTCCCCTCTGGACACTTGTTTACAGAGATTTTAACAGAAGCCATCAACTTATTTTAAATGGATCAGTAGACAGCGGTCATGTATTGACTACTTTATTTTACTACGGACTTGAGCTGGTTTTTAAGAAGCAGTGGCCATGTCATTGCAAAGCCATTAAACCATCCAGCCCCAGATATTCTGTTACCAACCTCAAGCCTCTGACCCCCATTTTTCCTGCCATGGCAGTATGAGTTGGGTCAAACCCGTGAATTTTTCTCTGTGGTTCACATTTTTAAAAAGTGAGAACAGAGGTTTATGAACACACATAATTCAGTGTGTTGTTTGCATTCAGACCATAAGGCCCATTTAAAAAAAAAATTTGGCCTTAAATGTTTACATTTGTCTTTAGGGGATGTCAAAGGAAACTGGCTATAAAGACTGAATGGTAAATAGACGTGTTTATTAAAAACCATAAATCTCACAAAAAATTGTGTGTTAAATGTTTAGGACTACTTAGGTGGAACACTTACCCATTTCCAGAATACAACATAACAGGCACTCAAAACTAAGACCCATAAGATTTTTTTTTTTAATGCATCACACAATTAACCTACGAAACTCCCTGCTATAAGATTTTGGGATAAATAGCTTAGTAAATCTCAAAAGAATTAGGCCATCATATAAGAATTAAAAATATGAGTTACTACTGACTGAAGTCTGGAATAATTATATTGGGTAATGGCAACACACTTAAGCATATTATGGAAGACATTGACAATGTAGGCGAGAGAGTATATTTTATTTCCCTGAGTTTTGTTGGTGGAAGGAAGTTCTGTGAAG